>JAYESA010000016.1:98713053-99313053 GCA_036927795.1 Iris macrosiphon | reverse complement strand
TCTGGCCTTGGGTCGAATATCTTTTCTTTACTCTGCACTGCTGTGGACGTGCATGGTGGCTGGTCTTCTTAATTGGCAATCAAAACCAACTAGGGTTCTTTGAGTAAAGCCTAAAAGGTATAGACGGCGGAAAAAGCATGAGAGGGTTCGCACGTGAGTATGTTAGGCAGTTTCAGTAATGAATGCTTGAAATCAGGAACATGGCAGAAGAAAAAAGCTTGTTTAGGTTTGAGACGGGGCTCCAGATGGAAAGAGCTGCAAAAACAATGGCATTTAAAGGTAGGATTTCAAGATGAGTACCGAGATGGGTAGAGATGAGAGCTGGATGAGTAGAAGTGGGTAGAGGCAATTCTTTTAAAGCTAGCTACTTGGAAGCAATGAGCAGTCCCTGTTAAAACATCGTGTTATATGGATAATGACATCTCACCACGAGATTTGACATAGTTTACTAACCGGATGTCGAAATGACGTCAACCCTCTATGTTGGTACAAAATTCCTAGTGAAGGTAGATATAAGCATGAGAGGGTCATGCCAAAAAATCTAGCTACAAGTTGGCTGGTAGGTAACCTTACATTTTGGTTTGCAGTTTGAGCTCATGCAACCAAGGAGCAGTCTCCAAGTTCTCCTAGACTATAAAAGTCTTAGACGAAGAGGTAAGATGATACAATTTGCTATAAGGAATTGCATTCAACTCTATGAGACATTACACCAAAGAGTATACATTATACCAAAGAGTGAAGGAATGACAATTCCACTAATCATTCATTTGGATGATCCACCTTTTACTTTGTCAATAGGATGCAACCTTACGACCACAGTTGGTGTTTATTTGGATGGAGAAGTTGTTGTATGCTATGTGTGAATGGATTTGTAGAATAAACTTTAAGAAAAACTAAATATGGGTTTGACCTTCAAGAGAGTACTACCTACTTATGGACATGAACCTTCCAAAACCGTTCACTACAAAGACATCCAGAAGCTTTGATAAATAATTTTATAGAAAATTTGAGTTGCACCCCACTTTATTTATCCATATTCAAGGTGCACCCCACACGATTACCATAATGTATGACATTCCACACTTTTGACGGAAACTGTTTGCAACTAACGGTCAACTTCTTTAACCAAATTTTTTGGACAAAAATATCCCCCTTTGTACACGGCAGAGGAGGGGGGCGGGCTGAGAAGAGGGAATGAGTATTTCGGTCAAAAATTAATAGTCAAAGCAGTTGACTATTAGTTTCCGTTGAGAATAGAGGGTGTCATACATTATGGTAATCGTGTGGGGTGCACCGTGAATATGGATAAATAAACTGGGGTGCAACTCAAATTTTCTCATAATTTTATTGAGCCAAGGTTCTTTGGGGATATAATGAAACATAATTTTCTAACTCCTTGGCACCTTGAACTATGTTTTGTAGTATGCAGTTGAGAATGTTTTTGGGTTCATTATGAACTCCAGTGGCCATTCTTTACTGGTATTGTAAAAGAAGCAAAAGTACTGCATGTTTCTACCTTAGGATTATATTACCTTTGACAACTATATGAGCATCATCGTGGTCTGCTCACTCTGCCATGTTCCTGTCCTGTCTTTGCTTATTGAGATCATCAGAGGCCGATTTATGCTTTTATGTACTTACCATCTATGTGATGGTTGTTGAATATCACAATGAAGATCCAGGATGGGTCTTGAAGACCACAGGTGAAGACCTACATTTAGTTATATAACTGCCAACTCTATGAGGTAGGCCTAGGATTGCAGGTTACCAAAAAGTTCCCTTCAGGATTCCATATATGCAGTTGTTCTTGAAGGGGTCTAAATTCTAATATATGTAGGATGTGTAAGGTGCACCTCCCCCTATATGCAATTGTGTTTTTGAAGTATTCAAATCCTAGTACATAATGAAGGGTACCAGTTGCATAGTGGGTTGTAAGTTCACTACCTGTATGTGATTTGCCTAATGAATAGCATTTTTAAAAATCAGTCAGTTGTAAGTTTTGATATCAAAATACTTTAAATTCACATTACGACGATTATTTTGTTATTGCAGCCAATTGTAGCATGGCTCTTATCAATTTTTTTGTTTAAGATATCGTCTGTTTCTGGTTAATGATTTGTGTAGTTGAAAGTAAGTTAAGGCATAGTTAGATTGTCTCAGTTGGTTCACTCGGTGATCCTAAGTTCATTGTGGCCCTTACATCTAAGTATATGATCATCATTTGTGTAAAACATTCACATTTTTAATAAAACCTCTCAATTGCAGATGGATTCAGGACAGTCGTGATCAGTACACTAAAGAGAGGCTGGAGGCCGTTAACGACGAGTTCAAGCTTTACCGATGCCACACTATAATGAACTGTGCCCATGCGTGCCCAAAGGGATTGAATCCTGCAAAGCAAATTGAATCAATTAAAAAGCTTCAGCTTCAACAGTAGCCGTTTATTGGAAATCCTCCTAGTTTCAATTGATGCAATTATCCCCATCTTAAACAAATTTATTCAGTAGTAGACTAATTGTGCTTTTGATGTGTGCAATAAACAGTTGGGTGTGCTTTCTTGTGTTTCCTCATCAAAAATTATATTTTGTAATAAATTGCCCAAGCAGCCATGTTTCACACATTATACTGTTATAGATCTGTTTCATGTTAAATTTGCTCTGGAGTTGCCTGAATATTGTAAGTCTTTATTCCCATTAGTTTTAAACACCATGTAATTGGAGAAGGCAAATGGGAATGATTTGGGATCATTTTGTGTTTCATGTTAAACTGCTATTTCCCACTGCCTGTAACATCTACTTTCTCAATCTGCTCGGGTTATATTATCTGTAATTTGCAGTGTGCAGTTTTCAATGCTGCCGTATATGCTCAATCTGTACTTCTTGCTTCATCGGTGGTTGTTCCTGCTCTTATGTACTAGTTTGCAGGCATTTTATCTTGCCAATCTGCAGCATCAAATTGCTGTTTCTGAGTCCTGTCAAATGAGCTGGTCTGGCCCATCTTCATGGTGTGACGTGCAGTGAAACAGTCTACAGCAGTGTTTTTAAAACCGGATCGGACCGGCCAGTTGACCCGTGAATGGGTAGCTTTTTCGGACTTGATCAGTGTTGATCCATTATTTGTTTTCAAAATCTGGTTGTAAATAAATATTTTTTGTAAGAAGGGATTGAACCTGGACCACTTAGGTTAACCCAGTGGTTGAACCGGTTTGAGCCGACCCAATGCCTTGTACGGATCGATTTCTGGTCCGGTTTTGGTTTACAGATCCTCGCTTAAGTCATTTGGATAACTGACATTGCTTGTTTACACTGGTATGCAGTTTCTTGCAAGCTGATTGGTTTGATACTCATCTTGGTCCATGCACCTTTGTGTGGGATCCTGGACCTGGCTTTCAATCAATATAATAACTATGTTAATAAATGCCTCAAGCCTTGCCCAACAGAGAACCATCGGTTGAGGAACAAAAGGCAAGTACATACATCTAATGACAAATATATGATCGGAGACAACATGAAATGTAATATCTGTGAACCAACTTTTCAGGGAAGTATATTTCATGTCAACTTAACAATTCCATTTGGGAACAAGAAGTGGATTGTTTTCTGCCACTCCCAAACTAGAACAGAAAAAACTGTAGTACCCAACAAGATCACAAACGGAAACTATGCTGGAAGCTTCTGTTAATACTCCCTGGGGTATATGCATGAACTTTGTCCTGGCCTAATGTCTCGTAGTGGCTTCGAGCAGTGCTGCCTTGGCATCCATTCATCGTCAATCATAGACACATGCCTGCATCAGAATGTGTAGTCATAACCAGTAAAATCGACTCAACTTTCTTTAATTGTATGTTTCAACTCATCTCCTTTAATGTAAATATCATAACTTTCTCTTACCATGACTAGTTTCATTAATTTGTAACCCCTGAGCTAAATTTTTCCCCTGTTATTTACTATTACTTGCCATCGATTTTGCTATTGTTGCTATTAATTTGTGTCAGTGTGCATATATGTATCTTAGGACTTGCACAACATAGTGCAGTCATGCTCTGCTGTAGCAGTAGGTCGCTGAAGCCAACATCTAGAAGTCGCATAAAACTATTTACTCAAGCTTTGAAAAACTGCTACTGCATTACATATCTTCAACTCTAGGTATCCATCATTCAAGAGACCGTACCTTATAGAAGAACTAATTCTCTAAAATTGATGATATCTGCAGGGTTCATTTCATAACTGTTGAGAACCTGATAACTAGAGCTCCTAGATAAGCAGCATAAACCATGCATAAAGTCATTAGTCTCTTGCTTTACAATATTCTTGACCTCTACATCATCCTCCATGGCAAGACGTTTGAAATATTTACACAAAAGATTTTACTTGGAATGTTAGGAATCATCTTATCCAAGACATGCGCGAAGGTGCAATGCATGATCAGATCTAGTGAGTGTTAACATTGGGAAAGTTACCTCATTTAGGCAATTAAGCCAACATATATAGAAAATAGATAACAAATAAAGCCAAAAGAAGACAACTAATACTGACATCATGAATGACGGTCACCTAGATAAAAGGATAACTAAGACTATCCTTTAATTATGAGGTCAATTGATCCATGGTTTAGAAGTTCAATACCTATGATATTCGTTATAAGACATGTAAATGAAAATGTGTTGTATGCATGTGACAGGTGGTGGAGGTGGGGAAGATGAAGACTGTGGGCTTCTAAAACAGACTGTCCTGCCATCTGATATGCCATTAGTACTCACTCAGGCGTGCATGTGTGAGTTTCTTTTGTGTGAGTTTCTTTTGTGTGCGTGGGAGATAAACATTGAACCATATGGCAAGATGTTCTTCTTTGCTCACCTCAATGATACTCCTGATAGCAAATCCACTTCTATGATATGATACAAATTGAAAAAAGTAACTAGGAAAAAAGAGTCAGACATGGATACTTTTCATCAAACTATCCTGGTGTTCCAATGAAAGGGGATATTTGATTCTGCTCATTTGAAGATATTTAACAGGTTCTAGTGAGAAATTAGCTGGACAAGAATTTCTTCCAGATGAACAGTTACTTTCCAGTTATATGAGCTCTAAGGATGACAACTGGTAAGGTCGAAAGTTGGCTAGAGCTTTCTTCATACTAGGCATATAGAAAAAAAAAAAAAAAACTTAATCAACCATAGGGAGCAGGTTATCTGCTCATCTTCTTTTTCCTCTGCTTTTATGACTCTAGTAAGTTAAAGAAAGTATGGCGTGATGCAACTTATTTGCGAACCTTATTCTGCTTTTATGATAGAATTACTCAAGCTTTGAACCCTTTATTTCCGAAGTCACTTCTCTTGAAAGAAAGTGTGACAATTCTATCAGCTACTGCCTACTTGAATCCACTAGTGTATATGAAAAGTCTTACTGAAGATTCCTAGCTTTCTACCACACTTAAAAGCAGTAATCTTCTAGCAAACTCTCACTTCATATTCGATTACCATTCTTCTAAAGACCTTACTTTTATTTAATTGTCGTGGATGATAAGTCACAGAATAAATAAAAAACAATGACAAACTCATGATTTTTCTCTACAAATAACAGTTCAAATCAAGATTGACTGATTTGTCTGCTATAACCCAAAAACTAGAAGTATGACGTGATGCAACTTCCTCAATGGTGGTACAATGAAGCAATTGAGAAATGTGTGTCAAAAACCTTATGCAAATAAGTCTGAATCGAAACAAATCAGTTTGTCCCTTGGTTGTATAACCTCAAAACGCATGACCAAAAAGGTAGGTAGGTCTATCTACTTGCTAACCGACCTTCTAGGGTTTTATGGAACAGTGAAGTTTGAAGATGGAGAAGAGAAGAAAAAAAGTAGGAGGAGAGAATATGAGAAAGGAGATTGCAAGGGCCTTAAACCCTAGGTTGCATCTCATGTCTATTTATATTGATATGCAATACACCCACAATTACTATTATACCCTCATATGATAAATAACAAAATAAAATAATTCTAAGACCCTCCCTCAAGCAGGAGCATATAGATCAGACATGTCCAGTTTGCTACATAAATCAGAAAAAGGACCACGAACAAGTAGTTTGGTGAGGATACCACCTAATTGATCCTCTGACCGAACATAAGGAGTGGCAATCTATTTCTTCAGCAACAAATCACGAACAAAATGACAATCCACCTCAATATGCTTCGTGCGCTCATGAAACACCGGATTACTTGCGATAAACATAGCCGACTGATTATCACAATACATCTTCATCGTAATAGGAATCATAATCCCCATTTCATGAAGAAGAGACTGCACCCACATCATCTCAGAAGCTGTATGAGCCATCGCACGGTACTCGGCCTCTGCACTAAAACGAGCCACAATATTCTGCTTCTTACTACGCCACGTGACAAGATTGCCACCCACAAACATACAATAGCCAGAAGTAGACCTCTTATCACTGCGACTGCCTGCCGAATCAGCATCACTGAACCCACTCACCGTAAGCAACTGGAAAAGTTTGTACAACAAACCCTTTCCAGATGCACCCTTCAAGTATCGAAGAATGCGAGAGATAGCCTCCCAATGTGGTTGCCGAGGGGCATGCATAAACTAACTAACTACTCCAACTGCATATGTAATGTCTGGTCGAGTAACAGTAAGATATATAAGTTTGCCAACCAAACGTCTATAATATCCAACATCCTTAAATAACTCTCCCCTGTCAGCATCATGCTTGTCATGATAATCCATAGGAGTCTCAACTGGGCGATACTCCAACATCCCAGTCTCGGAGAGCAAGTCTAGAACATACTTGCGTTGTGACAGATACACATCCTTCTTAGATCGAGCAACCTCGATTCCAAGAAAATATCGAAGAAGACCCAAATTCTTAGTATGAAACTGACGACTAAGGTAGGCCTTCAAGTCCACAATCCCAACATGACCACTCCTAGATATAATGATATCATCAACATAAACAATCAACACGATAATATCTGCTGAGAAAGAATGGCAAAATACTGAATGATCTGATGTGGTGCGCCGAAAGACATACTGAATGAGAGCTGAACTGAACTTGTCAAACCAAGGACAAGGTGACTGTTTCAGTCCATATAATGCTTTCTTCAATCGACATACGAATTTTTTATTTCCTGCTATAACATATTCCGGTGGTTGATCCATATAAACCTCCTTTTGTAAGTCATCATGCAAGAAAGCATTCTTTATGTCCAGCTGATATATAGGTCATTGGTGATTAACCGCCACAGAAATAAGAATTCAAACTGAATTCAGCTGAGCCACTGGAGAGAAAGTCTCCATATAATCCACACCATATGTCTGAGTATATCATATGGCAACCAACCGTGCCTTGAAGCGCTCAACAGAACCATCGGGGTGATACTTAACAGTGTACACCCATCTACAACCCAATATCTGCTTTCCAACAGGAAGTGATGTAAGCTCCCAAGTCTGATTTTGATGTAAAGAATATATGTCCTCATCCATTGCACTTTTCCAACCAGAAGATGACATAGTCTACTTGTAAGTTTTGAAAATGAAAATAGAAGACAATGAAACAGCAAATGCATGAAAAGATGATGAAGCATGGTGTAATGAAACATAGTTAAAAATGGGATGCTTATTCTTTGTGGTACAAATGAGTTTTCTTTTTCTGAGAGCAATAGGAAAATCATCTTGATCTGTGGTGATGGGAGCAGAAACCTCAGGCACGAAAGATGATTGGTTGATGATTGAATTCTGCAGAACCACTGGCCTGTCCTTGGATCTCTGATAAACCTATAAATAGGGAATGGAGACAGAAATTGATTCAGGAATGACCGGAAGTGGTATGGAAGATATCAAATCTATTGTAAAAGAAATACAACGGTCTCCTAAAGGAAAGAAAGGGATAGACTCAAAGAATGTAACATCCGCAATAACATAATATTTGCGTAACTGTGGACTGTAACAACGATAACCTTTTTGAGTATGGGGATAACCAAGAAAGACACACTTCAGAGATTTAGGAGCTAACTTATCTCGATTATGTTCCAAGTTATGAATAAAAGCGACACACCCAAACACTCGAGGAGATAAGAAAAAATGTGCGACATCTGTATGTAATATGGTAAATAGAACTTTGTTATTTAATACAGATGATGGCATGTGATTAATTAGATAACATGCAGTAAGAACGGCATATGCCCAATCTTGTTTAGGGACATGCATATTGAACATGAGAGTTCGAGCCACATCTAAAATATGTCAATGTTTGCGTTCGGCTATACCATTTCGTTGAGAGGTGTGAACACAACTGGTTTGATGAATCATACTACGATCAACACAGAAACTGTTCACAGAAGATTGAGTATACTCCAAAGCATTATCAGAACGCAGAATTTTGATACGTTTATCAAGCTGAACATAGACTTCATTATAAAAGGCAGATAACACATTTGGAAACTCAGATCTTTCTTTCATTAAATAACACCAAGCCATTCTCGAATAATCATCAATAAAAATAATAAAATACTGAAATCCTTTCAGACTTTTGACTCTAGACGAACCCCAAATATCAGAATGAACAAGATTAAGAGACTCTAATTGACGACTCTCACTACGACGAGAGAAGGAACTACGGTGATGCTTGCCTAACTGACAAACCTCACATTCAATATTAGAAACATGACTCAAACTAGGAACAACTTGACGCAACTTAGCCAAAGACGGATGTCCCAAACGATAATGCCACTGCAACGGAGAAGTAGAAACATAAGTGAAGGTCTTTCCAGGTAGATCCAAGTAGTACAGTCCATCATTTTTATGCTCCGAACCAATCATCTTTTTCGTCCCGATGTCCTGAAAAACACACGAATTGGAAGAAAATATCACAGAACATTGAAGAGATTTGGTTAACTGGCTCATAGATAACAAATTAAATGGAAAATTAGGCACATATAATGAATCAAATAATGATAGTGATTGAGTAGGGTGAATGACACATTTTCCAAGCACAGGACGAGTAGACTCATCAGCCAAGATAATATTATGTTTCATGGAACTACGATTATGAAAGAGAGATGTTATACCAGACATGTGAGAGCTTGCTCCTGAGTCGATGACCCAAGAGGTAGATGGTGACTGGGTTGTCACAAAAGCAGGATTACCTATATGTGCCATGGTTGCAGTAGGTTGGGAGGTGGTACTAGCAAGCGCGTTCAACTTTTGGATGATCTGTTCAAATGGAGATGAGGTATTAGACGTTGAAGTCTGATTGTAACCCGAAGTATTTTCATCAGCAAAAGTGATGACTTGGGACTGCATATTTTCATCATGCACTTGATGTGCATATTCTGGTTTGCCTCACTTGTCCCAACAATTGTCTTCCACATGACCGAGCATTCCACAATAGTTACACTTCCGTGGTTGACCACGACCACCACCACCACAACCGCGGTCACCACCATCATCGCAACCACCACAACGACCATTGTCTCTACCACCACGGCCTCATTCTCGACCAAAACTACGACCACCATCTCTACCGCCACGTCCACCACCACGACCAACAGCACTAGAAAGGACAGAAGAGTCAGTACTCGGCACCACATAACTCTATCCCAGAAAAGAACGATTGAGACGGGAGAAAGTATCTGCCACCGTAGGTAACTGCTCTCTAGCAATGATTTGAGCTTTATAAGGTTCGAGCGCAGGATCCAAGCCGGCTAGGATAAGTGAAACATGAAACTCTTCCTTCTGTCTCCGAGTTTCCTTCAAATCAGTAGTAACATGATGACATTGAACCAGTTCCTCCCACAAAGCCTTCTTTGAAGCCAGATATTCATTCATAGGCTTTCTATTTTGCTTTGTATTAAACAATAACTCGTACAACTCATAGATACAGGTAACGTTTCGCTTCTGCGATTCTTCCAGAGATGCCAAAATATATTTGCTTGATTCACACCACTGAACATTAGCAGCGATATGTGGTTCCATACTATACCACAACCACAACATAATGTATGCATCTGCACTCATCCAATCTTCATACCCAGCGGAAGTTTCAGGCTGAAGTTCTTCCGTCAAAAACTTCAACTTCTTCTTCGCCCTTAACACCACTTTGATAGATTTGGACTAGGCAAGGTTCGCACCATTGAGTTTGACCGCTGTAATCGACTTTTCCAATTCATCATTATGAATAACAATAAAAGGAGAACCACCTCCGCTACCACCACCACTATTAACCTCGCTAGAAGATTCGGTCTCCACCATACTTGCAGATGCAACAGAAAGACGAGGTCTTTGAAACCCTAGATCTCACAATGAACCTCAACCGACGACGAATAACCAACGGAGATCTGTAGAAATCCTATATCTCATAAACGAACCACGAACGACCACGAACAACGAACGACGAACAGAGAATCATGAAAAGTAGACGAAAAACAGTTTAAAAAAATTAGAGATGGAGAAGAGAAGGAAAAAAAGTAGGAGAAGTTCGATCGGCTCTGTCGTGGATAGGATGTACAGTACTTTCAAATATATGCTCTGATACTGTAGTGCCTCAAATCCCGATCCGACCGGGACGAGCACTATGTAATTGGTCTTGTGGCTAGTCCGTCTGAGTCATAACTTAGATCTCGGCATCTTCTTGCCATGGACGAAATGCGATGATCCATTCCAACTCATGGAAAGGCCTCTATTGAAACGAGTCCAATAGTTTGCGTGTTTTGGTTTATTGGTTTTCTTGATTGCCGCTTTGGGATTTTGATTTGGTGTTGCTTTCGATTTGCTTGGTTTTCGCTGCTGGTTTTATCGTTTGGAGCTTGGATTTTGGGGAGTTCGGCAAGGAAGGATAGACAAGATTTCTAACTCGGTGCTCGTGCTGTTTCAGGTCCGCGTAACTGACGTTTGATCGTCGCTAAGCGGGATTCCTAGTTTCAGCCTCTTTTTCCTTAACCAGTGAGCGGTTTGGTCCCTTCTTTCCTACTTCTTCACGCCAACATCTCTAAGTTTCAAACGTTCACTCGATGATGCCCGGTTGGACGCCTAGGAAATCCTTAGCCACAGGCATGCCAGCCACTAAGAAAGGAACATGGAATTTGTAGACTAATTTATCATATGCTTGCACACCTTATAATTTGAGCTTGTTTATAAGGAAAGTTGGTTGTTGGTGGCGGCCTGGTGCCTCGGATAGGGTTTGGACTTATGGGATAACTGATTCGGAACACCGCTTGAGAAAATATGAACTGTTGCATGAGATATATATGTTGCTGCTTTACTTCTTCTGTTTATTTCGATGCATTGTATGTAATATGAATTATTCATGCATTTGCATGGTCTGGGACAACTTGTGCACAGGGTTTGGCATTTCCTCGAAACGGCTTTCCGGGGCACTGGAACCGTATCGATCCGGAGGAAAATATTTGATTCGTGCTCGTCACGATGCATAGCGGGACCTCCAGCAGGGCTTGCTACCCGGGCTGATAGGGCGCGTCGCTAATGCTTGAAATATGTCCCTAAGGTGTCGATCACACCAATGACCGCATAGAATAGAACGCATGCTAACTTATTGTCTTGTGCAGATGGTAAGTATACTTGTGTTTCGTTGCAGGGAAGGCGTGCATCGATTGAGTAAACAATCGGTGTACTGGTTGAATTCGATGCTATTTTCATTCTTATCAAAACATGCAACCTATATGAATTGATTTCACTTGCTTCCTTATAGAAGTTATCTTAATGCATGCTTGCCCCTAACAAGCTAGTGTCGATTTAGTCGAGTGGGTTCATCCCGCTCACCAGTACAAGTTGAGTACTGACCCACGTTGTGGGCAACTATTTCAGGCAATCAGACGGTGCAACGCTAGTGCATAGCGAGGAGGCGTTAGGAGCACCTCTATTTTGAAGTATAGCTGAAATCAGTTCATTTTGGAGGCATGGACTTCAATCTATACAAGGACGTAATGTACAAACGACGTGGACTATCTGACGGAGCGCGCCCTGCATTTTGAGTTATCCTTTTGTAATGCAATTCAATAGCCGAGAAGGCGCATCAATGTAAACTCTATGTAAATTACTCTGAATTATCAATGAAAAAGCATGTTTCTTCCGCACTTGTGTTCAAATCTCTGTGAATGTGTTTTATAAATTGTGTTTCAAAATGGGTTCCTAAAACTGCAAGTTCTTGCCTTGTGCGAGCGCAACCCCAGGCTCGCACGGCATCACGCCCCAGCGAGGACGAATCGGTTCCGTAAAGGATCCGGCGAGGACGAATGACCCTTTCGGGATCGGGGCGTGACATATTGGTATCAGAGCACGACTGTACTTCCTTGGGATTTCAAAAGAATATAAAGGAGTTTGATGCGCCTCTCAATTGAGTTGCGTTCGGCGTCCGCTGCATGAGATGAGTCGCCTATACAATGAGCCCATAGATATAAAATCTATCGATTTTGGAGTGTTAACAAGCTACTCTCTTTTGTAGCAATGGCTAAGAAAAACACTGCCGCTGCAAGCAGTACTCAGCCTATTCAGAGCGATCCGACAAGTTCTGGAGAATCCGGAGGAGCGGGTTCGAACGGGATGTCAGAACGGCTAATGCACCTCATGGAGGCGCAGCAACAACAAGCTGCTACTCAGCAGGCAAATATTCAGACCCAGTTTGCTGCCCAACAAAAGCAAATGGATACTATGATGCAACTGATTGCATCATTGGTACCCAGCAATGGAGGAGCTACAGCGACGCCGCCGGCTGTGGCGGTAGAGGATGAGTCAGAAGAAACTCAGCCTTTAGCTAGGAACACCTGTCGTGCAGCAGAGTTCACTAAAATGCATCCACCAACGTTCAATGGACGGGCGGAACCGGACGTAGTGTTGGGATGGATTGCTAAGCTGGAGGGACTCTTCAATCTGGTTGGCATCCGGGGATCCAAGCGAGTGGCATGTGCATCGGTTCAGTTGGAACTGCGTGCGCATGATTGGTGGGAGGCAACTAAGCAAGGGATTTACGATGCCAATCCCAACTGCAAAATTACTTGGGAAATGTTCAAATCTGCCTTCATTGAACAATATATTTCCCGAGCCGTGCGTCAACAGAAGGAAGACGACTTCAGCAATCTGGTGCAAGGAAGTTTGTCTGTTGACGATTACGACTCAGTGTTCGCTAAACTGGCTAAGTTTGCTGGGCACTTCCTGCCTAACCAGCAGGCGTGGTGCTATCGTTTTCAGAAGGGTTTGAATGATGAGTTGCGTAGGGACGTCATCAACCAGAAATGTCAAACCTACAGGGAATGTTACGAGGCAGCCCTGAATAGCTAGCGGATCTTTGGGCGCTATCCCCCAAAGGTCGAGGCGCAAACCCCCCGTACCAACAACAATAAACGACCTCAGGAAACGGGAGGGTCTGGAGCACAAAAGCGTCCTCACACGTCTGATCACAGGGGTCAATCTCAGGCACCGAACTGTAGCAGGTGCGGCAAATCAGGGCATCGAGTAAATGAATGTCGGGTTACTGGATGTTTCAAATGTGGTCGTCTGGGCCATAAACAATTTAACTGCCGGGAGGGTAAGCCGAATCAGAACAATGGGAATCAGAAGGGGCCTCCAGCAAGTGATGCCAATGCTGTGCCAGTGAACCCACAACGTCAAGGTGCTCAAGGCCGAGTCTATGCATTGACTCGGGATGAGGCATCTCTCTGAAACGGTCGTGACAGGTACATTACTTTTCAGAGAACTGTCCGCTAGAGTCTTATTTGATTCAGGTGCTACGCATAGTTTCATATCTGCTGATTTTACTGTTGAGCATAAATTAGTTTCTACTCCCTTAACTATGAATCTTTGCGTAAGCACACCTTCGGGAGTCGATATGCCCGCCCATGCGATCTGTAGGGATGGTTATATTTGCATCGGAGGAAGGAAGCTTTCCTTAGATGTCATTGTACTAGACATTAAGGATTACGATATTATTCTCGGGATGGATTGGTTGGGTGCTTGCCATGCAACAATCGAGTGCGCGGAGAAGCGAGTCGTATTTCGTCTACCCGGCGAGGCAGACTTCTACTATTCGTGCAGCGCTGCACCGAAGACGGCAATGGTGATATCAGCAATTTCGGCTAGGCGTATGTTGCATTCGGGTTGTGAAGGGTACTTAGCTTCTGTTCGAGACACCCGGCAGGAAAGTGCAAATGCAGCTCAGGCTGATGTCATAGCAGATTTTCTCGACGTGTTCCCGGACGAGCTGCCTGGAATGCCTCCTGATCGTGAGATCGAATTTAGCATCGACACATTTCCGAATTCGCGACCGATATCAAAGGCACCTTATCGAATGGCCCCAGCAGAGCTGAAAGAACTTAAGGTTCAGTTACAAGATCTGTTGGACCGAGGATACATTCGTCCAAGCGTTTCTCCGTGGGGTGCTCCGGTGTTGTTCGTAAAGAAGATAGATGGATCCATGCGGCTGCGTATTGACTACCGAGAATTAAATAAGGCGACCGTTCGGAATCAGTACCCATTGCCAAGGATAGATGACTTATTTGATCAACTCCAAGGTGCAACAGTTTTCTCTAAAGTTGATCTCAGGTCAGGATATCACCAGTTGAAAATCAAACCAGAAGACATTCAAAAATCTGCGTTCAGGACCCGTTACGGACACTATGAGTTCCTCGTGATGTCGTTCGGCTTGACGAACGCCCCTGCAGCTTTCATGGATCTGATGAACCGCGTGTTTCGGCCGTACGTAGACAAGTTTGTCGTCGTGTTCATCGACGACATTCTGATATATTCCAAGAACGAGGCAGAACACAAGGAACACCTGAAGATCGTGCTGCAGACATTACGAGAACATAAGTTGTTCGCTAAGCTCAGCAAGTGTGAGTTCTGGTTGAACAGCGTGGCGTTCCTTGGTCATGTCGTCTCGGCAGAAGGCGTCGCCGTAGACCCGAAGAAAATAGAGGCGGTGGTGGACTGGAAACAACCTACGTCAGCCAGCGAAGTACGAAGCTTTCTCGGCCTAGCAGGATACTACCGTAGGTTCGTGAAAGATTTCTCTAAACTGGCCTCGCCTTTGACTCGCCTTACTCAGAAAGGGATTGTATACAAATGGAGTGATGATGCGAAGCCAGCTTTCGGGAACTTAAGCGGCGTCTTGTTTCAGCTCCGATTCTTGCACTTCCTGATGGGGCAGAGGAGTTTTAGATATACAGTGACGCTTCAGGACTCGGCTTGGGATGTGTACTCATGCAACGGGACAAGGTAATATCGTACGCCTCCAGGCAACTGAAGCCGCACGAGAAAAACTACCCGACACATGATTTGGAATTGGCGGCGATTGTATTTGCACTGAAGTTGTTGAGGCATTATCTTTATGGTGTTGCTTGCAAAATTTTCACAGATCATAAGAGCCTCAAGTATCTATTCACCCAACGGGAACTGAACCTCCGGCAGCGGCGTTGGCTAGAACTTATTAAGGACTATGATCTAACAATCGCTTATACTCCGGGCAAGGGAAACGTCGTTTCTGATGCTCTGAGTCAAAAGCACGTGGGCTCGTTATCTATAAACAACCGTTTACTTCGAGATCTTGAGGCGATGGGCATCGAGTTTCGAGTTCGGCATCAAGGAGTGCAGCTGGCACCACTCCATCTGGAACCAAGTTTACGTGATAGAATCAAATCAGCTCAGGAGGGCGATCAGTTCCTAGCGAAGGTACGCGGATTGATCTCGGCGGGGAAGACGTCTGACTTTGTGGCAGGCGAAGATGGGGCCTTACAGATGAAAGGAAGGCTATGCGTCCCTAGCGACCCTGAACTCCGAAGGGAAATTATGGCAGAAGCACACTACGCGAAGCACTAATACAACGACTTACGCGGTACCTTCTGGTGGCAAGGTATGAAGCGGGATGTGGCGACCTTTGTGTCACAGTGCATAGCCTGTCAACAGGTGAAAGCTGAACATCAGAGGCCCGACGGGGAGATGCAGAACCTCGCTATTCTCGAGTGGAAATGGGACAACATCACTATGGACTTCATTGTGGGATTTCCGAAGACGCCACGGGGGCATGATGCGATTTGGGTAATAGTTGATCGTTTGACCAAATCAGCCCACTTTCTTCCCATAAAAGTTGCTTGGAGCGTCGATCGGTTAGCACAGATTTACATAGATGAGATTGTTCGATTACACGGAGTGCCTGCTTCTATCGTCTCTGACCGTGACGGACATTTCTTATCTCGTTTCTGGACTAGCCTACAGTCTGCTTTGGGAACCAAGCTACAGTTCAGTACCGCATACCACCCCCAGACTGATGGCCAAACATAAAGGACAAATCAGATACTTGAAGATATGTTACGGCTGTGTGCAATTGATTTAAAGACTAGTTGGTACACGCACCTTCCGTTGGAGTTTGCGTACAACAACAGCTACCAATCAAGCATCCAAATGGCACCGTACGAAGCACTTTATGGGCGCAAGTGTCGATCTCCAATCTGTTGGGACAAAGTCGGCGAGCGGCAGGTACTCGGGCCAGAGCTGGTGGAGCAGGCAGTCGAGAAAGTTCGCTTGATTCGGGAAAGACTCCGCACTGCGCAGAGCCGACAGAAAAGCTATGCCGATACCCATCGTAGGCCTTTGGAGTTCATGGTTGGGGATCATGTCTTCTTGAAAGTGACGCCGATGCGTGGGTGATGCGTTTCGGCGTGAAGGGCAAACTGAGTCCCAGGTTTGTCGGCCCCTTTGAGATACTAGAACGGGTGGCAGCTGTGGCATATCGGATTGCACTACCTTCCGCCTTGGCTGGAGTGCACGACGTATTCCACGTTTCTCAACTTCGGAAGTATGTGCATGACCCTAGTCATGTGGTTAGCTTCGAACAATTGGATTTGCGCACGGATTTGTCATACTCAGAGGAGCCGGCGCGGATTCTGGATTGTAAGAAAAAAGTACTTCGCAACTGTACGATGTCATTGGTTCGCGTGCTGTGGCGGAACCATACAGTTGGAAAATCAACCTGGGAAGTCGAATCGGAGATGAAGGAGAAGTATCCTTCGTTGTTCATTGAGTCGGAAGTAAGGCTTATTCTTAAGTTTCGGGTCGAAACTTTTTCTTAGTGGTATATTATGTAGTGCCTCAAATCCCGATCCGACCGGGACGAGCACTATGTAATTGGGCTTGTGGCTAGTCCGTCTGAGTCATAACTTAGATCTCGGCATCTTCTTGCCACGGACGAAATGCGATGATCCTTTCCAACTCATGGAAAGGCCTCTATTGAAACGAGTCCAATAGTTTTCGTGTTTTGGTTGCTTGGTTTTCTTGATTGCCGCTTTGGGATTTTGATTTGGTGTTTGCTTTCGATTTGCTTGGTTTTCGCTGCTGGTTTTATCGTTTGGAGCTTGGATTTTGGGAAGTTCGGCAAGGAAGGGTAGGCAAGATTTCTAACTCGGTGCTCCTGCTGTTTCAGGTCCGCGTAACTGACGTTTGATCGTCGCTAAGCGGGATTCCTAGTTTCAGCCTCTTTTCCCTTAACCAGTGAGTGGTTTGATCCCTTCTTTCCTACTTCTTCACGCCAACATCTCTAAGTTTCAAACGTTCACTCGATGATGCCCGGTTGGACGCCTAGGAAATCCTTAGCCACAGGCATGCCAGCCACTAAGAAAGGAACATGGGATTTGTAGACTAATTTATCATATGCTTGCACACCTTATAATTTGAGCTTGTTTATAAGGAAAATTGGTTGTTGGTGGCGGCCTGGTGCCTCGGATAGGGTTTGGACTTATGGGATAACTGAATCGGAACACCGCTTGAGAAAATATGAACTGTTGCATGAGATATATATGTTGCTGCTTTACTTCTTCTGTTTATTTTGATGCATTGTATGTAATATGAATTATTCATGCATTTGCATGGTCTGGGACAACTTGTGCACAGGGTTTGGCATTTCCTCGAAACGGCTTTCCGGGGCACTGGAACCGTATCGATCCGGAGGAAAATATTTGATTCGTGCTCGTCACGATGCATAGCGGGACCTCCAGCAGGGCTTGCTACCCGGGCTGATAGGGCGCGCCGCTAATGCTTGAAATATGTCCCTAAGGTGTCGATCACACCAATGACCGCATAGAATAGAACGCATGCTAACTTATTGTCTTGTGCAGATGGTAAGTATACTTGTGTTTCGTTGCAGGGAAGGCGTGCATCGATTGAGTAAGCAATCGGTGTACTGGTTGGATTCGATGCTATTTTCATTCCTATCAAAACATGCAACTGATATGAATTGATTTCACTTGCTTCCTTATAGAAGTTATCTTAATGCATGCTCGCCCCTAACAAGTTAGTGTCGATTTAGTCGAGTGGGTTCATCCCGCTCACCAGTACAAGTTGAGTACTGACCCACGTTGTGGGCAACTATTTCAGGCAATCAGACGGTGCAACGCTAGTGCATAGCGAGGAGGCGTTAGGAGCACCTCTATTTTGAAATATAGCTGAAGTCAGTTCATTTTGGAGGCATGGACTTCAATCTATACAAGGGCGTAATGTACAAACGACGTGGACTATCTGACGGAGCGCGCCCTGCATTTTGAGTTATCCTTTTGTAATGCAATTCAATAGCCGAGAAGGCGCATCAATGTAAACTCTATGTAAATTACTCTGAATTATCAATGAAAAAGCATGTTTCTTCCGCACTTGTGTTCAAATCTCTGTGAATGTGTTTTATAAATTGTGTTTCAAAATGGGTTCCTAAAACTCCAAGTTCTTGCCTTGTGCGAGCGCAACCCCAGGCTCGCACGGCATCACGCCCCAGCGAGGACGAATCGGTTCCGTAAAGGATCCGGCGAGGATGAATGACCCTTTCGGGATCGGGGCGTGACAGATACCAAGTGAAGTTTGGAGATGGAGAAGAGAAGAAAAAAAGTAGGAGAAGAGAGAATACGAGAAAGGAGATTGCAAGGGCCTTAAACCCTATGTTGCATCTCATGTCTATTTATATTGATATGCAATACACCCACAATTACTATTATACCCTCATATGATAAATAACAAAATAAAATAACTCTAACAGGAACGAACCACAGTCTTGCTCATAGTGACCTAGGATAGGACTTTGGCACCAACATAAAATTGACATCAGGTTGACATCTGGTCAAAAAGACTTGGACATTCTCTCATGGAGCTTCCCATGCTCGCTGATCCTATGTAGTTGAGAAAGGTAGGATGCATTGTGGTATGCAAAAAATCTGGGTGGATAAGCATTGTGCCAGGTTGAATAGTGAAAGAACTCGAAATTTATTAACTTAGCAGCCTTCTCCAGATAATAAGATTATAGAAAATGAGTAAGATAATCAGAAGTGTATCAACAATTTGAAAAAGATGCCCACTCACTACACAAGAACATTAACGATATGGTAGAAGTGCAATTCTGAAGACAGGGCCATACTTGATGAAAATAGTATCTTACCTTTGAACTGTAAGGATTAAGGATTCATCTGACGAGTGGATATGCATATTTACCAGGGGATAAAGGAGAATCATTTTTTCTTCTGAGTGTATTCATAGTGCCAAAGGATGCCTCCTATGAGATTGTTCAGTGAATGAGAAACAATTGGGACAATGACACTTGAGGAAACAACAGTTGCCAAACCATAGGCAAAACCCACAAATGTTGCCCTGAAAAAGTACAGAACAAAATGTTTTAACATTCCACATCAAGCATTTATTTGGCTATTAACCGAGTTTAAAGAAACGAAGAGGAAAACAATCAGGAATTAAGGAACTAGTACGATGCTATGAGCAAAATTTTCATAGTCAAACCATCTAATGGCACTATAAGCAATGTCTAACATTTTGATTGAAATGCCCCCTAAGAAGATGAGCATTACCATATTGCAAAAGAATATCTCCGTCCTCCACCTAAGTGAAGACATCCAAAAACGGTACCAACTACTAGGGCACTTTCCCAAGTGAGTCCAAGGAGTGGAAGCAATGCTCCACGGAAAAGTAGCTCCTGTAATAATGCAGTTGGTTAAATGTATCTATGGGAAGAAAATTGAAGGTTCTTGTGAAGAGAGAGAGAGAGAGAGAGAGAGAGAGAGAGAGAGAGAGAGTGTTGTGTATGTATATTCTTGAAAGTTAAGATATGACACAACCATCATATCTTCGAAATGTATATCGTAGTATGTTCGTAATGCAGATTTCTTATTTACCTCACTGATCCCAGGTAAAAATGCCACGATAGCATAATCCAATGGTTGTAGCATCCCAAGGACCTGAAATACAGAACCACACAAAACCACTGAAATCTTATGAACACTCACAAGAATGATTATGATGGTAAAGATAACTCCATACTTTCTTTTGCTTGAATAGACACTTTCAGTGATGAAATGGAAGGAGCGAACAACTTTTTATGTACATAAATTGAATACAATCTGAACTAATAGCTCATGAGATGAAAAGGAATTTTCTTCTGTTCTAAAAGGTTCTCATCGTACTTGTTGATTGGCAGCGTCACTGGACTCCGCAAAATCTCGCCATGTCCTCAATAATACATAACGCGAAGAAGTTATCAATATAACTAGTCCTATGATCAATTCGATATGCCACGTCTCAAAATTAACTGATGAAAATGAAACAATTAGTGAAAAGTAATAATATAATTAAATGTGAGATGCATGTTTGCAGAAAGTGTTATAGCAGATTAAAAGTGTACACTAAAATTGCGAACAACAAATAAGAAGAGTCAGGAATAAAATATATCTATTAGACACCTAGAGCATTCTTTACTACCGGAAGTTTGCACAATCATCTGGAGTTCTCAGCATAACTGATCATTTTAGCCAACATAGTCAAATACCATAACGATGCAGAGTATATTCACAAGGTTGGTTGGGACTCACTTTTATATGTTGGTTAATTTGCAACTAAACATCCTTAACTTTTATGGATTTGCAAGTTGCTACTCTAAACTATTAGAATTGACAACTTGCTACCCTAAACAATTAAGATTTGCAACTAAAGACCTTGAACTTTCACCGACTTGTAACTTGCTACCCTATGCCAGTAAGGTAGGGTAATGTTAAGAAAAGTGAAAAAATGAAGGATACCATTGTTAACAGTATAAGGGCAGCAACTTGGGTATTTTGTTGCTAATTATAATAGTTTAGGATAGCAAATTGTTAATTTTAATAGTTTAGGATAGCAACTTACAAATCTATGAAAGTGCAGGATAATTAGTTGCAAATTAGCCTTATATGTCAGGTTACTTGATTCATTTATCCTTCTACGAACGCAGTTTCACATGGTGAGCAAGGATCATAATCCAAAAGTACCTAGAAGAATTTCTTCTATAAAGTAAAAACACATAAGAAAGATGATGTGACGGACCATAGAATTAAAACCTCCAAGTTGCATTCATATGTCCATATTATGGCCAATTCTTCAACTTAGATAAAATGAATAATGATTATACGCTTGTTCAGCACATCATAACTAGTAGGCAAGTTCAGCTCTATAGATGATCATATTCAGGTAGGGTGGTGTGACCAAGTTGCAATGCCTAAAAACAACATAGTGTGTTTCCTAAAGGAAAGCAATCCTTTCAACGGTACTGAGAGTGGTTATGAGTGCATGCTTATCAATGTGCACCTTTCTTATGAGTAGCCGTCGCAGGGTTCGTCAGTCTTCATCGTCCATGAGCATTGGGCCAACAGTAAGCAAGGTTCAAGAACTCGGTATCGGTATCGGTATCGGACAGTTTGTATGAGTATCGGTATCGGCAGTATCGGCAGTATCGGCGGTATCGGATCGGAGTATCGGATATGTTGGTATCGGATGTATCGGCAATTTAAATAATTATTAATTAATTAGTAAAAAAAAATAGAAAAATATAATTTACATATTTATGCATTATTTAAGTGTTTTTCATGTTTTTTTTAACTAGAATTGAATAAAACAATAGTCATCCTTGTTGAATGGTTTACCTGCGATATATACGTTTTCTTCCTTTACATATTTTTAGTTACAATCTTACTATGTCATTTAATCGTACTAATTGAATCTTGTATTGTTCTGTAGGTTTCAATTTTGACGAATAAAGGCGCATAGAGGGAGGCACAAGAGATTAGAAGCAAATAAGCAATGCAAATGGCAGGATGAGATAATGAGACAAGTGACAAGACCCATAATTATATTTGTCGAGGAATCGAGAATTTTTTTAAATTTTTTGTAAATAAATAAATATTTAATTGTATTCAGAAATTTAGTATAAGTGAGTAGTTATAAATTGTTACAATGTTATCTATGACACCAATTATTTTGTTTCATAATATATCGAAATAAAATTAGCAACAAGATTTACATGTTTAAATATAAAAGTACGACAAAAAATCACTTGGCCAAAAAAATTCATCGGGACTCTGGCCTATCCCTTCATTTAAATTTCATGAATAATAGTCTTTTTACAATAACTACGAACTACAATTTCTATACACAAAAAAAAGTTGTGTATGAACTATCAAATACAATTTGTATACAAAAACTTGTGCATGAACAAATACAAATACAAAAATTTGTATACAAATACAAAAACTATAATTTGTATACAAATACAAAAATTACAAATATATCACTAAAATTGATCATAATTATCATGATCGTCCTGATATGGTTCTTGGTTATGAGGGTAGTAGTGACTGATATCTGTATTATGAAAAAAATTTGTCATGAGGCCATCAAATGTTGAATGTTGTTCCGCCTCTGGAGTGTTGTATGGATAATAACTTGTGTATGAACTATCATATGTATTGTTGTAATTGTCTGAAGGAGTAGGTACATCATGATGGCTAGATCCTCCAGCATATGTATCATCCATGCGGTGCTCTCTAGGTTGATAATCACTTGGCCAGTCTTCAGAGTATTCATGAGACTGATCTCCAGGACTTTCATATTCATTAGTATTGTCAGCACCAGCAGCGAGTGTAGCTCCATTGCCTCCACTATCAGTAGTGTCGTCATTATCGCTGTCGACCTGTCGAGATTGTACAGCTGGTGTTTTCTTTCTTTTTCCAGGCCTTCCAGCATTTTCGGCAATATCTTGTGGATCGACATCCAAGTTATCATCTAACCACTCATTTTCTCTGCCATCTAAGAGTGGTGTTTCCCTTTCTCTAGTCCAAGCTATGAGTGGATCTTCTTCATGAAATATCTCATCCAAATCAATAATATTTTCTTCATCTTGTGATCTTTGCATATTTCGAACCCTCAATCTCATATTATAATGGACAAAAACTAATTTTTCTAGTTTTGTCATTAAAAGTCTATTGCGGGGACGAGTATGGATGAGAGAAAATGTTGTCCAATTCCTTTCACAGTTAGAAGAAGACACTGTTTGACTCAGGATGCGCACAGCTAATCGAGTCAAATTTGGGGCTTCCTCCCTAGCATGTATGGACCACCACTCAGCTACAAAATAATAAAATATATTAGCTTTGTAAGTATATAAATTTAATTAATAAATATTTTAAAGTATGAACTATTACTACCAGGAAGACATCTATTTACAGCACTTTGGAATTGATTTGAATTAAATACACCACTCCTCAATCTGAACTTTTCTGCCTGCAAAGTGATATTACAACAGTTATGGGTCTTATGACATTAAAATTCAATATTGTAAAGTTATAAAAAAATCCAATATCAAATAATATTTACCTCTTTGTTTATATTAAGGCGTGTTGTATTGTCATTTACCATTCTATTAACGACGCGGTGGAAACCATTAAGTACCTCGTCGTCATTTATAACATCATTAGAATATTGTTATTTTGGATTCAAGAAATAACCTGCAATATTGAATAAATAACTAGTTTTAAAATCACTACAAACATTATAAAATAACATTTGAAGGGTATTAAATTTATAGAGTAGTTACCAGCTGCATGTATATCTCGATGTAGTTGAGAATTCCATCTGGTATCAATCATTTCCCACCACTTCCTATATCCTTGACCAACATTCTTTTTGATCATTTCTTTAGCCCTGTCCATAGCCTCGTAAAGATGACCCATCTCAGCTTTATCATCGCTATCCACCATCCTCAAAACTTTTACTAGAGGTCGAAATATAGCAGTGACCCCTGCAATATCCCTCCAGTAAGTTTGACTCTCGATTAAACTGACAACCACATCTGCCTTGTCTCTATCTTTACGATTGAGTCTCATGTAGTTATCTGTCCAACCCCGTGTATTTATCATCCTTTTTAAATCAGCCTGATGTTTAAGGATGGAATCAAAAGCAATAAAATTGGTAGCAAACCGAGTGATGGCTGGTCTAACCAATTCTCCATTCTGAGTCTCAGTCCTCATGATGCTAAGAGCCCAACCATGATTATATATGAAACACGTCATATCTTGAGACTTCCGTATTAGTGGCTTAATATGTGGATCATTGGCTATATCCTTCAGCATGAGATCTATGCAATGTGCTGCACATGGCGTCCAATATAAATTTCTTCTCACCTGCATATAAACATATATATATATATAATTAGAAAGAAGCTATATTTACAATAATAAATAACATATATACAAACATATTTATAATAAAAAAAATTCAGTATAAGTGCATTCTCACCTCCATTAACCTCATTCCCGCCTTCTTGTAGTTGGAGCCATTGTCAGTAATTATTTGGACGACCCTGTGTTCTCCAATCTGTTCCACAACTTCATTCATCAGTCCAAATATGTATTTACTATCTTTGTATTTGTCAGAGGCATCTACAGATTTAAGAAATATCGTTCCTTGTGGAGAATATACAAGAAAGTTAATGATGCATTTTCTGTTCTGTGTACTCCATCCATCGCACATAATGGTACATCCACACTCATCCCAAGACCTATGAAATGATTTTAGGTACTCATCCATGTCACTTATTTCCATATCCAAATAAGTATTTGAAATCTCAAAAGGAGTTGGACCCTTTACTCCACCCCCGGAAGCTGCTATGGCATCTATCATTGGTTAATAGTGTGGACTTTTAGCAGCATTGAATGATATATTATTGTATATAAAGAATTTTGATATAAATCTTCCTATATGATTTTTGGCATTCTTGATCCCCTTAATTGCACCCTTTATTTTGGGTTGCATTGCCCCTTGTTTTCTGAGGACATAAGGGTCCATACTCCTTACTTCTTTCTCTGGAATATTTCTCACCTCCTCCCCACGATATGCGACTGACTTTGATCGGCCACCTAACGTCGGACCCCTGCTTGACCCTGTTTCTCTGTCCCCGACACTCCACCGTCTACCCCATTCCTCAGCTGCATGTTCTCTCCTACTTTGTCTCATGTCCCTTCTAAGATCCGTGAAGTCTTCAACTTCTTCTTCTGAGGAGGAATCTACTCGAGCCATCCTTGTCAACTCCTCCTCTACCCTTTGCTTTCTTTGATTCGCCACTATTTTATCCTTTTTTTTACCCTCAACAAGCAACAACATTTCTTTTTTTATAGCAATTGGTACCTCAGGACACGATGCTACATTTCCTGTAATACCCGCTAAGTGTTGTTTCAGCCGAGTAACACCTCCGTCCATAATTTTGCTACAATAATTGCATTCCACCCTCCTCTTATTACTAGGATTGACACATTTTCCATGTTTCCAACCAGCATCCATTTCCTCCGGCGTACGACTTTTTGGTGCCATTAAGTAATCCTGAAATGATATAACGTTACATACAATAATAAAAAAAATGTTACATGCAGTAATAAAAACGTATAAAATTGTTAGATGCAATAATAAAAAATACAAAGAATGATAACTAATGTGTATTCTCCAGTTGATGCCTCTGACAAATAATGTGTATTCTCCAGTAATAATTACTGACCAAAAATACAAAGAAATATCGTTACGTACAATAATATAGTTATATAAACTATAATGTTACATACAATAATATAGTTATAAAAACTAAAATGTTACATACAATAATTAAAAATTTGTTACATGCATTCATAAATATTGTTAGATAGTCATATATACGATATATAAATTGAAATAATATAAAACATTACATAGATAACAATAACAGGTAGTATATAACTATATATATAATTTTGTTAGATGCATAAATAAAAAAAAGACGTACAATATATAGTATATAGTATATAGTATATGATGCATAGACGTACATATATTAGTGTATATGTAATATAAAAAAAAGTCATAATATATATATATTAGTGTATATGTAATATAAAAATAAGTCAGAATTTATATATATTAGTGTATATGTAATATAAAAAAAATCACAATATATATATATTAGTGTATATGTACAATAGAATATATATATATATATATATATATATATATATATATATATTAGTGTATATGTAATATAAAAAAAAGTCACAATATATATATATTAGTGTATATGTACAATAGAATATATATATATATATATATATATATATATATATATATATATATATATATATATATATATATATATATATTAGTGTATATGTACAATAGAATATATATATATATAGAGAGAGAGAGAGAGAAATATATATATATATATATATATTAGTTTTATAAATAAAAAAAAGTCAGAATATATATATATGTATATATATATAAAAGTCACAATATATATATTAGTGTATATGTACAATAGAATATATATATATATATATAGAGAGAGAGAGAAATATATATATATATATATATATATTAGTTTTATAAATAAAAAAAAGTCAGAATATATATATATGTATATATATATATATATATATATAAGTTTTCTCCTAAAATACTATATGGATGCTGACTTAAACAACCAAATTACATTGGCTTTCTGGCTAGTGGGAATCCTGTTGGTTACACTGGTCACGGGTTCGAATCCAGCGTTTAGGGGGTTTTGTTTTTTTCACAGCCGTTGGATCTGAGCGGTGGATCGCTGACGTGGCGAAATGAACGGTGGAGATTAATCTAATGTGTGTTTGTAGGTTGCTGACGTGGCGAAGATCTGAGCGGTGGATCGCTGACGTGGCTAAATGGACGGTGGAGATTCTTTTGATCTGTGTTTTTGGGATGCTGACGTGGCAGAGATCCGAACGCTGGATCGCTGACGTGTCAGTTTGGACGGTGGAGATGGGCTGATCTGTGTTTTTAGGATGCTGACGTGGCATGGATCCGAACGCAGGATCACTGACGTGGCGAAATGGACGGTTGTGATTCGTTTCTAAATAATAATGGATGTTGACGTGGCTTTTTTTTTTTTTTTTTTTTAAAAGTTGGACAAAACTCGGGCGGAGAGAGAATTTCATTCGGCCGAATGTTATTTCTCGCCTCTCTCTCCGCCTCGGCCTCCGCTCGCCTCTCTCTCCGCCTCCACTCGCCTCCACTCGCCGGGGAAGGCCTCCACTCGCCGGGGAACGTCTCCACTCGCCTCCACCGCTCGAGCCAAGGACGGAGGAGATGTTCTCGAGCCGCGGTGGAGGCGGAGGAAGACTTCTCGAGCCGCGGTGGAGGCGACGGAGGAGGCCAAGGACGAGCTCGACTGGAGAGGAATTTGTTACCTGGAAAAGGTTAGACTATCTGGACTTCTTCTCTGTTTGTAAAAATTAGGGTTTGTTCTTTGTTGTTTGTTGTGTGTTAATTTAGGAAAATGATCGAGTATTTATAGAACTTTTTTATTGCACTGATATTTTTCTTCAATTATTTGATTTGACGTCGTCTGCAAAGCAATATTTTCTTTATTGGATGCTGATTTTAGGATTAGATTTGCTTTTGTTTTTGGTCGGAAATCATTGGATATGGTTTTGTTTTTGGTCGGGATTCCAATCTCCAGAATCAGTTAGGTTTGTATCGGGTCGTGTCGGTCTGTATCGGCTCGTATCTGACCGATACAACCCGATACAGTACATTTCCACCAAAGTATCGGCCGATACCGATATTTTTCATGAGTATCGTATCGGGTATGCTCAGATCCGATCCGATACGGCCGATACGTATCGGTATCGGCCGATACTTTGAACCTTGACAGTAAGTCTAGCTCTCGTTCTTGTCCAATTTCCTTATCATGAATCAAGATTATAAACACATAACATCTCTAGTTAGGGAGATAAGCCAGTTTCTATCACATCTAGGGATCTTATTCATTATTTTATTTCCTCCTCTTCTCTATGCTTCCATCCACATAAAACTATGCCCATGAACCATTTAGACCATCTGGATCCGAACATAGGCTTAAATTCTTTTCCCTGGGTTTCATAGATAATAGCAAGAAGCATAAATACTTACACGATACTTCTGCATAGGCATCAAAAGTTGTCCATCCTTCCATTGATGCAACATGGGATGCCTGAATGATCAAATCAGCATATGGTTGAGAAATAAGTATTAGCAAGACTTTAAGACAGATTCGTATGCATATGGAAATATGACGAAGGCAGAAATTCCTCTCAAATCTATATAACTAGGAACTGATGTAGCAACTAATAAGATCTTTCCAGAACTAGACAAAGTTAAGTTTTGAGAAACATATCATATCTAATAATGTAACCTTGCAAAGCAAAATTTCAAGAGAATATGTTACTTGTAAATCACAATAAGCTGAACTGAAGAAATTTTTCCCATAAAAATGGTAGCTACTCTACATGGGAACCAATTGTTTCACTGTTCATACTAGTTTGTTAATTTTGTGTAAGTAATACTATATGAATTTACGCTACATAACCAAATGTTATTTCCATTATTTAGCATATACAGTTATAGTTCTCAAGAATCATCATCGTCGTCATCCAAGCCTTTTTCCCATTATAGTGGGGTCGCTATGGAATAGAAAAATCTCCATGAAAGAATTGACCAAATTTTTATGACAGTCTTCGACCCAACGCCAACCCTTTATATTGGTGTGATATCATAGACAAGGTAGTTATGAGCATGAGAGGGCCACGTAATAAAACTTGGAAGGCCAGTTGGCGGATAGGTAGACCAACCTTTTGATTATTCAATTTAAGCTCATGCAACAAAGGAGCACCCTCCAAGTTTTCCTAAACTATAAAGAGTCTAGACAAAGAGGTAAGATGATACAATTTTTATAGGTAATTGCATTTATCTCTATGACACATCGTGCCAAAGAGCGGAAGGGATGACATTCTCATATTATAGTTCTCAAGAAAC
Organism: Iris macrosiphon; assembly: GCA_036927795.1. Lineage (NCBI taxonomy): Eukaryota > Viridiplantae > Streptophyta > Magnoliopsida > Asparagales > Iridaceae > Iris > Iris macrosiphon. The sequence goes on along the minus strand of JAYESA010000016.1, from coordinate 99,283,895 downwards.
TATGAAGAAAAAAAAGGCAAAAAGATGCAGTCATTCCAGCACAACAAGCTAAATCGTAGAAAACCAACCTGGCGAACTAATACACCAAAAGCAAGAAGGAAGACAGATGTCGAGATGCAAGACTGAAGAACTGCACCTCTTGTAGCACTTGTAATTGGGCTAGTTTCACTGGTATTAGCACTAAATGAATCAGTGTCGGAACCACCACCTCCTGCTGGAACGTCACCTGATGAATCCTTAAAATCCTTCAAAGGATTATTTTTGCCTAGAGGAATTATACTTTTTGATGTCTTTCCATCATTCCTCACTTTCTTCTCAGATTTCCGTGATGCAAAGGCCACAATTCCTGCTCCAATACACTAGCAAGAGCACAGCTGAATTATTTACAAAAAAAAAAAAAAAGAATGCTAAGAATGTCGCTAAGGTTGAATCCATAATAATTTGGTGGCATAGTAGCATAGACGCCTAAACCTAGAGAAAACAAGATCAAGGAATGAAGGCTAGAACTTACGCTGCATGGATCACCAGGCAAATCTATCCCCGTGGAAAAAACGCGACTAGACTTTCTACCTGATCAGATGAGCATAAGTTGAGCAATAATGGTAAGTGATAGACACTCTACGAGAACAAACAGTGAAAAGATACAAGGTAGGCCGAAATTCAGTAAACAAACTCAAACAGCTCACATATGGTGTGAAGATGTAGTTGCATTTATTAAGCATTTGTCCCTGTTGAGTAAAAATTTAGTTCAATCTTTCTGTCACATATAGAGGGACAGAATCATGATTGAATGATGAGGGGAGCCAAGATCGTAAGTACATATTTCTGTAAAAGGAATTATTCAAAGTTTGGAAAATATGTGTGTGGGTGGGTGGGCGGGGGTCTACTATAGTTTCATCCTAGTAGACATAGTATATGAAATTGTAGTCTTTGCCACTTGCACCAAAACTCTACGACTGTTGGTGAGGGTTGAGGGTTGATATTTATATTAAAGTCCCTGTCACTTGCACCAAAACAAAGGTCGAAGGCCAATTTTGTGGGCCGAGAGATGGATTCATGCATCGTATTTTGCGTGCTAGAGGATTCGAACCGTGGTTGCTCCGATACCATGTTAAAGTTCTCGACACTTGCACCAAAACTCTATAGTGTTGGTGAGGGTTAAATATTAATAATATTCAACAGAAATTAATGTCAAATTTGCATGTATGTCTAGTAGTATGTATCTCGATCATATGTTTACACTTCAATTAGATGACTGATAAAAACTCCTTTCTATTCTCATATGCTTACATCAAGAACTTTCCTGAGTGCAACAATATCGAATCACATAGAACGTTCTCTCCCTATGCATATGTTAGGAGTGACGGATCCCTTGTCTATCCTTCACCATCACCATGAACGATTTACTACACCAAATGGCTACCCTTTGGTAACAGCAGTTAGAGCTACAATTGAGTAGTATCGAAGCGTAGTTCTGTACCCGCAAGACGTTGTGATGATGCCAGTTCATAAGACCACTTGCATCGTTGGCCTAAAGGAGCTTTCCATTGGCATGCCGGCTACAACTCACAGTGAACTCATTCCACTAATGAGCATCTACGCTCATGCTATGGTGTCGACAACACAAATGAGTTATGAGATAGGTACCAGTTTTACCTTTAGGCCACATTTGGTTCGCGAAATCAGGGCCTTGGCAAAGAAAAGTCATTCATTTTCTGTGTTTTGATGCCAAAGGAAAAGGAGCAAGAAAGGAAAATGGTTCACAAAGGAAAGGAAAATAGGGGGAAATGGTTCCCCACCCACCCCAGGGATTCACTTTGGGAAAAAAAAAGGATGGGAATTGCAATTTCTCGTGTCCAGCAAAGAATTGATTTCCTTTCATTTCATTTCCTTTCCGCGAAACAAACGAGGCCTTACCAGTTCTACATAGTGAACCTTCAACCAGGAGCGTTCGATAATGGAGCTTAACAAGATTGTGAATCATATCTATGTCATCTCGTGACAGTCTAAATGTGTTGCTCTTGTTCTCGGGGCTTTACCATGTTAAAATAAAGACAATTATGCAAAAAAAAAAATAAAAATAAAAATAGCATGATAGAAGGAAGAGATCAACCTATAATAAAAGTGAAGAGTTGATAGCTGTTAGAAAGGGAAAGAGGAAGGCTGCTCCTCATTGTTGTGATTGGAGTAGTCATTGCCATACTTAGACTAATTAACTATAAACCTGTGACAAAAGAGACAATATACGAGGAGCCATTGAGCAGAAAATAAGTGGAAGAAGAAGAAAGTTCGGGGTCTCCTGTGCAACAGATTTCTTATCTCGAGTTTTGGGTGGAACCGTGGAAGTGAACAGACCAGATGTGTTACTCCTCGTATATTCTGTCTCTATCATATTATATATTATAGACTTTAGTCGATATAAAATGAAAGAAAAGATAATATGTAATAGAATGGAACAAAATATAAAACAGAATTAGTGGGACAATAAATCTGCTCTCGGAAGTGAAAGAAGATTACAAGATAGATCCCACCATAAACCGTCTCCCCTGCTCACTATTATACGTAACAAAAAAAAATTATAGTTTAAATATAATTTAAAACTATATTATTATGTAATTCAAAGACTTTCTTCTTCGTCACCATAATTTTTTTTTTTCCAAATATATCTTTGATATGTTTACTATCTAAAATTATTTATTAAAGTTAATAGGGACAGTCTAGAAATTGAGTAACTTATTTTTTTTGTCTTCTTAAATAGTACTTGCATAAAGTTATAAAATAATATATATAATAATATAATGATAAATTTAGAATAAGTAAGGCTATTATTTTTAGTCTTCCTAAGTATGATCACTAAATATTAGAATGATTACAAAAACTGTCTTTTAGTCTTCCTAATAAATATAAAATAATATAATAGCCTATACTACTATTATTTGTTTTTTTCAAGTAGTATGAAATACGTTCATTCGTTGTAACGCACGTACGTATATACTAGTATATTTTAATTAGAATTTGTTGATTTTTTTTTAAAAAATTTAGATATGTGTTTGGTTAGATAATGCTATGTAGTTAGTTTAATTATAATTTGAATATTGAATAGTGTTTAGAATTTGTTATAGATGCTTATATGATAGAAGGATTTTAGGAGTTTTTTTTTTCTTAACTGCGTATGCGGTAAAGAAGGATTTTAGGTTTTTCTTTATCTTTTTTCTTAACTTAGTACGCAGTAGTTAGAAGGATTCATTATTTTTTCTAAAAAATATATTATTATTTATAGATAAAGCAATTAGTTTAGTTTTCCGGTAATTCAAAATTTTATACTATTCTAAAATTCGAATAACCATCTTTCTCTGTTTATATGCATAGGGATGAGCGTTCTGTTTATTCTGTTCCAACCGAACCGAAATAGTCAAAACCGAATAAATTATACTTCTAAAATCCAAAATCGAAATCGAACTGAAATTAGCCACAACTGAAATCAAACCGAACCGATAATCGATTAGATTTGTTCAGTTGGACTATTTTTTTTGTTTAATGGGACGAATAAAAAGTTAGGATTGTGATTAAATATATTATAGAAATAATTTTTATACATTATACATTTGTTGTATTTTAAAGCTGGACTAGTTGTTGAATTATCAAAGTTGGATTTTAAAAGACATATATATGATTTTTTTTTTTTCTAAATACACAAAATATACACATTTCTAATCTTAAAATATACATAAAATTAAGGGTATTTACATAATTGCTAACTCTTATTTGATTTTGAACCGAGCCAAAATCCAAAACCGAATATGAAATTTTAGTATTTTAAAAATCGAACCAAATTTTTTCAACCGAACCACTTATTTGGTTTGGTTCTCGGTCCAAAATCGGATAATGTTCACCCCTATCTGTGTCCATGTGCCCTATCTGTGTCCATGTTATTCTTTCAATAGAAATTGTACTTACAACGTGAGACTCCTAGTATTTATATTAATAGAGAACTTATTTATTTATCCACACTTCAATTTTCTTTTAGTTGCTTACTTTTTTTTTATCAGAGAACAAAACAAAGAATAAAGATTTCATGTTTTACTATAATTTTGGAAAAAAATAACTAAAATGTTGCGAATTGGGATAAAATAAAATATGGATGTCCTTATTCCTATCACAATCGTCTCTATCATATTTTCTCTTCATATATCTATTCTATTAGTAGTATATATGCACATGCATTGCACGTATTTCATACTGAAAAAGCAAACAATAGTTTATTAAAAGAGCAAACTACAATTTCTTAATTTAATTATAGGTGAAAACATAAATCTTTTGGGCTCCTGTGCATGCATGCTTTATTATCTCTTGTCTCTTTGGACTTATGTGCCTACTTTACATGCATGTTTTATTAACTATCATTCCCCAAGCTGCCTATTTTGCATGCATGCATACCTTAAATACATATTTAATTATACTTTTTAATTACTCGAATATTCTTATCAACTTTAATACATATTAAAGGGTATTTTGGGAAATAAATTTTTTTACAGTGAAACCTACTTTCCTTATTATATAGTAGAATATATCTATTATACGATATAATCTATTCTACTATATAATGCAGAAAGTAGACTTCACCGTGAAAGTTTTCTTTCTAAAGATACCCTTCAATATATTTACTAATTAAAAAAATACCTACAAACAACAATTTAAGAGATGCATTAATGTATTATGAAAATCAAAGTGTTTATGCTACTTGTTAACTCTTGTAAGATGTTAACAGAAAATTCGAAGGGTTGAATCTTTAACCTATATAATTAAAAGCAGCAGAATTAAACCGATTCATCAACATCACACTCAAAGATACGTGCAAAGCACGTACATATATACTAGTATTATTAATGAGAAAAGTGTCTCATTGGCTACAATTTTTTTTTCTTATTTTTATAACACAATATCAGCAAGATCGTTCGAGGAGTTTCGTGCCACCATAAAAAGATTTCAACCAGTTGAAATCCATCGAAAGTATTCCCTAATGTTTCCATCCATGGCGGGGATCTTAGCTCGGCAAGCTCTTTGGTCCTTTAGTGCCAGACAATTGGCGACTCGAACTGTACCATCTGCACAAGCCTTGTATCGCCATGGGCAAGAAAGCATTCAATTCACAGCATTCTTCGTCAACAATGAAAGGACTAAAAGGTGTGCTTACTACTTTACAACTTGGTGTTTCTCTAAAAATCTGTTGAATAGGGACATATTTGGGATCAGGCATACGCTGACGTTCAGGACAGTCCAAATTTTTATTCTTCATAATTACAAGTTTGTCGCTTCCAAAAATTAGTTACTGGACTGTCCACTTTCAATTGATTTTTTTTATAATCATGACTCTCAAAATTTTGACCTCCTACCACTTTGAAGAACTCTCAAAATTTTGACAGTCCTAACAATTGGAAGGACTGTCAAAATTTTTACAGTCCGGAGGGGAGGGTTACGCGAGGTGACACGAGGACGGGGCTGTGTGGAGGCCGGAAGGGGGTGCGGAGCTGCACGAGGCGGAGGAGCGGAAGGAGGAGGAGAAGAGGGGCTGGAGAGGGGGAAGAGGAGGAGGAGGAGGTCGGAGATGAGCGGAAGGGGGAGGTCGGAGGGGGGCGGAGGAGCGGGAGGAGAAGGAGAGGATTCGGAGAGGAGGAGGATGCTGGAGGGGGATGGGGACGACGGAGCCGACCTCGTCTGCCTCCGCCGTCTCTCCGAGGAGGACTCTGACGGTGTGTGCTCGAGGTGTGGCTAGGAGGCGACGACGCGGTCGATGGCGAGGTCGACGTCGCGAAGGGGCGGAGAATCATGGTAGGAAGGAGGAGGAGGAGGAGGAGGAGAGGCCGGAGGGGGTGGGGGTGGGGGTGAGCAGGAGGAGAGAGATGAAGAGGGTGAACAGTTCTAGTAAAATTTGAACTAATCCGAGTAAAAAAAAATGTAACTGGACTAGCACAATACTAGACTAGTCCCGAGTCATTTTTATAGTGCCTTTATACAAAAACTTTAAATTGCAGTAATGAGATTTGGACTTTCTTGTACAAGATAAATTTTGGGATACTTCTTTACGTTGATATTTTCAGTTAATATTTATTTTATGTCAATGATCTAGCTCAACTAAATATATCTAATTTGGTTGGATTATCCCACAGTTATCCTAAACTAATCAAACCTGACCTGGAAATGATCATTCATTAGATGATATATTGATTGAATAGAGATCGATATTCATTAGATGTGTTCTGGTCATTAGATATTTGTTAACTTCAGATCGATATTGTTGTTGTTTCTAATATTTGTTATCATTATATTTGTTATGTTCATGATTGCCTTCATTAGATGGGTTCTAGATATTTGTTATCTTCATTAGATGGTTTTAGAAAGTCGCACTAAGGATCCGATAATAAACAACGATACATTATTATGTTAACGAAGGCTTTTGTCAACCATTAGTAGACGGATTGAAATGCCTTTCATAATTCTAAGCAAACTTGATATCCTTGATCCAACCAAGAGTAATATATTCCTACTTTTCTTTCTTTTTCTTGGTTATAAGTTGTAGGTGCTAGACAACATTTTTCGTACACAACATTGCATTCAGAAAAAGGATACTAATAATTAAAAGTTGCAAAACTGTCTAGAATTTATTCAAGCATTTGTATATTATGCTCTCTATGTCAACAAATTTGTGGGTGTTTCAGTGTTTATCTTCTTCTTCTTTTTTCTTTTTTTTCTTTTTTTCCTTTTTTGGGTCAACCACGTACACGTGGGGACCGTACCCTTTATTAATAAAACTAAAAAACACTTGGCGCAGGGAGATAGTCCTTACTGTCTACAAAAGGGAGGGAGATAGCCCTTTCCACAAGCGCCATAGCAGCTACAAAAGAAAAAGAAGCAAAACAGAAGGCGACTACTTTTTGAAAATAGGGTGAAACATCTGATCTGAAGAAATAAGGAGACCAACAGTCTCCGAGGTATCCAAAGCCTGAGCATAAACCTGAAGAGGCGAGAGCCAAAGAGGCTAAGGCGTGTGAAACCCGGTTTTCCTCTTTAGAAATATAAAACAGTTAGATATCCTGAGAGAGGAATCTACGGACCCGCCTAAGTGTATAAATCTGTAAACCCCCTGACCCAAATCTAGGATTATGATTCATTTAGGGTTATTTTGAATTAGTTAATGGAGTTATTAATTTGCCTCTTTTAATTTAATTCACTTGGTGTACCTTATCGTTGCTTTGATGTTTGGAGCGTTACTCTAACTTTTGCCTTCAAACAAATTTCACACTCTTTCTCTAGACGTGCCAGTCTTCCATTCCGACCTTTGTGTCACTCATAAATACTCCCTCTTGTGCTTTCTTTTAATCGCACAATATTTGTCACAATTATCTAATTTTAAACCTTAACTTTGCACCTATGTCAGTTCCAATCGAAATTGGAGACACAACCTTGACCTGTTTTGTGCAACCCAATATATGATGTTAACCTATTCCGAGTCTACTACGTCCATGACCCTTATGTCACTCTCAATTGGAATCCCATGCACTTCCAATTTATTAAAAAATACCAAGGATATGATTTATATTTAATTAGGAGCAACCGACTCAGCCTAGCCCAAAACTAGACCAAACATCGACCCAAACCCACACTCACCACCTCATGGCTCATACAAAATACTACACACCATTTTTTTCCCACTATAACACACCAAACATGGATTTTTTCCACATTCAATCCAATTTCTCTTCTTTGCACAAGTCCTAAACTATTAGGGGCCTTTGTGCAAACAACTAGCCATGTGTCCACCTCCTATTGGTAGGGACAAATGAGAAAACCTATTTTGAAATGCTTGACCGGTCTTGGTACTCTACCTCTTCCTTTTTGCATGGTACTACACACCAAAATACACCTACACATCATCACAACCCTCCATTCAAATTTAAACCAATCACCACCCCTCTTTCTCTCCAACAACCAATGCACACACCCCTAGAAACCCTATGGGCAGTCGGCCCTAATCCCAATGCCCCTCCATCTTCATTAAATACATCATCTCTCTCTCTCTCTCTCTCTCTCTCTCTCTCTCTCTCTTGTTTCATTATACCTCCTTTCTCTCCTCCTTCATAAAGCCCCTACCCTCACCATCACCATTCTCCTCCCTCTACCCGACCCCTCTCCATCACCACCACCCTCGTGACAGCCATCACCACCACCATCATCTCTACGACCACCACCACCGACGTCCATCACCACCACCATCATCTCCATGACCACCACCAACGATAGCCCTCACCATCACCACCGCCACCACCGTTAACCACCACCATCGCCACCATTACCTCCATTAACCACCATTACCATCACCTCTTCATCTTATTCTCCCCACTCCATCTCCTCCTCACCCTCCTTCTCCCTACAGCCGACCTCCACCACTACTGCCCCCTCGAGCAGCAACCCACCACCATCACCAACGCCTCCACGACTCCTTCCTTCCTCCACCTTGCTGCGACTGTTGTTGCCTCCTCCATCCGACCACCATCACCATCATCTCCAGGACCACCACCAGCAGATTCACCATTCACCACAACTCCTATCCACGTTCACGACCACCTGCAGCAACTCTCACGACCTCCACCATCCGCCACCTCCCTCTACCATTGCTCGAACTACTATTGTTCCTGCTTCATCTACTTGCTGCTGTTGCTGCTATTGTATTTGCTACTGCTGTTGTTGATATATCTGATGTTGTGCTTCTACTTCTACTTCCCTAGCTCGAGCAACCCACTCCAGGCCAACCCGAGCCCCCTTGCATCAGACCTGACCGAGAGCTCCCCCATACCCGACAGTGCAAGCAGTCCCAAACCCGAGCTCCCAAGTCCCCTCATTTGCACCTTGTTTATTAGGTAATAATCTCCTTCTTACTCTCAATCTCTTCTTCTTCTTCTTCATCTTGTTCTTCTTCTTAATATAAATGCATGACCACATCTTCTTATTTTTTTTGTATATATATTGCATGCCCTTTACTATTGTGTTCATCATCTCTTGGATGTTCATATATGATTAAACATGATTGTTTGCTTGAGTTTTTACTACCCCAAATGGGTTCATGCGTAAAAGGTGTTGTGCTGCATTTCCGGAGAAAATTAGTCGTCCGCAAATTAATTTTGATGGTCGCAATGGGTTGCTGGCCCCCGAAAGGTCAAAATTGACAATCACAAAATATGGTTGATAATACTTTAGAATTTCTAAGAAAACATAAAAGAGGCCGATATCTAGTTGTCTTACAAACCATCATAGACATGAAGTTCTATATCTAAATAACTTGCAAACACCAACTTGGATATTGGTATTTCATAGTTGCATATATTTTAAAGTTGCAAAACTCATATTAATTAGAAAATTTTAAAGTTTGTACAATAAGTTTATCTAATCCTTAGGGTGACTACGGATGTCTGGTTGTTCTCCCAAATATCATAGACATGAAGTTCTATAGACATTTTAATTAAAAGTTTACAATGCTGCTATATACACCATCCTTAAGAATATGATCATTTTCCTCCATAATAATACTAGTTCGAACGTAGTTCCACAATAGCTGGTCTTGCTCAAATTAAAGGCTTCAGCATAGCATATTTGACCCAACAGATATATAATGTCTCATACTTTCAGAAAATTTTTACTGAGTTTTAAAGATATAAGGACAAATGAGTATCATATTAAAACTCTTGTAAGTTAAAAAAGAAATATCTTTGTGTGACCTCTAGTCTAGAGAACCAAAAGTTCGTCTAGAGAACCAAAAGTTCATCTAGATATATTATTCAGCTATTCACTAGGAATATACGTCACTCGCATTGGGGAAGTTGAGTCACATACTACCATGAGCCAATCCTAAGGGACCATTGTGTGCCAGAAGATGAATGATCTCATAACTTCTAAAACGGTGGCATGATCAACTGAGACACCACGAGATAATAATAGTGAGAATGATCATAATAAATTCTTATGATCATCTCTTAGCAAATTGCAGCATACCTAATGGTCAACCATGTGTCATTGATCTCAAGGATAAGTTTGTTTCTAAACAATCAATCCTACATATTGCATTTAAATAATTAGTACTTTAGTTTCATTTATTTAGAATTGTATTATTTTATATTTTATGGCTTATATATATGTTGGTATTATTTGTAATTATAGTTTCGGCATCTATGTATTAAAAATTTATATATTCATCTTCTTAGATTATTAAATATTTTAGATATGAGATATCCTTAACGTAAAATTTATAATCTTTCACTTTGATAAGACAGAATTTTTGTCTCATTAGGGAAAGATAGAAGGAAGATAAATGCCTTTTCCAGAAGAACGTCAGAAATTATCGTTCCAGAAGAATGTGTAAATCATCGTTCCAGAAGAACGTAGTGAATCATCATGGCATACTTCATCTTTATATAATCTTGACTAAATTAGAAAAAATTATCCCTTATATTTCATTGCAAATGAATTATTAGATTCCTATCGATGACTATAATAATGTTACATAAATAGCTATACCAAATATAAATGTACCTTCTAGAATAAAAGTAAGTACCAAAAGAACGCCAAACAAAGACAACAAATGAATAAGTTCTACATTAAGAATATGTAAGATATAAAATTTCTAAATATTTAACTCTCTAGAAGAAGTGACTGAATAATATAACACACCCTAAATGTTCTTGAAGAAGCAACTCCTGAAGTAGTATTTTCTGCGGAGAAAGTTCATAACGGTCCGGAAGATGCCATGAATCAAAGATCCAATTGCTCAAAGTATATCGCTCTGGTAGAGAATATGTCTGAGATCCCAGAAGAGATCGAGAAAAGGTACCGGTACCAAGAAATCTATATACATATTCAAAAAAAAAATTAAAATCGAGAAAAATTTGTCATATATGATATTATCAAATGAGAATAAAAATGATGATAAAAATAAAGGATAACACTGAACCACAAATAATCCTTAAATATTTAAAAGGACATTGGCAAAAAAAAAATGTGATACCTCTCGCAAAATATGGTGTGTTCAATCTTATAATACAAAACCCAAAAGGAATAAACCCAGTAGGTTTAAATGGGTGTTTGTAAGAAATAAAGAGATCCAAATGTATAGAGCAATGTTAGTCGCTCAAGGATTCTCAAAATGACCTTGAATAGAATACAACAAAATATATTTTTCGGTCATGATAACCTGGACAAAAAGATATAAATAAAATCCTTGAAGGATTTAAAATTATCAGGATATCCTCGAAGGATTTGCAAAATGAGCCATATATATGGAATAAAACCATCCGAAAGAATGTGACAGGCTCATTGAGTATTAGTCTAGGAAATAATATAATAATGATCTTAAATGTCTAGTCATATTCATGAACAAATTTCTGAATGGATTCGTCAAAACGGTCGTCTATGTACATAACAGTTTTCTTGAAGAGATTGGAAGTAACTCCTGAAAAGAAGATCGCTTGAAAAGATATAAAATATGGCAGTATCTCCCGAAGAGATTGAAAATATCTCTTGAAGAGATAATCTCCAGAAAAGATATAAGAACCCTAATTCTGAAAACCGTATTTTTCTATTATTATTAATTATGTAATTTATTATTTATAGTAGTTATGAGCTAAATAGAGAGAATATATTTTCTTAGATTTTATTTTGAGATGTTTGAGCATTTAGAGTATTATGGAGCTATTATAAATTTTTTCTAATTTATTCCATGTAGGAGACCCGTTGGACAGTTGCTAGCTCAACCGTATGCACTAATATAATTCTTAGAATTTTTTGTATATATATATATATATATATATATATATATATATATATATATATATATATATATATATTCCTATTGGATATTGGATATCAAACCGAAACCCAAACCCGTGTAAAAAAATAAGAAATCAACAGCAGCAGTAGCAAACCAACTTTTCAACTTCGCGCGTAAAGTAGAATTCCACCGCCTAATTCCTTTCTCTACGCATAAAATAAACCCAAGCGTAAACTCCACCACCGCCTAAATTCCGCTCCGCGCGTAAAGCAAACCTCCACTGATCCACGCGTAAAACAGAACTCCACCGCTTAATTCTCTCCTCTGCACGTGTGGGGAAAAAATATCAGCAGTAACCCACCGCCTCTTTACCTGTAATTACTAAACATCCCTTAACCAAAATCTAAACCAATGAAAAGAAAACAGCAGCAGCAGTAGTTTCTTAAATACTAAGTAACCCCCACCGCCTCTTATCACTATATATATATTACAACTCCTCCAAACCCTAAAGCACTTCTTCTTACTAAAAATTTAACACTATTTGGACGTGCTATACAGAACTTTTGCTCGGTAAGTATACCTTGCCATTGTACTATTATTTACAGTCCAGTCAATACATGCATATTTAATTCTGTTTATATAGATTTTATTTATGTAGATTTTGGACCCATTTTATGAGACCACCCCAGTATTATGGAGCATCATTAGATTCATTGGCCATGACACAGTTGTTACACGAGTTGTGAGTCTCATATAGATCACGGACTGCGTGACAGGTCTGGCCTCCTGTACGTATTGACCGTGCGTTAGGGATGAGTGCTGATAGAAACTTTGTATGCTAGTAGACCTGGCAATTATTTAGAGGTTTTATCGCATCATGGATGTGGCATACTTAGAGCATGGGGTGGGAAGAACAACAAGTAAGGCGTTTTGGCTCCTTTATACTTTCCTTAGTTCGCACGAATTCTCCGCTGGAGAAACGGGTGGTTGTGATCCTATATATTGCAGGCGGCCTTTGCCGTTCAAAAGACGGTACGCTTGTAGGCCCCTGATTCTCTGAAAGAATCATGCTAATCCCATTATGGCCAGATAGCCCACGTGTTGGGAAAGTTGTTCTCAACTTGCATTCACTTAGACGGTTAGGTGACCCATGGGATGTTTATATTTCAGTACTTATTGGCATGTTATTATGTATCTTGTTACGTCCCTCTGAGGACCTGGTCCCTTTCCAGATATGGATGAGCAGGAGTATCCACAGGAGTATGGACCTAGATACGACTCTACTTACCAGACTGAGGAGGTCTTACCCTCAGAGTAGCTATGACTTGTTTCCACTGTTTAGAGATTTTTGTTACTACTTCAGTATAGTCATTTTGTAGTGGATTTATTTCCACCCGACTATCAGACTTGATACTTATCTTGGATATCCAGTTATTATTTAGCTCTTTATTCCTACTTATTATTTGTGTTGTGGATGAGATATAGATTTTGTATGACTTGTTGTGACAGTATATTACTACTGGTGGATTGCATATTCATATACAGCGTACGTGTGTATATGATTTCCATATATTGGGGTTCATATACATACGGCTTGTAACACCCCGTTTCGCTCAAGCGGACTGCCGTTTCAATCGGCAATAGTGCAACTGTCCCGACCTGCTTTGCCTCGATCAAGAAGCAAAGGATATCCAGACTTGCCCCTACAGGAATCCGGCTTGGACTTTCAGAGGCTCGCTCAGACGTATCGCTCTACCGAGGCGAATCATCGCTAAGGTGGGTGGCTACGGTGAACTTGTCTTTGCTTAGCCAGCACACATAAAATCTGGAATATTCATGCTAGTCGCTAGGTGAATCACCCCCTGCATGCTAATAAGAATCCAACGCACCTAGCTAAGGGAATAATTCCAACTTATATTGCTTGCTAGAACATGGAAATGAAATACTGCTTATATGTTCAGACCCTCGCATGCTAAGTTCCTTAACGGTTTCACCTCTCGGCTTACCTTCGGGTCCGAGCAAACGTGCCTGCCTACGTTCCTTAGAAATGCATGCTTGTCTGCTTGTATGTTGCCTTGTATTCATCCAAACCCCGGAAGACTACTAAGTAGTCGTTCCGTGCCTGAACGAACCTGCAAGTATCCGGGACCGTTAGGTCACCAAGGCAAATTTTGAACCAGGGAATCTGTACCAAGAATGATTAAATCCCTGAATTATAGCTCGAGGAGCAAACTACTGAATCCTGTCTCAACAAGTTCATATATATATTCTGTTTCGAACTCGTTCCATACCGGACTTGTTCATATATATTCTGCCACGAACTTGTTTCTGTATCTGACCTGAGACCCTGACTTGCATGTCGCGGACAACTTGTGAAAGGTGATCTTCGGATCTCGTTCCGCGGGCGGTCACCGGGGCACTGGGGCCGACCCGGTCTAGACGAAACTTCTGGTAGTCGTCTGTTTTGGCGGGATAAGTGCAAGACTCTCCGTTTTCTGCATGCTTGCACTTCATCCTCGACCGTGAGACTACAAGCGTAGTCGTCTGTTTAGGGCAGGATAAGTGCAAGGCCCATCGTTTCTATTGCTTGCACTTCATCCTCGACCCTGAGACTACATCTGGTCCTTTATGGCTATGCCAGCGACTTTTGTTCATATAGATAAGTCATCCTCGCTTAGCGGCTATCCGCGTGCGAGTCATTGCATGGCACCAATGAACTGAATACCTGAACGATCTGAAAATAACGACCCTCATGTTTGCATATGCTATGCTCCTGAATGTTTATACATGCCCGTGCTTGAATTAACTATATGTTCTCAATGTTTGCCTTGGACAGGGAAGAAGATGGTAAGTTGGTAAGTCTCGCCGTGTTTCCTCAAACATCGTACGGCACACTGCCCGACACGATAGGTTATTCAATGTCTGCATGAAACTGATCCTAAGGCAACTAGAAAGACAACTTAATAGTTGTGCACGGAACCTGTATTACGTGTTTGGATTTGTCGAGCGGGCGAGTAGCTTCCCCACCAGTGCATTCAATGTACTGATAATCTACCAGTTTGTATGCAGGGTGCAGGGAATCTCGTTCGGTGCAGACGCCTCCAACGTACGTGCTAAGGCCAGGAGTTCCCTCTGAAGCCTTGCAACGGTGCGTCCGGAACTGAAGCACATATACAAGACATAAGTTGTGAACATCGCCTGAACATCGCCTCTACAATCATTCCACAATTATAGCCACTTGGCACGCCTTACTGTTTCAGAGAGAGAGGATTGAGCGACTTGTAATCTCGGCTATACGCCGCTTGTAACACATGTTCATATCAATAAAAGAGCTTGCTTTACTTCAACTTGTGTTTCAATACTTCCGCTATATTTGTCAACACAGAGAACTTGTTACCGAATCGCTATGCGTTCATGACTCCGCTGCACTCGGACAATCTGTGCGACTCTGTGGCCTTGAACTCTTATCGCCAGCCAACGAATCACGGCCTTGCACGGGCGCGGTTTACGCTCGTGCGGCATCACGCCCGGATGGGTCAAGCGATCGTTCCGCAGGAGCGCTGGCGAGGGTGATTCCCGCCTAGCGGGAACGGCCGATTAGCCTGCGGGAGATCGGGACATGACAGGTTGGTATCAGAGCCTGGCTTCTACGCCTTTGGACTTCGATTCGATATCTCTGTTTCGAAAGCTCGTTCGTGGGTTATGTGCACGCTCTCTCTCAATGCCTCGATGGGATATTCCAACAATAAGTCTAAATACTTTCAAAATACGTTTTGATTGATATGATTGCCTGTCTGGTTGTATGCTGCGAGTGGCCTTTGAGCCAACCTGTGCGAACCCTTGAGAGTATCGCTAGTAACTTGTCCGATTTTTACTAACCCTAAGTTTGGTTAAATGCATTTATTCGAGGGACGCCTTGAACTAGTGCACCATCCAAGACTTAGAAAAGGTGAAACTCGAGTGCTAAGACTTCGCTATCACTGAGCTGGTTGACGTGTTCACGCTAGAGGGTACCTTCGAAAGTGCGCACGATCCAGTCTAAGCGATATGCTGATTTTGAAGCTTGTGCAAGTGAAGATCCAAATAAACAAGTACAAACGACTTGTCTAGGATTGCCTCAACCCTAGATTACTGCTTGTCCTTAGTAAGTCTCGAGGACGAGACTTTTTCTAAGTTGGGTAGGATGTAATACCTCGTTCCGCTCAAGCGGACTGCCGTTTCAATCGGCAATAGTGCAACTGTCCCGACCTGCTTTGCCTCGATCAAGAAGCAAAGGATATCCAGACTTGCCCCTACAGGAATCCGGCTTGGACTTTCAGAGGCTCGCTCAGACGTATCGCTCTACCGAGGCGAATCATCGCTAAGGTGGGTGGCTACGGTGAACTTGTCTTTGCTTAGCCAGCACACATAAAATCTGGAATATTCATGCTAGTCGCTAGGTGAATCACCCCCTGCATGCTAATAAGAATCTAACGCACCTAGCTAAGGGAATAATCCCAACTTATATTGCTTGCTAGAACATGGAAATGAAATACTGCTTATATGTTCAGACCCTCGCATGCTAAGTTCCTTAACGGTTTCACCTCTCGGCTTACCTTCGGGTCCGAGCAAACGTGCCTGCTTACGTTCCTTAGAAATGCATGCTTGTCTGCTTGTATGTTGCCTTGTATTCATCCAAACCCCGGAAGACTACTAAGTAGTCGTTCCGTGCCTGAACGAACCTGCAAGTATCCGGGACCGTTAGGTCACCAAGGCAAATTCTGAACCAGGGAATCTGCACCAAGAATGATTAAATCCCTAAATTACAGCTCGAGGAGCAAACTACTGAATCCTGTCTCAACAAGTTCATATATATATTCTGTTTCGAACTCGTTCCATACCGGACTTGTTCATATATATATTCTGTCATGAACTTGTTTCTGTATCTGACCTGAGACCCTGACTTGCATGTCGCGGACAACTTGTAAAAGGTGATCTTCGGATCTCGTTCCGCGGGCGGTCACCGGGGCACTGGGGCCGACCCGGTCTAGACGGAACTTCTGGTAGTCGTCTGTTTTGGCGGGATAAGTGCAAGACTCTCCGTTTTTTGCATGCTTGTACTTCATCCTCGACCGTGAGACTACAAGCGTAGTCGTCTGTTTAGGGCAGGATAAGTGCAAGGCCCATCGTTTCTATTGCTTGCACTTCATCCTCGACCCTGAGACTACATCTGGTCCTTTATGGCTATGCCAGCGACTTCTGTTCATATAGATAAGTCATCCTCGCTTAGCGGCTATCCGCGTGCGAGTCATTGCATGGCACCAATGAACTGAACACCTGAACGATCTAAAAATAACGACCCTCATGTTTGTATATGCTATGCTCCTGAATGTTTATACTTGCCCGTGCTTGAATTAACTATATGTTCTCAATGTTTGCCTTGGACAGGGAAGAAGATGGTAAGTTGGTAAGTCTCGCCGTGTTTCCTCAAATATCGTACGGCACACTGCCCGACACGATAGGTTATTCAATGTCTGCATGAAACTGATCCTAAGGCAACTAGAAAGACAACTTAATAGTTGTGTACGGAACCTGTATTACGTGTTTGGATTTGTCGAGCGGGCGAGTAGCTTCCCCACCAGTGCATTCAATGTACTGATAATCCACCAGTTTGTATGCAGGGTGCAGGGAACCTCGTTCGGTGCGGACGCCTCCAATGTACGTGCTAAGGCCAGGAGTTCCCTCTGAAGCCTTGCAACGGTGCATCCGGAACTGAAGCACATATACAAGACATAAGTTGTGAACATCGCCTGAACATCGCCTCTATAATCATTCCACAATTGTAGCCACTTGGCACGCCTTACTGTTTCAGAGAGAGAGGATTGAGCGACTTGTAATCTCGGCTATACGCCGCCTGTAACACATGTTCATATCAATAAAAGAGCTTGCTTTACTTCAACTTGTGTTTCAATGCTTCCGCTATATTTGTCAACACAGAGAACTTGTTACCGAATCGCTATGCGTTCATGACTCCGCTGCACTCGGACAATCTGTGCGACTCTGTGGCCTTGAACTCTTATCGCCAGCCAACGAATCACGGCCTTGCACGGGCGCGGTTTACGCTCGTGCGGCATCACGCCCGGATGGGTCAAGCGATCGTTCCGCGGGAGCGCTGGCGAGGGTGATTCCCGCCTAGCGGGAACGGCCGATTAGCCTGTGGGAGATCGGGGCGTGACAGGTTGGTATCAGAGCCTGGCTTCTACGCCTTTGGACTTTGATTCGATATCTCTGTTTCGAAAGCTCGTTCGTGGGTTATGTGCACGCTCTCTCTCAATGCCTCGATGGGATGTTCCAACAATAAGTCTAAATACTTTCAAAATGCGTTTTGATTGATATGATTGCCTGTCTGGTTGTATGCTGCGAGTGGCCTTTGAGCCAACCTGTGCGAACCCTTGAGAGTATCGCTAGTAGCTTGTCCGATTTTCACTAACCCTAAGTTTGGTTGAATGCATCTATTCGAGGGACGCCTTAAACTAGTGCACCATCCAAGACTTAGAAAAGGTGAAACTCGAGTGCTAAGACTTCGCTATCACTGAGCTGGTTGACGTGTTCACGCTAGAGGGTACCTTCGAAAGTGCGCACGATCCAGTCTAAGCGATATGCTGATTTTGAAGCTTGTGCAAGTGAAGATCCAAATGAACAAGTACAAACGACTTGTCTAGGATTGCCTCAACCCTAGATTACTGCTTGTCCTTAGTAAGTCTTGAGGACGAGACTTTTTCTAAGTTGGGTAGGATGTAACACCCCGTTCTGCTCAAGCGGACTGCCGTTTCAATCGGCAATAGTACAACTGTCCCGACCTACTTTGCCTCGATCAAGAAGCAAAGGATATCCAAACTTGCCCCTACAGGAATTCGGCTTGGACTTTCAGAGGCTCGCTCAGACGTATCGCTCTACCGAGGCGAATCATCGCTAAGGTGGGTGGCTACGGTGAACTTGTCTTTGCTTAGCCAGCACACATAAAATCTGGAATATTCATGCTAGTCGCTAGGTGAATCACCCCCTGCATGCTAATAAGAATCCAACGCACCTAGCTAAGGGAATAATCCCAACTTATATTGCTTGCTAGAACATGGAAATGAAATACTGCTTATATGTTCAGACCCTCGCATGCTAAGTTCCTTAACGGTTTCACCTCTCGGCTTACCTTCGTGTCCGAGCAAACGTGCCTGCCTACGTTCCTTAGAAATGCATGCTTGTCTGCTTGTATGTTGCCTTGTATTCATCCAAACCCCGGAAGACTACTAAGTAGTCGTTCCGTGCCTGAACGAACCTGCAAGTATCCGGGACCGTTAGGTCACCAAGGCAAATTCTGAACCAGGGAATCTGCACCAAGAATGATTAAATCCCTGAATTACAGCTCGAGGAGCAAACTACTGAATCCTGTCTCAACAAGTTCATATATATATTCTGTTTCGAACTCGTTCCATACCGGACTTGTTCATATATATATTCTGCCACGAACTTGTTTCTGTATCTGACCTGAGACCCTGACTTGCATGTCGCGGACAACTTGTGAAAGGTGATCTTCGGATCTTGTTCCGCGGGCGGTCACCGGGGCACTGGGGCCAACCCGGTCTAGACGGAACTTCTGGTAGTCGTCTGTTTTGGCGGGATAAGTGCAAGACTCTCCGTTTTCTGCATGCTTGCACTTCATCCTCGACCGTGAGACTACAAGCGTAGTCGTCTGTTTAGGGCAGGATAAGTGCAAGGCCCATCGTTTCTATTGCTTGCACTTCATCCTCGACCCTGAGACTACATCTGGTCCTTTATGGCTATGCCAGCGACTTTTGTTCATATAGATAAGTCATCCTCGCTTAGCGGCTATCCGCGTGCGAGTCATTGCATGGCACCAATGAACTGAACACCTGAACGATCTGAAAATAACGACCCTCATGTTTGTATATGCTATACTCCTGAATGTTTATACTTGCCCGTGCTTGAATTAACCATATGTTCTCAATGTTTGCCTTGGACAGGGAAGAAGATGGTAAGTTGGTAAGTCTCGTCGTGTTTTCTCAAACATCGCACGGCACACTGCCCGACACGATAGGTTATTCAATGTCTGCATGAAACTGATCCTAAGGCAACTAGAAAGACAACTTAATAGTTTTGCACGGAACCTGTATTACGTATTTGGATTTGTCGAGCGGGCGAGTAGCTTCTCCACCAGTGCATTCAATGTACTGATAATCCACCAGTTTGTATACAGGGTGCAGGGAACCTCGTTCGGTGCGGACGCCTCCAACGTACGTGCTAAGGCCAGGAGTTCCCTCTGAAGCCTTACAACGGTGCGTCCGGAACTGAAGCACATATACAAGACATAAGTTATGAACATCGCCTGAACATCGCCTCTACAATCATTCCACAATTGTAGCCACTTGGCACGCCTTACTGTTTCAGAGAGAAAGGATTGAGCGACTTGTAATCTCGACTATACGCCGCCTGTAACACATGTTCATATCAATAAAAGAGCTTGCTTTACTTCAACTTGTGTTTCAATGCTTCCGCTATATTTGTCAACACAGAGAACTTGTTACCGAATCGCTATGCGTTCATGACTCCGCTGCACTCGGACAATCTGTGCGACTCTGTGGCCTTGAACTCTTATCGCCAGCCAACGAATCACGGCCTTGCACGGGCGTGGTTTACGCTCGTGCGGCATCACGCCCGGAGGGTCAAGCGATAGTTCCGCGGGAGCGCTGGCGAGGGTGATTCCCGCCTAGCGGGAACGGCCGATTAGCCTGCGGGAGATCGGGGCGTGACACGGCTGGGCGTGTTACGTATTCCTAGTCCTACATATTTTGGGACTGAGGCGTGACATATTTTTAGTGGTGGCCCATGCAGGTCCTGAATATATTGTCTTGGTTACGTAACTGTACCAAGCAAGCCTGCGTATAGGAATAGAGTATAAGGATCTCATCCATACTTGACTGAAATCTCATTCTTCCTTAAGTTTTACGCCAGGAACCCTTTACGCTGAGACCAGGGACCTCTATTTTATGTAGAGTAACCAATTTGTTGGCGTAAAAGCCAAACTATACAGAAGATTGTCTACTTTACGCTGTGGTTATGACAACTGCTAAACTACGTTTCTTTAGACTTCTCAATCTATATAACGTCATGTAAGCCATGTAGGTAAACTATCCCAGCGTAAACTTGATGATTCTTGAATAAATAGATAACCAGAGTATAGTAGCTGATTAGGCATAAAATGTAAGGATGGTAATGTGAGCGTATTTGCCATAAGTTTTAGTTTCCCTAGCCATGACCAAATCTCGTGTATTTAATGTAGAGATATGCCTCGAGCCCTGTGGAAGAAACAGCTTTTGATGTAGCATCTGATTTTGTCTTATCTTGAGCATAAAAACTCATTTTCGACTTAAGCGTAAAGGCTCATTTCTATCAATGAAGAATAGGCAGCGTATTCAGAGGACTTCCTTTCCTTCCTCTTACATGCGTAAAAGTGACTTGTATCAATATGTCACTAAACGACAACCTGGGTCTCTGTGCAAATCATCATCACAGCCGTCCTCTCGATTATCGTGCGGTACTTTTGTCAGATGTCAGGTTCACTGAATTATCTGACAAATTCATCCGGAGAATATGAAGAGTTTCTCGTACGACTTTACGCTGCAACGTATTTCAGATTTTACAGATCTCTTTACGCAGAAAACCTTTTACGCAGACTTTTACGCGGGCAGATTTTACGCAGACCTTTTACGTAAGACTTTACGCAGCATATATATTTTACGCACAGAAAAGTATAGCAGACTTTTTACGCGGTTAACTTTGAAACTATTTTACGCCCACAGTCTCGAATCTCTATTTTACGCGGATATTTCTGAATCCTTACTTTATGTTCCTCTGCTTTACGCGGACCACTCTGAAGCTTTACTTTACGCTGAACTATCTTTAAGCTCTGCATTACGCAGGAAGCTTATTAACCTGTTTTACGCCAACTACCTTGAAGTCCTATTTTACGCAGGGAAAAACTTCATGTATAATTGGAGATTTTTTATTGTAAAATACGCGGACCATTCCTCAGCATCTTTTATGCTTCTATATTCTATTTAATGCTTGCATCCTTCCTGTACTCCTTTTAAACATTGTACATCACCTGCAGAGAGATGGATATGCAGAAGGAATGTACTATCACAGATGGTTATACAACTCCTGGAGTCAATGGTCAGACTCAAGAAGAGACCTCAACTCCTAGATTTCCGGGACCAGATGGACAGATTCACAATCCAGTTCTATCTGATCTTCCCGTTCCACCTAATAGGAACCTTCCAGTCTCATCAACACCGCAGGATGGTCAGGCTTAAATGTTCCAAGATGATGATACAAGAACAGAGACAGCAAGCAGCAGAACAAAGACAAGAGTTCCTAGCAGCACTTGAAAGGATGGCTGCAAGGACTACTGTACCAGCTCAAGCATTAGCTCCAATACCTCGAGCTAAAGTTGGTTCAGTAAAAGACTTTATACAGATGGGTCCGAGGCCGTATAAAGGCATTGAGAGCCCATAGGAAACTACTAACAGGATCACGCACACTCAAAAATTGTTAGAGGCATCGCAGCTACCTGCAGACCTATGGATGACAGGTGTAAGGACGCTTCTAGATGGTAATGCTCATCACTGGTGGAAATCCATGGAGCGCCAGTTGGGTACATACCAGACTTGGAAGCAGTTCCTGGAGTGCTTTGAAAGGAAGTACTTCCCGAACACCGTCAGAGATGCATTGTACGATCAGTTTCTCCACCTAGAGCAGGGGAACAGAACGGTGCACGAGTATGATGCTGAGTTTAGTCGCCTCAGTAAATATGGTGCTGCCTTGATACCAGATAACTTGGCCAAGGCTAAGAGGTTTCATCATGGACTAACTCAGGAGCTATAACACTGCACTAGCTCCCAGTCCCGAATCTCTTATGCCGAGTTACTGACAGAAGCCAGATTACAAGAAACCATCAGTAGAGGAAATGGAGGTCAACTGAGGACACAATAAGGACCAGTAAGAACACAACAAGGAAGACCTATCAGACATCCTTTAGCTCAGCAACAACAGTATCAACATAGAGCAGGACCATACCAGGTTCCAGATAAGCTCCAATATAACTATTGTGGGAGATGCGGGCACATCTCAAGAAACTGTCGGGGCCGTTTAGGACAGTGTATGAGATGTGGTTCTAGACAGCACCAGGTAAGAAATTGTCCAAAGCAGCAGACACTTCCACCGCCAGTACAGAGACTAGCGCTTCCAGCACCTCAACCTCCAGCAGCAGGAGGATTTCAGCGAGGACTACCACTACCTACACAGGAGGATCAATTCGCGAGGGCCAGACAGGGACAACCCTGGAGGAACGGACAAGCTTTTGCAATGGAAGTGGATGACATGGATCAGGAGATTGATGTCATAGCAGGTATCACTCTTGCTTTTACTTTTCTTGCTACGACATTGTTTGATACGGGAGCCACCCACTCATTCATATCATCTAGTTTTATTGCCAAACACAATATTACCTCTATACCTTTACCTAGTTGTATTAGAATTCTTACTGGGGGAGGAGTTGTACCTATTAGTAGAATTTGTAGATCATGTCCTATAGTGATACGTGGCAGAGAGATGAATGCCCGACTCTTAGTCCTTCCTATGCCAACTTTTGATATTGTGCTTGGAATGGACTGGCCAAGCAAGTACCACGCTTTCTTCGATTATTTTGGAGGAAGCATTCTTTTTAAGGTACCCGGCCAGCCTGAACTTGAGTTTACACGAGGATCCACAGAAATTATTGATGGTATGCAACTCGCAATGGACGATGTTATCTATCATCCCATTATTTCAGAATTCCAAGACATCTTTCCAGTAGAATTACCAGGCCTACCCCCAGACCTAGACGTAGAGTTTTCAATTGAATTAACACCAGGAGCAGCACCCATAGAATCACATGTTTATAGACTGGCGAAGAAGGAGATGGATGAACTGAAGACACAATTAAAAGAACTAGAAGAGAAAGGTTTTATTCGACCAAGTGCATCACCCTGGGGAGCACCAGTATTGTTTGTACCAAAGAAGGATGGGTCAGTGCGTATGTGCATTGACTATAGAGCCTTAAATACAGTGACAGTGAAGAATAAATATCCACTGCCATGCATTGATGACCTATTTGATCAACTTAGTAGAGCCAAGGTGTTCTCAAAAATAGATTTGAGATCAGGATATCACCAGGTGAAGGTACGGAACAAGGACATCCCGAAGACCGCATTCCGAACAAGATATGGGCACTACGAGTTCTTGGTCATGCCATTTGGATTAACCAATGCTCCAGCTATCTTTATGGACTTAATGAATCGAGTCTTCCATCAGTATTTGGACTATTTCGTGGTCGTCTTCATAGATGATATACTTGTCTATTTAAAGAGCCACGATGAGCACGAGAAGCACCTACGGATTGTTCTAGAGACCTTAAGGAGAGAGCAGTTATATGCAAAGCTCACTAAATATGAGTTCTTCTTGAACAGAGTCTCATTTCTTGGACAAATTATTACAGGAGATAGAATTTCTGTTGATCCAGAAAAGATCTCAGCAGTCGAGACATGGCCTGTTCCTAAATCAGCAGCAGAGGTGAGAAGTTTTCTTGGACTTGCAGGATATTATTGACGGTTCATGGAGAACTTCTCAAGGATAGCAACACCTATGACTCGGTTAACTTGCAAAGATCAAGAGTTCATATGGACCAACGAGTGTCAAACCGCTTTCGAGGAATTAAAGAAGCGATTAACTTCAGCACCAGTATTAACTATTCCATCCAGACCAGGAGGCTATATGATCTACAGTGATGCATCAGAGAAAGGTTTGGGATGCGTATTGATGCATCATGGCAAAGTGATTGCATACGCATCTAGGCAATTACGAGTACATGAGAAGAATTATCCAACTCATGACTTGGAACTTGCAGCCGTTGTATTTGCTCTGAAGCTATAGAGACATTACTTATATGGGGAACGAGTAGAAATCTATACAAACCATAAAAGCCTCAAGTACGTCTTCACGCAGAAGGAGTTAAATATGAGACAACATCGATGGCTTGAATTGATGAAAGATTTTGAGATAGAGCTACATTATCACCCAGGCAAGGCTAATGTTGTAGCAGACGCGTTAAGCCGGAATCCAGCAGCTTATTTCCTAACAACACAGAAGAAATTACTGGAGGACTTGCAAGGTTTTGGCATTGAAGTAATATTACCCGGAATAGATGGGACACTAGCCAACTTGCAAATACAATCATCACTAGTAGAGAGAATCAAGGCAATATTGCCTACAGACGCCAGATTCAAGAAATTAAAGGAAAGAACAGAGGCCGGAGAACAGACAGGACTGCGAATTCATAATGACGGGACATTACGATGCGGTAATTGTCTATATGTTCCCAATGGAGAAATTCGACAGGAGCTAATGACAGAAGCTCATAGTTCGATATATTCTATTCATCCTGGGGGCACCAAAATGTATCGTGACTTAAGACATCATTTTTGGTGGCATGGAATAAAAAGAGAGATAGTTCGCTTTGTAGCTAAATGTTTGGTATGCTAGCAAGTAAAGGCAGAGCACCAGAAAATAGCAGAATTATTACAACCACTCCCGATTCCAGAGTGGAAGTGGGAACACATCACTATGGACTTCGTCACAGGTTTTCCCAGGAGTCCAAGTGGTAGAGAAGCAGTATGGGTAATAGTGGACCGACTCACCAAGTCAGTCCATTTCTTGCCTTTTAGAGTTGGCCAATCTACAGAAGCTTTGGCTGACTTATATATGAGGTAGATCGTGAGGTTGCACGACATACCCGTCAGCATTGTATCAGACAGGGATTCGCGCTTTACGTCGTATTTTTGGAGGAGCATGCAAGAAAGTCTTGAAACTCGTCTAAAGTTCAGTACATCTTATCACCCACAAACAGATGGGCAATCAGAACGTACTATTCAGACATTGGAGGATATATTGAGGGCTTGTATATTAGACTTTGGAGGATCATGGGAGGACCACCTACACCTTGTAGAATTTTCTTACAATAATAGCTATCAGGCGAGCATACAGATGGCTCCGTTTGAAGCATTGTATGGAAGAAAGTGTAGGTCTCCTGTATGTTGGAATGACGTGGGAGAACGTCAGATTCTGGGACCAGAGTTAGTGATCAACACCGTAGAGACAGTTAAGAAGATACAAAGACACTTACGGGCACCGCAAGACAGGCATAAACAATAGGCAGACCTTCATCGTCGTCCCTTGGAGTTTAAAGAGGGCGATCATGTCTTCTTGAGGATATCACCTACTAGAGGCACCATTCGATTCGGAGGACGCGGCAAGTTGAGTCCAAGGTATATTGGACATTTTGACGTGCTAGAAAGAGTGGGAGAAGTGGCATATCGACTTACGCTACCACCTTCACTTGAGGGAGTACATGACGTATTCCATGTGTCGCAGCTCAGGCGATATGTGGCAGACAGCAGTCATGTTCTTGACCATTCGAAGATCACCATTGGGCCGAATTAGTCATATCAAGAGCAACCCCTGGGAATCCTTGATCATCGAGAGAAAGTATTGAGGAACTAGTCTATTCCCTTAGTCCGCGTGGCATGGAAGCATGGTGCGCCAGAAGAATCTACTTGGGAGCGAGAGGACGACATGCATCAACATTTTTCGAACCTATTCATTGACCAAGGTATGAATTTACTCTGGTAATTTATATCCCCTACCATTCTTGACCTTCTACCATGGCTTAGTTAAATTTTGAGGACAAAATTTTTATAAGTTTGGTAGAATGTAAGAACCCTAATTCTGAAAACCGTATTTTTCTATTATTATTAATTATGTAATTTATTATTTATAGTAGTTATGAGCTAAATAGAGAGAATATATTTTCTTAGATTTTATTTTGAGATGTTTGAGCATTTAGAGTATTATGGAGCCATTATAAATTTTTTCTAATTTATTCCATGTAGGAGACCCGTTGGACAGTTGCTAGCTCAACCGTATGCACCAATATAATACTTAGAATTTTCTGTATATATATATATATATATATATATATATATATATATATATATATATATATATATATATATATATATATATATATATATGTTGGATATTGGATATCAAACCGAAACCCAAACCCGCGTAAAAAAATAAGAAATCAACAGCAGCAGTAGCAAACCAACTTTTCAATTTCGCGCGTAAAGTAGAATTACACCGCCTAATTCCTTTCTCTACGCGTAAAACAAACCCAAGCGTAAACTCCACCATCGCCTAAATTCTGCTCCACGCGTAAAGCAAACCTTCACTGATCCGCGCGTAAAACAGAACTCCACCGCTTAATTCTCTCCTCCGCACGTGTGGGGAAAAAATATCAGCAGTAACCCACCGCCTCTTTACCTGTAATTACTAAACATCCCTTAACCAAAATCTAAACCAATGAAAAGAAAATAGCAGCAACAGTAGTTTCTTAAACACTAAGTAACCCCCACCGTCTCTTATCACTATATATATATTACAACTCCTCCAAACCCTAACGCACTTCTTCTTACTAAAAATTTAACACTATTTGGACGTGCTATACAGAACTTTTGCTCGGCAAGTATACCTTGTCATTGTACTATTATTTACAGTCCAGTCAATACATGCATGTTTAATTCTGTTTATATAGATTTTATTTATGTAGATTTTGGACCCATTTTATGAGACCATCCCAATATTATGGAGCATCATTAGATTCATTGGCCATGACACAGTTGTTACACGAGTTATAAGTCTCATATAGATCACGGATGTAGAAGCATGAAAAATATGCTGCAGAGTTATACGCAGTATTTAAGTGCTGTGTGGCGTAAGACTTGACTTTAGAGCCATCGGCGTACAACAGGGCTTCATCGCTAGTACAGCATAAAATATAAGCTCCAGGACAATCCGCGTAATACAGTATTTCCAGGCTGCTTCGGCGTAAAAAGGTTATTACATCACTACTTTGGCGTAAAACCTACTCGCTTTTAATACGGTGGGAAGTTGTACGGGGAACGCTTCGTATTCCTCGAATGAACCTGTCAGATCATGCAGTGAACCTGACTCCTGACAACGAGTACTGCACAACTATCCAGACGACGGCTGTAATGATGGTGCGGCACAGAGACCCAAACCGTCGTTTAGTGACATTTTCCTGATACAAAGTGCTTGTACGCATACAAGGGAATATGCTGCCTAGTTTTACACAGGCAGATGTGAGCTTTTATGCTCAGCAGAAGACAAAATGAACTGCCACGTCAAAAGCTGCTCTTCTTACAGAGCTCGAGGCACATCTCGGCAGTTAATGAGTGTGATGGGGGCAGATCTCTGCATTTAATGCACGAGATTTGGTTATATTTTCAAAGACTGGGCGAGCCATAATTATGGCTAATACGTCCACATCATCACCTCTGCATATTACGCCATCAGGCTATTTTCAGCTATGGGAGCATGCTATATGCTATCTCCCCGGAATATGCCAACTCAGGCTATATTGGTATTGGTGCGTGATAAGGCTATTTGGTCCAGAATACGCTCAAGACCTAAGTCAAGGAAGGAGGACCAGTTATCTTTTACGCTAGCTACCTATCCATGCAGCATCAGGCTTCTACGCCTACAAGGCTTCTACGCCTATTTGGCTTCTATGCCGACTCGACAACCACTTGGCTTCTACGCCAATTTGACAACTATTTGGCCTCTATGCCATGGTGAAAGTTATTGGCTTCTACGCCAACCTTTTCTACGCAAGGGACAGCTACCTATGTGGCTTGTATGCCATAATCTTCGTAGCAGTTATACGCATTATCTCATCATGGGACACGCGTCACACGCAGATTCAGAAGATCATTTATATGTGGGTAACAGTTATTATAACCGCCGCGTAAAAAGTGCCATACACTCCACTATCCGACTTCTATGCCGACTGGACGGTTACTGTCACTAAAACCCTATAAATAGAGACCTCTATTGACAGAGGTCCAGGGTCGAAGGGTCAAAGAATTAGGTTCTAAGGGTCGAAAAAAGGTCAACAAGATCGAAGAACAGAGAGAGTATAGCTCAGACAGAGAGTAGTGATCGACAATTTTGGCATCGAGCATCCACTCCCTCCTACAATCTTTAAAGCTTCTCCGTCTTCTACAACGCTTATTCATCATCGTGTGGTCCAAGGGACAAAGTGATCGACTGTAGATCAGACTCCTATAGTAATATTTATCCAGATTAAAATTTGTACTTGACATCCTCGTATAGGATTAATTGTACTTCTTGTTTGTAAACCAAAGAGAGGGTTTCGTATAAACCTTATTTTATTTCTTTCGTTTATTATCAAACACAAGATGGCGACTCTGCTGGAGATCTCTTTCTCATCTGACGAGTAAGCAATTGCTCAACACGATGCAGTGTCAGTAGGATCAATGAAGAAGACCTTGGTCGTCCAGTTCGACCAATCTGCCTACGAAGATATGCTTCGAGCAGGGGGTAGCTCTCACTCTCTCTCTGTCCAAGACAACAGGAAATTGTGTAAGGTCTGGATGCCCCGGACATCCCCTACCATTCCTGCCGACTCTGTGATCTCTCCGACCAACGAGGTTGTAGCATCGCTCCCTCCGCGTCTTGCGCATAAAACTCAGTCTCCTGTCACTGACGAGGCAGACAAAACTTCTGGCAATGCCTTAGCGCCAATCCAGAAGTCCACTTCGCGCCTTGCGCGTAAAACTCAGTCTCCCGTCGCTGGCGGGGCAGACAAAACTTTTGGCAATGCCTTAGCGCCAATCCAGAAGTATACATCGCGCATTGCACGTAAAAACTCGTCTTCCATCGCTGATGGGACAGACATAGTTTCTGACAAAGCCTCAGCGCCAAGTCAGAAAATTCGAATACGTTCCGTGCGTAAAAATATTACTCTCACTCAAAAGGAGGCAGAGAGTCCCAGTAATCTCCGCAGGGGAAAACAAATGGCGAAATTCTCAAATTCTCGGCCTTTATGCCAGCAAAAGCAGAATCTCCCCTCTCTCTAGATTACGCGAGAAGCTGATGGCCGATTGAGGACTTCCTCAGTTTTATGCCAACCTGAGCAAAATTTCAAATTAAGTCAAGAGAAGCCCCTCGGTGTAAAGAAGGCCCAGTTTGTGGATAGATATGCTCCCCATGGATCATGTGCCACTCATATGGCTGAGTTGTTGTATATAGGTGGCAGAGAAAGGGTTGGGGTTCCCAATATCCACATTCCAAATGATGTAAACAGGAGGAACAAGCCTTCTTCCTCTTCTTCTTTTGTTAATCCTCCTGACTTGCGTGAATTTCTGACCCAGAAACGCAAAGATAGGAGTCATAACCAGGATTTAGTTCCCCTAACTGTCAAATATGGGGAGATCATGTGGGAAGATGCGTCAACATCTAATATCATCATGACATATGGGCCACATGAAGATTCTGTCTTTATTGTTCCTCCAACTATTGAGGACCAGCATCCAATAGTCTTCGATCGCATGCAGAGCAGACCGATTGTACAAGAAGAATTTCGCGAGTCTGAGGGTGGCAAAATATAAATCCACAGATATAGCCCACAGGCTTTAAAGATTATACATAGCATGGGTTATGATTTGAAGTTGAAACAAGGCCTCAACTACGGGAAAGGCAGACAAATATCGTTGCATGGTAATCTTTACTGTCAACAAACTCGTTTTGGGTTGGGGTATACTACATCTTCTGTAAACTCCAAACTTTCAGAGTCTGATCCTGTACAACCAGAGACAGGTCCTTCTAAATCAACTTCAGGGGTCAAATGCCACGACATGTCTGGGGGTAGCCTACCTCGACAAAATAGGGCACCATCCAAAGCTGGGGGTAAAATTCCTTCTGAGTCCGAAGATGATGCAACGATGATAATCTTTCCGAAAGACCATAAAACTCAGGCATCGGGAGCCCGAAGGCCGAAAGGGACTTTCTTCTTCAATGAAGATGACATCATTGAAATCTTCAATATGTTGATGAAGTAACACAAACTTCGGCTACCCAACATCAGATACCCTGAGAGGGCTGGCAAAGTCGATGACCCAGATTATTGTCTCTTCCATAGGTACATTCATCACCCTACAAGGGCGTGCTATGTACTGAAAAGAAGAATCCAGGAGTTGATCGATACCAAGGTTATCACTCTGCATCTGTAAACAAGGGGACAATCACTGCAAATTGATTTTACTTTTAACGTGATAATTTGCTCCCTCAAGAAGATACCGGATGATTAGCCCCTAAAGTTTCCCTAGCGGATCCTTCAGGACTATCCCCACTCAAGAAAATTACTCCACAGTGAATTTTTTGGACATTAGTTCACGTTCATATTACCTCTGAACTATTGTCCAAACATTTCTTTACTTCCCCAGCTGAGTTTGTCATGTTCATATTACCTCTGAACAAACCTGCCTGGTTTGGCCATCAATTATCATGTCCATATTACCTCTGATATCGGTTGTCATCTCAACTTAACACCCGTACTTAACTCTAAGTACGCCAGTGGGGTTAAGTCTACAAAAACTGCCATGTCCATGTTACCTCTGAGCAGATATGTACCTCCATCCCCAATGGAGTCACAATTCAAAAGTATGTCATGTTCATATTACCTCTGAACAAACTTTCCGAATTCTTGACCATCGATTATCACGTCCATATTACCTCTGATATCGATTGTCATCTCAACTTAACACCCGTACTTAACTCTAAGTACACCAGTGGTGTTAGGTCCACAAAAACCTGCCATGTCCATATTACCTCTGAGCAGATATGTACCTCCATCCCCAATGGAGTCATAACTCAAAAATTTTGTCATATTCATATTACCTCTGAACAAACTTTTTCGAGTTTTCGGCTATCGATTATCACGTCTATATTACCTCTGATATCGATTGTCATCTCAACTTAACACCCGTACTTAACTCTAAGTACGCCAGTGGTGTTAGGTCCACAAAAAACTGCCATGTCCATATTACCTCTGGCAGGGCTTGTCCTAAACTTATTACTTGCACTCTCGTGCACAAAAAGTAATAGGTCCACAAAAATTCCCCTGTGGAATGCCCGCAATGGAAAATAAAATGTTCATATTACCTCTGAACTATCCTCATTTTTTTAGCGAAGAAAGAGCTCTTCTCTATTTATCCCTACAGATTCGTATTTTATCACGTCTATATTACCTCTGGCAGGGCTTGTCCCAAACCTATTACTTGCACTAATGTGCACAAAAAGTAATGGGTCCACTAAAAATCCCCTAGTGGGATATCCTCAACAAATACGGTATCGTACTACGTCCATATTACCTCTAGCACAATATCCAAAATTTGTACAAACAATCATAAAGAAATGGGAGGGTCCTTATATGATTGTAAACGGCGATTACAGATTAGTCAAGTCTAATAGAAATTTGGCAATGGCTACTATCAACTGCAAAAATCCTGAAGAAGTACTATACTTGATCTCCTTCGTTTAACGGAGTATGACGAAGATCTTATTCTGACGATACCATGCACAAAGGTCAGCTGGATCATATTCTATTAGGTTCATGTGACCTCCGAATAGATATCCTTAACTAATTTGTAAGCCTATCATGTTAATGATACCTCTGATAGTGTTTAGTATACAATTTTAGTTTGATCATATTCTTTCAGGTTCATGTTAACTCTGAATAGATTTACATTCAGCAAAACCTTAACGAAAGAATGTCATGTTAATGATACCTCTGATATCACTTTCACCCTAGCCTATCACATTCTAAAAGTGATGGGTCAACAAAGTCAGAAAATGTGTCTTTATTATCTCCGAGAAATTACAGGAGAAACAAGAAAGGTATATCATTTGGGAGGAGCAGTCAAATCACGGATCTGCTGCGCCAGTACGGCCATTTCCTCATTCCTGGAGCTCAAAACGTCGACGCGAGCCCGCTCCAACCTTGCCGCCTCATTGTTCAAAGCAGATAGCTCGGACGGAGCATATACATAACATGTGTGGATGACACCCACATCCGTCAGGTTATGCTGAGCCGTCTCCATTCGATCCTTCAACACATCGTGAGCTGTTGATAAAGAGAGAGCCTTCTCCTTGGCCTTAGAGAGGTCATCTTCCAATTTGCGGACCCTCGCTGCCTCTTTCTCATATTCGGCCTCGCTCTGAGCCAGCTGGGGAATGACATACCCCAATACGGCACGCTCTTGATCCATCTCCTGCTGCTGTTCCTGGACGGATTTGTTCAGAGATTCTATTTGCCCAGCAAGCTCTGCAGTTAAGGAGTCATACCTAGCTTGAACGAGACCATCGATGCTGCCTCGAGATAGCTGTAAATAATCGTTAATGGGTTATTCCAAACCATTAACTATTTGCTCTAGCGCATCAGCTCTGTCATTATCGTTGAAATATCTAATCTGCGCTATACTAAAGTTGGAGGACGTCTTCAGAGCCTCGAAGACTAGATTCTTCTCCAGCACCATCGATATCAGCGTTTTCAAAGTGGCGTAGAAAATGCTTGAGAACTGCTCAACTAACATGGCGAGATTCGAATGGACGCTGGGAGTGGCTGCGATATTGATGAATCCCCCTCCAGGAATGACTGCAGACGATGTTGCCACAGTCGTCGCCTCAACAGATGGCGTGACAAAAGAAGAAGCGCCAAAAATGGTCGAAGTGGCTGGCGTACTCAAAGGAGGCATAGTCGTAATGACAGGCTCATCCTCCTCTCGAGATATCGGAACCATTTCGGGCGAGCCGGCACCCAAAAATGTTTCCTCTTTAAAGTTGGGCACCTCCGTGTCATCGACAGAAGCTAAAGCAAAGCCAAAAGTTGCGTCGACGCTGCCCTCCCCGTAGACGTCTTCTCCTAAAAAAGAAGACAAGAGAAAGTTAATATCAACATGATGTTAATTTTTCTAAAAAAAGGCGTAAAGACGACATTTACCCATGGCCGATGGTATATATGTCGCGTCTGCAGCCAGTACAGCTAAATTATTTCTTAATGATGCTAAGCGAACTGTCATACCTGGAGAGGAGGGTGCACCAAATGACGACTGAGGGTAGTCATCCAAGTCTTCACCCATATCCAATCGAGGTTCATCAGGTGGAATCTCGCTGGGTATACTTACAGACGTGGCAGGGGTTTCTCCCGTTGCTGGTCTGGATAAAGATATCCTTATTTGGCTCGGCCCCGAAGGCGATCTCGTACCACTACCTGAAGAGGTAGCAGCGACAGCAACCTCGAGCAAAGATTCTTCGGCACTGCCAGCCGGGATTGTGGATGTTCCCTCTCTAATAGGCGAAGGACCTCTAATCAAAGGATCGTCCCCAACAGGGGAAACAACAGGCTCACTCCTATGAGCCTCATGACTGAAAATCCTGACAGGACAACTAACAGTCTTCTTTTTCTTGCGAGGGGAAGTCTCCTTCAGAACAGGAGCCCTTCGCTTACCAAGGATAACCAGAGGCTCTGCAGGCGGAGGTATTTTACCTCTCGGTACTGTCAGCAAAAGTTCATCTGGAGCGACAGAGTCTTCATCTTCGTCAGAGAAAACTTATGGGATTTCGTCTCTTTCCGCTGACTTAGAAGAGGGCATCCTAAAATTTCCATGCATATCAAAATTGCGATGGAAGGTATTGATGGCCACATAAAACTGGGCGTACGAATGAAGGATGCGCAACTCCATGGAGAGAGAAGTCGCGGGCACAGTAAAGGTCGCCCCAGTACAACCCATTATGAAGTACCGCCATCCTCTCGCTCCGTCAATAAGTCCACCTCTGG
This sequence comes from Iris macrosiphon, assembly GCA_036927795.1. NCBI lineage: Eukaryota > Viridiplantae > Streptophyta > Magnoliopsida > Asparagales > Iridaceae > Iris > Iris macrosiphon. The sequence goes on along the minus strand of JAYESA010000016.1, from coordinate 99,249,213 downwards.
AATTGAAGCTGGTGATGGCATTGCCCACGTGCAACTGGTCATACCTAAACTGCCTGGCGAACCGACTAGGCAGGTAGGGCTCCAAGAAGTAATGGTCTTCACTTCTGTACAATTAATGGGAAGGTCTAATGCAGACCAACCAATAAAAAATTTCAGGAGAAAGAACGGTCTTCCCTTCACCTAAATCCTGAAGTCTCGTCCCCTATTGATTGATATGTACAGTGGGGAGGGACGGTGCAGAAGAGCTTCCAGCTGTGAGCAGAATTTAACGCTCGCCGACAGTCTAAAACTGTGATCACGTTCCAGGTGGAATTCTTGTAATTCAACAAGAAATTATTCTCCGAACTACTGGCAGAGCCGGGAGACATCACTATAGGGTTATGAAGAATTAGCCATCCCATCAAATACAGGAACGGTAATTCTACCCTGGGAAAGCTGTCACTCCGTGTTTCATCGGCAAGCAGCCCATCAGTAATGGCCTTCAGGCCAGCTTGTATCCGGCATACCATGGCAGGGAGCAAGCCCAGTCTTGCCCCAAACACCAAACGCACTGCAGGCCATAAGGTGTTACGGTGAATGCGATCCAAAGATGCAATGCCAGGTACTACCAATCAGCATAACCATACAGAGAGGAAGCCAGCCAGCTGAGCTTCCCTTGACAGAGGCCTGCGGCAATGCCTCAAATAACTGTAGGCTTTAGTACCTACAGGATATTTTCCTATCCCTTCGTCGAGAACTCGATCTAAAGCCCCAGCGTCTTCAATAAGGTCATCGATTACTTGAGCATTAAGCACGCTCAGAAGGCTCAAAGGCCTATCCCTGCTATCCACAACTTTGTCTGGCTTAGCATCTCTAGCCTGATAGAAGAAGAGGTAGGACGCCCACTTGTTGGTATGAGCCAAATCAGAGGGCTCATTATAGAAGGCGGTGCATGCTAAATAGTGGCACATCAGCTCCTGGTACACTGTCACCACCCGAGGGTTTGTATCCTCCAGCTCCCGGTTTGTGGGAACATACTCTTCATAAGGAGTATCCCCCATTGGCAGTCTTAAAATCTCTGTCATTTCGTGAAGGGCCAATCCCAGCTCCCCCATTGGAGTGGCGAAAGTCCCAGTGAGCGAGATATATCGCTCCATCAAAGCCAAGAACAGGTTGGGGTTGAGAGGTAACCCAACACTGGTAGCACTCACAGCCGCGTATAGACCAATGCTCTCCATCTCAGCCTGAAAGTTCTTCAGGGCCCAGGAAGCTAAACGAACCCATCGAAGATTTGTAGGGGTAAGCCACCCATTGGTTCGAGGATTAACCTGGGGGTATACTCCTCCATGCCCCCACGAAGTCATTGCAGAAAGTCGATAATTGGACTGGTTGGAGTAATGAAGTATCTTCACTCGGGACACTGCCCGAAAATAATCCCCTGAACGGCATGATCGGGCTGAAAGGGCGGCTTACAAATAACCCTTGGTCTGATCCCTTCTGATAAAATATCTTCTCCGGCTGGCCGTGAAGATTAGGGGTCAGAGTCCACGACATCCTCCTCGGATGCGTAGCATGGAAGAATGCCGAGATAGGGTAATCTCTCAGCATCTTGGGCAGGTACATGACCATGCCCCCAATAGTAAAAACCCAGTCTTCCTTCTTGGGCTTCATCTGGGATTGTTTATCAATCATATCCCCGAAGAGGAAAGCTGGTTTTATATATTTTGCCCCGTCTATATACGTCAGGGGCTCTCCGTTGATCATGCTCAACATCATTCGCTCTCCTTGAGACGATATCAGGATTCCCCTTTGTCACGCCCCAGTCCCAAAATGCCGAGGGACTGGACACGCGGCAATGGCCAGCAGCATGCACCGATGGACAACCCAATTTAATGGATCCATCAGGGCATGCTTAAGCTGTAGTCTAACAGTAAATAGAACCAATGATACAGGTCACAGATTATTCTAATCTCATCCACAACAGATAATCACAGATTAAATGCCAGAGTAATGCAAATAGAAATAACTATCAAATCTCAAATAAATATCTCGAGAAACAATCCGAGAATATGTCTGATACATTAATGCCAATAGACAGGAAATAAAGGAACTGGAAAGAGAAATAAATGATTACATACGGCCAATGCTCAGGAGAAGTCCTCTGGTGCGAGCTCGTCTTCAGGTCTTGGTACAGCTCCTGGAAGTGCTCTGGTACGGGGTATCTCTGGATGGATCTCTTCAGCTATACCTGGGGACATAGTCCATTCCAGGTCCTCAGGGGACATAACAAGGTACAGATAATACAAGCCAAAATATAAGCAGTGCAGCAGAATTAAATAAAACAGCAGGGTAAACTATGTAACCAGCTAAGTGATAAATACAAGTTGAGAGCATCACTAGAACTCAGGCTGAGACCGCTACAAGCTCTGTGTCGGGGAGCCGGTAGCAGTAATAACACGTAAAGGGTCTAGCTCTGCTGGAGAGTCTACGACCTCACACTAATAGTATATATATATAAAAACAGCCTGTAGCCTGTGTGTCTCTCCCCACCCAATGTAATCACACGTCTCATGTCCATGACACGCAAGATCATAACTAATGCAGCAGTTATATAGTATCTAGGAATAAACTATCCATGTCATAACCTGTATCCTATACAGAATCATCGTGAATATCTCAAGAGGATTCTGTCTCATGAATAGTGTCAAGTGTCCTGGGTTTTGTTATACTTGATAGGACAAGTACCAAAAGTGAGGGTATCGAATATCCATCTCTAAATGACGTACCCAACACCGCGTACGGGGTTGGCACCCGACTATGATTGGACACTAAGTACGTCACACGTTTCCTAGGTTAAGCAGTTAAAACAAGTTTACATTTAAATCCACAAGAAATCAAGTAAACTACTATGTCAAGAATTACTGAGAATTGGCAAGCTTTACTTGCCCACTGATGCATAATTAAGTCCAAAAAAATAAGTAGCAAGCTGCAGGGTTTGGCAAGGTACACTTGCCTGCTGATGTATAAATAAGCCAAGGAATATTTATCAAGACTGCAAGTTTTGGCGAGGTACACTTGCCTGTGGTCCCGGCTCTGACTACGGCTCTGACTTCGGTTGGATTTGCAGGCGGTACTCCGGTTGCTGAAATAAACATCACCATCAGATCCAAAAAATATCAATCAGCTAGAAACGCCTGTCCTTGAGTCCAATTTGAAGACAAGGACAAAAACGGCAGTTTCGGGTCAAAACGGGGTCCACAAGTGGGCCCGCTTTGCACCGAAAAATGTGTCAGGGTCAAAGGTCTCCAAATTCACCAAACTTAGTGTCAACAGGTTAGGAACGATGATACGAACCCAACGGAACTTACAGAATTGGATTCCGATGAGCCGATCACAAAATCGCCCGTCGAGCGGGGCTTGTGGGGCCCACGACACGCAATTTCGTCAACGTTCTCAGAATCGAACCAAACTTGACCCACAGGACCAGCGTATCACTATGAGTCCGATGGTGTAAGTTTTGTCTCGATCTGACGTGTTTGCACGAAGTTAGGTCGAATTGCAGAAAAGTCGGATACGGGGCGATGTCCGCGGATACGCGTTGATTCCGGTGTGCACGCACAACCGAATCAGCTTCTGCGAAATCCCGCACGTCCGGATCAACGACGCGCACGTATCTGTGAAAACTGCGCACGACCAAGTCGTCCCGTTTGGCGGGGCGTACTCAGTTCCGGGGTAAAACAGGGTCTGGTTTTTCCTGTTTTTGGATCGCGGTGTGCGATCACCACAGGACGCGATGCCCCTAACAGTTTATCCGGGCACCGAGAGGGTCATACAGGCTTCGTAACGCAATTTGTGGAATTAAAAACAGAGCTACGAGGCGAAAGTTACACGCACCTGAAGGGGACCCGAAAACCCGAACTTGATCGTGTCCGACACGTGTCCGACACGGTCGGACACAGAAAATCGAGTTAGGGTTAGGGTCAGGGTTCCTCGCCGGCGCTCAGGGCGGCGCTGAGGCGGTGCTGAGGCGGGGAGCGGCTGGCCGGCTGCTGTGCGGCTAGGCGGCGGCCGTCGTCGGCGCTGCGAGCGGTGGAGGCGGCGCCGCTGCTTCGTCGAGCGAGGAGGAAGGAGGAGAAGAGAGAGGGGCTGGGCTGCGGAGGAGGACGGCGGCGCAGCGTCGGAGCACTGGCGAAGGGGGTCTGGCGGTGGCGGAGCCGGTGGTGGTGCGCGGTGGAGCTGGGTGGCACGGTGGGGGACCGGAGGGGAGAGGAGCGGGGATTTATAAGGGGGAGAGAGAGAGGCGTCAAGGGCCGGGGAAGGCGGAGGACGAGGCGGTCAGGGGGGTGAGCTGGCCGGCCGGAGCGGGCGGCGCGCAGGGCGGAGCGGCGCGAGAAGCGGGTTGAGGGAGGAGAGGGGGAGCCGGGTACGGGTTTGCGGGTCGGGCGGCGGCGGACCCGACCCGCTGGGCAGGGTCTGGGCCGGGTTCGGGCTGGGCCCGGTGGGCCGGGTCCAGCGGGCTGGGCTGGGCTGGGTTAGGTTAGGAATAATAATAATAATAATAATAATAATAATAATAATATTTAAAACAGTAATTAATTAATTAAATAATTAATTAAATAAAAAGATTTTTGGTGTTTTAAAAATAGGTCTGGGGCCCAATAAATTCCAGAAAAATTGCCCTAAGTCCAGTTTTTCATTTTACATCCAAAAATATTATTTCCATAATATTTTAATATTATTTATTATCAACTAAAATTATTTAAAAATTAAAACCCTATTTTTAAATTACAGAAAATTCCCAGAAAATTCCAAAAATTTGTGAAAAATCCAGTTTTTAAAATTTTGAAAAATCAGGGGGTTTACAATCTACCCCCCTTAAGAGGATTGCGTCCTCGCAATCAAAGAATAACCGGTCAACAGAGATGACGCGGTCGCAAGCATCGTTTGAAAATACATCACAAGATACTTCAGGGAAAGACCGATTCCCTAACAATGAAAGTTACACACTTCCAGAGAAATCTAGTTAAAGCAAGAAAATTACAACTTTTATGAAAACCAGGTTATTATTAACAAGTTGCAAAATAACTAGGTTGGGGCTGAGGTCACGAACCAACGGGCACGAGCTAAAACAAGACTAGAAACGGATAACTACAAATCACTTACGCGCATTGGTTATTCCACGAGTCGGCGCGTTCTCCACGGTCTTCGCTGGAGCTTGTCCGTGTCCTTGCAGTTGTTTCTTCTGCTGCTGTTGAGACTGCCGGAAGAGTGTTGCCTGGGTTACCAAGGGTGGCCTCGGTATTGGTGAAGCTTGCAATGCTGGAGAGGTTGACCGTGGTGCTGGTAACACTTGCTGGTTACCTGTTGGTACTCTGTCTCGACGCTCAGGGCATTCTTTGAATGAATGCTGACTGGATCCGCAAGCTATGCATAATCTCTTCTTTCGTCTGCATTCGTCCTCGGTGTGGCCTCGCTTGCGACAATATGGACAGACAGGTATTGCCGATGGAGATGCTTCTGGTGGCTGGTGTACGTGAGACTCCCTTGCAGTTCCTGCTGGCGGTACTCCAGCTGGTGCTGATGTGGCGGGTTAAAGATCTGTCAATGCCTTCTCCCGATGCTGGGGACAATCCTTGGCCAAGTGTTCATTGGTTCCGTAAATCAGGCATAATCCCAACTTACGTCTGCACCCGCTCTCAATGTGGCCTTGTTTGTGACAATGTAGACAAGTGGGTAGTACTTGCGGAGATGCTTCGGGTGGCTGGTGCAACTGAGGCTTCTTTGGAGTTCCTTCCTGTGGTGTTCCTGCTGGTGTTGATATGGCTGGATGGTGAATCACCACTGGTTTCTCTCGACGTTCTGGGCAATCCCTTACCGAATACTTCTGGGATCCACAAGATAGATATTGTCCCAGTCTGCGTCGGCATTCTTTAGCGATGTGGCCTACCTTGCCACAGTAGTGACAAGTAGGAAGGAATGAGGCTCCTGATGCTGTTCTTGGTAGTGGATGTATCTGTGGCCGCTTTGCAGCTCTTTCTTGTTGTGATTGGTCCGGTGCTGACGTATATGGCCGCTTTTGGCTGGACTCGATCCTTGTGGTGCACTCCACGGGTCTTGCTGCAGTAAGGACGTCCTCGTCGAAGGCGGTTGTATTTGAACTGTTTGGCCTCAGTGACTCCGGGCTAGTTCTACCGATGGAGTTCTCCGATTGATTTTGTTGAGCTTCTTGTTGCACCCTTTGATAGGCTTGCATCATTATGTAGAACATGCAGAACATCTGATGTTCGTCCATAGGTGGTCCCAGTGGGAAGGAAGGCATCAGTGGAGTAGGCTGCATCGAGGGTGGTACGTCATCTTGATGGATTATTGAGGCAGGCTGACTTGCTTGACTGCCTTGTGATGATTGGCCTTCACCGACTGGTATCACATCGTCTTCTTGGGTAACCATAGCGGGTTGTGGTGTTTCTTCATGAGCCTCGTTGCTGGCTTGTGGGTTCATTTTCCTGTATCCAAAATAAACGATAAAAGGCGCACAGGAATCAAGACAAGATGCAAGTTCAAATTAGTTCGAATACGATACAGATATCAAAAATAATTCAAGCAAGTGGATGAGATCCTAAAAACTTATCCTATTTTTATTGCAGGCCTGTTCGGTCCCTGAGTTGAAACCGAACAATTTAGTCGTTGACCTGCATGGGCCACCATAAAAACCATGTCACGCCCCAGTCCCAAAATGCCGAGGGACTGGACACGCGGCAATGGCCAGCAGCACACACTGATGGACAACCCAATTTAATGGATCCATCAGGGCATGCTTAAGCTGTAGTCTAACAGTAAATAGAACCAATGATACAGGTCACAGATTATTCTAATCTCATCCACAACAGATAATCACAGATTAAATGCCAGAGTAATGCAAATAGAAATAACTATCAAATCTCAAATAAATGTCTCGGAAAACAATCCGAGAATATGTCTGATACATCAATGCCAATAGACAGAAAATAAAGGAACTGGAAAGAGAAATAAATAACTACATACGGCCAATGCTCAGGAGAAGTCCTCTGGTGCGAGCTCGTCTTCAGGTCCTGGTACAGCTCCTGGAAGTGCTCTGGTACGGGGTATCTCTGGATGGATCTCTTCAGCTATACCTGGGGACATAGTCCATTCTAGGTCCTCAGGGGACATAACAAGGTACAGATAATACAAGCCAAAATATAAGCAGTGCAGCAGAATTAAATAAAACAGCAGGGTAAACTATGTAACCAGCTAAGTGATAAATGCAAGTTGAGAGCATCACTAGAACTCAGGCTGAGACCGCTACAAGCTCTGTGTCGGGGAGCCGGTAGCAGTAATAACACGTAAAGGGTCTAGCTCTGCTGGAGAGTCTATGACCTCACACTAATAGTATATATATATGAAAACAGCTTGTAGCCTGTGTGTCTCTCCCCACCCAATGTAATCACACGTCTCATGTCCATGACACGCAAGATCATAACTAATACAGCAGTTATATAGTATCTAGGAACAAACTGTCCATGTCATAACCTGTATCCTATACAGAATCATCGTGAATATCTCAAGAGGATTCTGTCTCATGAATAGTGTCAAGTGTCCTGGGTTTTGTTATACTTGATAGGACAAGTACCAAAAGTGAGGGTATCAAATATCCATCTCTAAATGACGTACCCAACACCGCGTACGGGGTTGGCACCCGACTATGATTGGACACTAAGTATGTCACACATTTCCTAGGTTAAGCAGTTAAAACAAGTTTACATTTAAATCCACAAGAAATCAAGTAAACTACTATGTCAAGAATTACTGAGAATTGGCAAGCTTTACTTGCCCACTGATGCATAATTAAGTCCAGAAAAATAAGTAGCAAGCTGCAGGGTTTGGCAAGGTACACTTGCCTGCTGATGTATAAATAAGCCAAGGAATATTTATCAAGACTGCAAGTTTTGGCGAGGTACACTTGCCTGTGGTCCCGGCTCTGACTACGGCTTTGACTTCGGTTGGATTTGCAGGCGGTACTCCGGTTGCTGAAATAAACATCACCATCAGATCCAGAAAATATCAATCAGCTAGAAACGCCTGTCCTTGAGTCTAATTTGGAGACAAGGGCAGAAATGGCAGTTTCGGGTCAAAACGGGGTCCACAAGTGGGCCCACTTTGCACCGAAAAATGTGTCAGGGTCAAAAGTCTCCAAATTCACCAAACTTAATGTCAACAGGTCAGGAACGATGATACGAACCCAACGGAACTTACAGAATTGGATTCCGATGAGCCGATCACAAAATCGCCCGTCGAGCGGGGCCTGTGGGGCCCACGACACGCGATTTTGTCAACGTTCTCAGAATCGAACCAAACTTGACCCACAGGACCAGCGCATCACTATGAGTCCGATGGTGTAAGTTTCGTCTCGATCTGACGTGTTTGCACGAAGTTAGGTCGAATTGCAGAAAAGTCGGATACGGGGCGATGTCCGCGGATACGCGTTAATTCCGGTGTGCACGCACAACCGAATCAGCTTCTGCGAAATCCCGCACATCCGGATCGACGACGCGCACGTATCTGTGAAGACCGCGCACGACCAAGTCGTCCCGTTTGGCGAGGCGTACTCAGTTCCGGGGTAAAACAGGGTCTGGTTTTTCCTGTTTTTGTACTTGACATCCTCGTATAGGATTAATTGTACTTCTTGTTTGTAAACCAAAGAGAGGATTTCGTATAAACCTTGTTTTATTTCTTTCGTTTATTATCAAACACAACGGACTGCATGACAGGTCTGGCCTCCTGTACGTATTGATCGTGCGCTAGGGATGAGTGCTGATAGAAACTTTGTATGCTAGTAGACCTGGCAGTTATTTAGAGGTTTTATCGCGTCATGGATGTGGAATGCTTAGAGCATGGGGTGGGGAGAATAACAAGTAAGGCGTTTGGGCTCCTTTACACTTTTCCTAGTTCATACGGATTCTCCGCTGGAGAAACGGGTGGTTGTGATCCTATATATTGCAGGCGGCCTTTGCCGTTCAAAAGACGGTACGCTTGTAGGCCCCTGATTCTCCGAAAGAATTATGCCAATCCCATTATGGCCAGATAGCCCACGCGTTGGGAAAGTTGTTCTCAAATTGCATTCACTTAGACGGTTAGGTGACCCATGGGATGTTTATATATCAGTACTTATTGGCATATTATTATGTATCTTGTTACGTCCCTCTGAGGACCTGGTCCCATTCCAGATATGGACGAGCAGGAGTATCCACAGGAGTACGGACCTGGACCCGACTCTACTTACCAGAATGAGAAGGTCTTACCCTCAGAGTAGCTATGACTTATTTCCACTGTTTAGAGATTTTTTTCTACTACTTCAGTATAGTCGTTTTGTAGTGGATTTGTTTCCACCCGACTATCAGACTTGATACTTATCTTGGATATCCAGTTATTATTTAGCTCTTTATTCCTACTTATTATTTGTGCTATGGATGAGATATAGATTTTGTATGACTTGTTGTGACAGTATATTACCACTGGTAGATTGCATATTCATATACAACGTACGTGTGTATATGATTTCCATATATTGGGGTTCATATACATACGGTTGGGCGTGTTACGTATTCCTAGTCCTACGTATTTTGGGACTGGAGCGTGACAAAAGATCTCCTATAATCTCCTGAAAAGATAATCATCTAAAGAGACAATCTCCCATGGACATAAAATATTCAAAAGAGATCTCTTGAAGTTCAAGGGATCTCTCAAAGAGAAGATCTCCTGAAGATATTTAATATGAGTAGTTATCATTTACTCGAGTATACCTATAATGGTTAAGTCAATAGAATCTGACCTACCGAAAGAATAAAAGAACACGATCTGGGTCATAAAGTACCATATTTAAAGAAGATAAATATAAATTCTTTATTGGCATTCGCTCAGTAATATATATTTATGTGAACCCCCTGATATGCACATACACATAGATACTAGAATGACATAAGGCACATAAATAATTCTTAATTTAATTCATATGAATGTTTTGATCTTATGAGATATGCAAATGCATGGTATTTATCTGGTCCCCCTTAAGGGGATATCACAAATAAGGTATGCTTTATAAATAATGTTGCAAATATTTTGAAGATAAATAAATCAAATCAATGCGACAACCTCATCAAATCATTCTTGCACTTAATGAAACAAATAGAGAATGTGTATGGCCATGATTTCAACAGTTCAACATATTAGGGGTAGTTGCAAGCTTCCAGAAATAACAAATAAGCCTACAACTCTTGTTAGAATATGATGAATAAGCAAAGTAAGTACTATGGTGAGATATAATATTCAAATGTATTGGAGGGTTAATTTTTCATTTGATGTAAGAATTAGAATGTAATATCTTTTTGAGGGAGAATATTTTGTAGATGCAAGCATCCTGAAGATGCTAATGGAAACATCTTAAATCATGTCTTTGCGCATTATACTATGTTTCTTCGATGAGATTTTTTTTACACCTGATTTTTCCTTTGAAAAGTTTTAGGTTTTTAACGAGATAGTGTAACTCGCACCCACTTGGATTCCTAAAGAATCATATGTAACACCCCGTTCCGTTCTAGCGGATTGCCGTCTCAAATGGCAAAAGTGCAACTGTCCCGACCCGTTTTGCCTTAAACGAGAAGCAAAGGATATCCAGACTTGTCCCTACAGGAATCCGGCTTAGGCTTTCAGAGGCTCGCTTGACATATCGCTCTACCGAGGTGAATCATCGCTAAGGTGGGTGGCTACGGTGAACTTGTCTTTGCTTAGACATCACACATAAAATCTGGAATGATACATGCTAGTCGCTAGGTGAATCACCCCTTGCATGCTAATAAGAATTTAACGCACCTAGCTAAGGGAATAATCCCAACTTGTATTGCTTATGCTAGAACATGAAAATTGAAATACTGCTTATATTCAGACACTCGCATGCCAAGTCCCCTAACGATTTACTTATGTTCCTTAGAAAAGCATGCTTGTTTGCTTGAATGTTGCCTTGTTTTCATCCAACCCCGGGAGACTACTAAGTAGTCGTCCCGTGCATGATTGAGCCTGCAAGTATCCGGGACCGTTAGGTCACCAGGCAGCCCCGAGCCAGGGGAATGCATCAAGGCAAGTTATTGTACAGAACCAAGATTCAAGTATCCCGTGTACTCGTGTTCCCGTGCACTCATGTTCTCGTGTTCTAGTGTACGCATGTTCTCGTGTTCTCGTGTATCCCGTGATAATTGAAAGATCCAATAATTGCATGTCGCGGACAACTCGGAAATGAGGCATGGTTCCACGGACGGTCTCCGGGGCATTGGGGCCGATCCGATCCGGATGGAACTTCAAGTGTGGTCCCTCGTGTACAGGCGAGTGGTTTGTAGCGCCTCGTATACTTTTGTTGCATTCCACTTAGCCTGGGACCACATCATGTATAGTCCATCGTGTGCTGGTGAGATGGTTTGTAGTGCATCGTGTACTTTCGTTGCATTCCATCTTGGCCTTGGACTACATGTGCAATCCATCGTGTACGGGCAAGATGGTTCGTAGCGCATCGTGTGCTCTCGTTGTGTTCCATTCTCATCTGGAATTAGTCCATTATGGCCATGCCAGTGACTCATGTTCATATAGATAAGTCATCCTCACTTAGCGGCTATCCGCGTGCGAGTCATTACATCGCATCGAAGAACAACTGAGCACTCCAAATATTGTCCCGTTCAATGACTCTCGTGTTTGCATATGCTATGCCTCTTGAATGTTATACTTGCCCGTGCTTGAATTTATAATGTTTGCCTTGGACAGGGAAGGCTAAATGGTAAGTCTTGCCGTGTTTTCTCTCATGTTGCATGGCGCACTGCCACACGGTTTAGGCTATTCAATATTTGCATGAAACTGATCCTAAGGCAACTAGGAAGACAGCTTAATAGTTGTGCACGGAACCTGTATTACGTGTTTGGATTTATCGAGCGGGCGAGTAGCTTCCCGCACCCTGCATACAAAAGCTACTCGCCCGCTCGACAAATCCAAACACGTAATACAGGTTCCGTGCACAACTATTAAGCTGTCTTCCTAGTTGCCTTAGGATCAGTTTCATGCAAATATTGAATAGCCTAATCCGTGTGGCAGTGCGTCATGCAACATGAGAAAAAATACGGCAAGACTTACCATTTAGCCTTCCTTATCCAAGGCAAACATTATAAATTCAAGCACGGGCAAGTATAACATTCAAGAGGCATAGCATATGCAAACAGGAGATTCATTGAACGGGATAATATTTGGAGTGCTCAGTTGTTCTTCGATGCGATGCAATGACTCGCACGCGGATAGCCGCTAAGCGAGGATGACTTATCTATATGAACATGAGTCGCTGGCATAGCCATAATGGACTAATCCCAGACGAGAATGGAACGCAACGAGAGCATACGATGCGCTATGAACTATCTCGCCCGTACACGATGGATTGCACATGTAATCCAAGGCCAAGATGGAATACAATGAAAGTACACGATGCACTATAAACCATCTCGCCAGCACACGATGGACTACACATGATGTGGTCCCAGGCCAAGTGGAATGCAACAAAAGTACACGAGGCGCTATAAACCACTCGCCTATACACGAGGGACCACACTTGAAGTTCTATCCGGATCGGATCGGCCCCAGTTGTAATCCCCCTGATTTTCAAAATTTGATAAATTAAATTTTTTTCACATTTTCTGGTAATTTTTAGGATTTTCTGTAATTAAATACAAGTGTTTGAATTATTAAATGATTTTTAAATGATAATATTATGAAAATTATATTTTATGGTATAAAATTAAAAACTGAGCATGGGGTATTTTTTCGGGAATTTATTGGACCCCGGAAGTGTTTTAAAAAGCCTAAAACCTTTTTTTTTATTAATTAATTAAATCCTAATAAAACCGGTTCATTAAACCAATTTAAACCAAACCCAAAACAAACCAACCCGGACCGGCCGGTCTAACTAAACCGGCCCAACCCCCTTAGCGGGTTAGATCCGGGTCAGACCCGACCCGCTTAGACCCGCTAACCCGACCCGCTCTCTTCCTCTTCCCCAACTGTCTGAACCCGACGCCGTTTCGTCTCCGCCGGCCGCCGCTTCGCGAGCCGCCGCCGCTCTGCCTTCCCGCTCCGTAACCGCCCGGAGTGCCTCCCCTTCCTCTCCCCTTGAACCGCCGACCATCCGCCTCCCTCCACCCTCTATAAATCCCTATCCACCGGCTGCCCCGACCCCGCCGTAACCCTAGCCGCCCTTTCTCCCTTCGACCCTCCGGCCCTCGCTCCGTCGGCGTCTCCGACGAAGTTTCTCCGTCCCGGCCATCGTCTCCGCCACCTGCCCAGCTCCGCCGCAGCCTCAGCCCCTCTCCTTCATCCTCCTCCTCCTTCACTTACCCGCCTCCGCCAGCAACAGCCGGCCGGCCGAGCTCCTGTGCCGCCTCCCTGAGCGCCGCCGCCTCCCGCACTCGCCGTCGACGGCCTCCCTCCGGCCATCTCAGCCGTGTGTCAGCCAGCAGCAGAGTCGGACACTGACACAGGAGCCCAGAATCTAACCCAAGGGTGGACACGTGTCGGACACGGTGTCCAGGACACGAAGACACGAGATATTTCCTGTTTCCAGGAACCCAGTTCAGGTATTCATAACTTATCGCTCGTAGCTCCGATTTTAATTCCGTAAATTGTATCGCGTAGCCTATAAGACCCTCTCGGTGCCCGGACAAACCGCTCGGGGCATCGCGTCCTGTGGTGATCGCACACCGCGATCCAAAAATAGGAAAACCAACGCCCTGTTTCACCCCGGAACTGAGTGCGCCCCGCCAAACGGGATGACTTGGTCGCGTGCGGTCTTCACAGATACGTGCGCGTCGTCGATACGGACGTGCGGGATTTCGCAGAAGCTGATTCGGATGTGCGTACACACCGGAATCAGTGCGTATCCGCAGACAACGCCCCGTATCCGACTATTCTGATTCTCGTTGTAACTTAGTGTACACACGTCGGATCGAGACGAAACTTGTGCCATTGGACTCGTAGAAATATGCTGGTCCTGTGAGCCAAGTTTGGTTCGATTCTGAGAACGCTGACAAAATCGTGTGTCGTGGGCCCCACAGGCTCCACTCGACGGGCGATTTTGTGATCGGCTCATCGGAATCCAATTCTGGAAGTTTCGTTGGGTTCGTATCATCGTTCCTGACGTGTTGACACTAAGTTGGACTGATTTGGAGATCTTTGACCCTGACGCATTTTTCGGTGCAAAGCGGCCCACATTTGGATCCCGCCTTGACCCGAAAATAACGTTTTGCCCTTGTCTCCAAATTGGACTCAAGGACAGGCGTTTCTAGCTGATTGATATTTTCTGGATCTGATAGTGATGTTTGTTTCAGCAACCGGAGTACTGCTTGCAAGTCCTGCTACTGACAGAGCTACAATTGGAGCTGGAAACTCAGGCAAGTGTACCTTGCCAACTTGTAGTATTTGTTACATACTCCTTGGCTTATATATATATTTTGCATGCTTGACCTAGGACCGTGTGACTTACTTAGCGTCCGATTATAGTCGGGTGCCAACACCGTTCGCGGGTTGAGTAAAGTCAAATAGAAATGGATACCGAAACCCTTTGTATTCTCGTACTTGCATTATCAAGTACGTATACCCAGGACACTTGACACTATACATGTTGACAGAATCTTCCTGAGATATTCAAGGTAATTCTGTGTAGGATACATGATGGACATAGACATTATATTCTTAGGTTATGACTTGTTGCATTTAGCTCTGATCTCACGTGACATGGACATAAGACGTTATGAACATGAGACGTGTGATTACATTGGGTGGGGAGAGACACACAGGCTACAGGCTGATCATATATATAAAACCCCTATTATTGCGGTGCTCAAGACTCTAAGCCCGAGCTTGGCCCACTACTAGTTATTTACTGCTACCGGCTCCCCGACACAGAGCTTGTAGCGGTCTCAGCCTGAGTACTAGTGATGCTCTCAGTTGCATTTCGCTTAGATGGTTATGTAGTTACCCTACTTATTTTATTTACTATTCTACTGCATTATTTTGGCTTGTATTATCTGTACCTTGCTATGTCCCCTGAGGACCTGGAATGGATTATGTCCCCAGGGTTAGCAGAGGAGATCCACTCTGAGGCTTACAGGACAGGTGCTTTAGCAGGAGCAGAAACAGGTTCAGGAGCAGGCACGGAAGCAGAACCAGGAACCAAGGACTAGGTGATTGCCATGGATATCTCTGAGTATATGTTCTTACATACTCAGTCAGTGATGTTATTTACTTTCTTGTTTAAAGAACAATTGTATCAGACTTGATTATCGGGTTGTTCCCCGAATACTCTATTTTGTGACTTGATGTTGATGACTTATTTCCTTTTGTTGATTTGCTTTATTCTTCTGTGGATGAGATTAGTTTTAACATGTTGTTTTAGTAGACCCGGACTGTTGTAATACAGCTTAAGCATGCCCCGATGGATCCATTAAATTGGGTTTATCCATCGGTGTGTGCTGCTGGCCATTGCCACGTGTCTAGTCCCTCGTTATTTTGGGACTGGGGCGTGACATGGTTTTTGTGGTGGCCCATGCAGGTCTACGATAAAATTGTTCGGTTTCAACTTAGGGACCGACAGGCCTGCAATAAGAATAGGATAAAGTTTTCAGGATCTCATCCACTTGCTTGAAAACGTTCTTGATATCTGTATCGGATTCAAATAAATTTTTTTGACTTGCATCCTGCCTTGATTCTAGTGTGCTTCTTATAGTTTATTTCTGTTGCAGAATTATGGATTCACAAACCGGCGACGAGACTCATCCAGCAGCACCACAAGATGTTGTGGTAAACCACGAAGATGAAGTGATACTAGTGGATGAAGGTCAAACATCACAACAACTCAGTCCAGTAAGACAAAATGCCTCGAGAATCCCAGAAAATGACGTTCCACCATCAACGCAGCTTGCTCCTCCGATGCCTACTGTTCCACAAGGGCAGGCTATAGACGAACAACAACTGTTCTGAATGTTCTATGCGATGATGCAATCCTATCAGAAGGTTCTACAAGAAGATCAGCAAAACCAAGTGGAGAAGTTCATCGACAGATTTAGCTCGGAGTTACGGAGATTAATCAGTTCAAATGCACCTACCTTAGACGTGAACGTTCTTGCTGCAACATGACCCATGGAGTGCAACACAAGGATCGAGTCCAGCCAGAAGCGGCCATATGCAACAGCACCAGACCAAGCACAACAAGAAAGAGTTGCAAAGCGACCACAGCTGAACCCACCACTTGTACTAGTCCTCCCTACTTGTCACTATTGTGGCAAGGTAGGCCATCTCGCTAAAGAATGCCGGCGCAGACTGGGACGATGTTTAGCTTGCGGATCTAAAAAGCATTCGGTAAGGGATTGCCCTGAACGTCGAGAGAAAGCAGTGATGATTCAACAACTAGCCGCATCAGCACCAGCCGAAGCACCACAGGAAGAAATTACAAAGAAGTCACACATGCACCAACCTCCAGAAGCATCTCCGCAAGTACTACCTATCTGTCAAAACTGTCGCAAGATAGGTCACATTGAGTACGAGTGTAGACGTAAATTGGGATTATGTTTGATTTGTGCGTCCAACCAACACATAGCCAAAGATTGTCCTCAGCATCGAAAGAGAGCACTGATGATAAACAGACAAGCACTACCAGCACCAAGGCCAGCCTCTCCAGCATTAAAAATACTGTAAACGGAAGCCGAAGGAATTCTACCACATGCCCCAGGAGAAAATCAGCCGAGGCCACCCTTGGCACCACGAGCAGCACTTTTCCAGCAAGCTCAACAGCAGCCGAGGAATCATCTGCGAGGACGTGGACAAGCTCCAGTGATGAATTTGGAGAATGCGCAGATTCATGGAATAGCTTTTGCGAGTAAGTTTTTAGATTTGCTTTAGTTCGTGCCTGCTGGTTCGTAACCCTAGGCTTGACCTGACAGTTTTAAATTGCTAATAATTGATAACCTAGTGTTAACCTAGTGTGAACTTGCTAAATAACCTAGAATTGTTAATCTATTATGTTTTTTAAAGAATAACCTAGAATGTTCTATAACTGATAACCAAATAAGTATTAAAGGATAAACTAGAGTTAATCTAAGTAATTCTGAACTTGCCAATAACCGAGAATGTTTTATAAATAATAAACTGAAATGTTTTGAAAGATAACCTAGTTTTCTAAAAACTATAATTTCCTAGATTTCCCACATTTGGGAAATTGTATAATTTTTAAATGCTTAGGGAAATAATTTTTCCTAGGTATTACTCTCAAACCTTGTTACTCCTAAAAAAAAAATTTTTTTTTTGTGCTTCGAATAATGTTTGCAACCGTGCCATCTCTGTTGACCGGTTATTCTTTGATTGCGAGGACGCAATCCTCTTAAGGGGGGTATATTGTAATCCCCCTGATTTTCAAAATTTGATAAATTAAATTTTTCACATTTTCTGGTAATTTTTAGGATTTTCTGTAATTAAATACAAGTGTTTGAATTATTAAATGATTTTTAAATGATAATATTATAAAAATTATATTTTATGGTATAAAATTAAAAACCGAGCATGGGGTATTTTTCCGGGAATTTATTGGACCCCGAAAGTGTTTTTAAAAGCCTAAAACCTATTTTTTTATTAATTAATTAAATCCTAATAAAACTGGTTCATTAAACCAATTTAAACCAAACCCAAAACAAACCAACCCGGACCGGCCGGTCTGACTAAACCGGCCCAACCCCCTTAGCGGGTCGGATCCGGGTCAGACCCGACCCGCTTAGACCCGCTAACCCGACCCGCTCTCTTCCTCTTCCCCAACTGTCTGAACCCGACGCCGTTTCGTCTCCGCCGGCCGCCGCTTCGCGAGCCGCCGCCGCTCTGCCTCCCCGCTCCGTAACCGCCTGGAGCGCCTCCCCTTCCTCTCCCCTTGAACCGCCGACCATCCGCCTCCCTCCACCCTCTATAAATCCCTATCCACCGGCTGCCCCGACCCCGCCGTAACCCTAGCCGCCCTCTCTCCCTTCGACCCTCCGGCCCTCGCTCCGTCGGCGTCTCCGACGAAGTTTCTCCGTCCCGGCCATCGTCTCCGCCACCTGCCCAGCTCCGCCGCAGCCTCAGCCCCTCTCCTTCATCCTCCTCCTACTTCACTTACCCGCCTCCGCCAGCAACAGTCGGCCGGCCGAGCTCCTGTGCCGCCTCCCTGAGCGCCGCCGCCTCCCGCACTCGCCGTCGACGGCCTCCCTCCGGCCATCTCAGTCGTGTGTCAGCCAGCAGCAGAGTCGGACACTGACACAGGAGCCCAGAACCTAACCCTAGGGTGGACACGTGTCGGACACAGTGTCCAGGACACGAGGACACGAGATATTTCCTGTTTCCAGGAACCCAGTTCAGGTATTCATAACTTCTCGCTCGTAGCTCCGATTTTAATTCCGTGAATTGTATCGCGTAGCCTATAAGACCCTCTCGGTGCCCGGACAAACCGCTCGGGGCATCGCGTCCTGTGGTGATCGCACACCGCGATCCAAAAACAGGAAATCCAACGCCCTGTTTCACCCCGGAACTGAGTGCGCCCCGCCAAACGGGACGACTTGGTCGCGTGCGGTCTTCATAGATACGTGCGCGTCGTCGATACGGACGTGCAAAATTTTGCAGAAGCTGATTCGGATGTGCGTACACACCAGAATCAGTGCGTATCCGCAGACAACGCCCCGTATCCGACTATTCTGATTCTCGCTGTAACTTAGTGTACACACGTCGGATCGAGACGAAACTTGTGCCATTGGACTCATAGAAATACGCTGGTCCTGTGAGCCAAGTTTGGTTCAATTCTGAGAACGCTGACAAAATCGTGTGTCGTGGGCCCCACAGGCTCCACTCGACGGGCGATTTTGTGATCGGCTCATCGGAATCCAATTCTGGAAGTTCCGTTGGGTTCGTATCATCGTTCCTGACGTGTTGATACTAAGTTGGACTGATTTGGAGATCTTTGACCCTGACGCATTTTTTGGTACAAAGCGGCCCACATTTGGATCCCGCCTTGACCCGAAAATGATGTTTTGCCCTTGTCTCCAAATTGGACTCAAGGACAGGCGTTTCTAGCTGATTGATATTTTTTGGATCTGATAGTGATGTTTGTTTCAGCAACCGGAGTACTGCTTGCAAGTCCTGCTACTGACAGAGCTACAATTGGAGCTGAAAACTCAGGCAAGTGTACCTTGCCAACTTGCAGTATTTGTTACATACTCCTTGGCTTATATATATATTTTGCATGCTTGACCTAGGACCGTGTGACTTACTTAGCGTCCGATTATAGTCGGGTGCCAACACCGTTCGCGGGTTGAGTAAAGTCAAATAGAAATGGATACCGAAACCCTTTGTATTCTCGTACTTGCATTATCAAGTACGTATACCCAGGACACTTGACACTATACATGTTGACAGAATCTTCCTGAGATATTCAAGGTGATTCTGTGTAGGATACAGGATGGACATAGACATTATATTCTTAGGTTATGACTTGTTGCATTTAGCTCTGATCTCACGTGACATGGACATAAGACGTTATGAACATGAGACGTGTGATTACATTGGGTGAGGAGAGACACACAGGCTACAGGCTGATCATATATATATAACCCCTATTATTGCGGTGCTCAAGACTCTAAGCCCGAGCTTGGCCCACTACTAGTTATTTACTGCTACCGGCTCCCCGACACAGAGCTTGTAGCGGTCTCAGCCTGAGTACTAGTGATGCTCTTAGTTGCATTTCACTTAGATGGTTATGTAGTTACCCTACTTATTTCATTTACTATTCTACTGCATTATTTTGGCTTATATTATTTGTAC
Source organism: Iris macrosiphon (assembly GCA_036927795.1). Taxonomy (NCBI): domain Eukaryota; kingdom Viridiplantae; phylum Streptophyta; class Magnoliopsida; order Asparagales; family Iridaceae; genus Iris; species Iris macrosiphon. Next base: position 99,229,308 of record JAYESA010000016.1, on the reverse strand, counting down.
CTTGCTATGTCCCCTGAGGACCTGGAATGGATTATGTCCCCAGGGTTAGCAGAGGAGATCCACTCTGAGGCTTACAGGACAGGTGCTTTAGCAGGAGCAGAAACAGGTTCAGGAGCAGGCACGGAAGCAGAACCAGGAACCAAGGACTAGGTGATTGCCATGGATATCTCTGAGTATATGTTCTTACATACTCAGTCAGTGATGTTATTTACTTTCTTGTTTAAAGAACAATTGTATCAGACTTGATTATCGGGTTGTTCCCCGAATACTCTATTTTGTGACTTGATGTTGATGACTTATTTCCTTTTGTTGATTTGCTTTATTCTTCTGTGGATGAGATTAGTTTTAACATGTTATTTTAGTAGACCCGGACTGTTGTAATACAGCTTAAGCATGCCCCGATGGATCCATTAAATTGGGTTTGTCCATCGGTGTGTGCTGCTGGCCATTGCCACGTGTCTAGTCCCTCGTTATTTTGGGACTGGGGCGTGACACCAGTGCCCCGAAGACCGTCCGTGGAACCATGCCTCGTTTTCGAGTTGTCCACGACATACAATTATTGGGTCTTTCAATTATCATGGGATATACGAGAACATGAGAACATGCGTACACTAGAACACGAGAACATGAGTGCACGGGAACACGACTACACGAGTACACGGGATACTTGAATCTTGGTTCTGTACAATAACTTGCCTTGATGCATTCCCCTGGCTCGGGGCTGCCTGGTGACCTAACGGTCCCGGATACTTGCAGGTTCAATCATGCACGGGATGACTACTTAGTAGTCTCCCGGGGTTGGATGAAAACAAGGCAACATTCAAGCAGACAAGCATGCGTTTCCAAGGAACATAAGTAAAGACGTTTTGCTCGGACCCGAAGGTAAGCCGAGAGTTAGATCGTTAGGGGACTTGGCATGCGAGGGTCTGAATATAAGCAGTATTTTAATTTCCATGTTCTAGCATAAGCAATACAAGTTGGGATTATTCTCTTAGCTAGGTGCGTTGAATTCTTATTAGCATGCAGGGGGTGATTCACCTAGTGACTAGCATGTATTATTCCAGATTTTATGTGTGCTGGCTAAGCAAAGACAAGTTCACCGTAGCCACCCACCTTAGCGATGATTTGCCTTGGTAAAGCGATACGTCAAGCGAGCCTCTGAAAGCCTAAGCCGGATTCCTGTAGGGACAAGTCTGGATATCATTTGCTTCTCGTTTGAGGCAAAGCGGGTCGGGACAGTTGCACTTTTACCGTTTGAGACGGCAGTTCGCTAGAACGGAACGGGGTGTTATATCCTACCCAACTCAGAAAAAGTCTCATCCTCGAGACTTACTGAGGACAAGCAGTAATCTAGGGTTGAGGCAATCCTAGACAAGTCGTTGCACTTGTTCATTTGGATATTCACTTGCACAAGCATCGAGATCGGCATATCGCTTAGTCTGGATCGTGCGCACTTTCGAAGTGCACTTCTAGCGTGAGCACGTCAACCAGCTTAGTGATAGCGAAGTCTTAGCACTCGAGTTTCATATTTTCTTTAGTCTTGGATGGTGCACTAGTTCAAGGCGTCCCTCGAATAGATGCATTCAACCAAACTTAGAGTTAGTGAAATCAGACAAGCTACTAGCGATACTCTCAAGGGTTCGCACAGGTTGGCACAAAGGCCACTCGCAGCACAACAACATACAAGCAATCATATCATTCAAAACGCATTTTAAAAGTATTTAGACTTATTATTGGAATATCCCATCGAGGCATTGAGAGAGAGCGTGCACATAACCCACGAACGAGCTTTCGAAACAGAGATATCGAAATAAAGTCCAAAGGCGTAGAAGCCAGGCTCTGATACCATTATGTCACGCCCCGATCTCCCGCAGGCTAATCGGCCGTCCCCGCTAGGCGGGAATCACCCTCGCCAGCGCTCCCGCGGGACGATCGCTTTGACCCATCCGGGCGTGGCTCACGCTCGTGCGGCATCACGCCTAGCGGGGACGGCCGATTAGCCTGCGGGAGATCGGGGCGTGACATCATATTCCAGAATAATATTATTGTACTATTTTCTTTTACTATAGTTTTTTTTCATAGATGAGTTTTCCCATAGAATTTTTTTAATGAGACAATAATTAAAACGTGCATCCCAAACGAAGTGTTGTGATTTGGGATACAACCAAATATGGATGTCCTTACCACTATCTACAACCACCTTTATCATATTTCCTCTTTATATATATATATATATATATATATATATATATATATATATATATATATATATATATATATATATATATATATGCTTAATTGTAACTTGATACCCTTAACAATTGACAATGTTCAACTTGATACCTTCAACTTTGATTTGATAGGTACTAATTTAATACCCTATCCCAACTAATATTTTCAATTTGATACCCAAAATTAATTTTATTCCTAAACTACCCTCTCCCCTGCTTCTCCGCCGGCGGTCACCCCCCCACCCCGACGACCACCCCCCTACCCACCCCCGGCCCTGACGACCACCCCCCCACCTCACGCGTGCCCCCGCTCACCCCCGCGCGCGTCCCCGCTTGGCACGCGGGTCCCCGCACCCGCGGGCGCAGCCCCCATGCGCACCCTCCACGGGTCCCCATCGGAGCCCCCATGCGCCCTGCTGCTGAGTATGCCCTAGTTTTTTTTCTTATCGAGGAGTGTTCTTCATCCACCATTGGAATTGACAGTTGCGAAATCACCCATGATGGCTGTTTCAGTTCTTGATTCAGTTGAACTGCCCGACCGAGCTCTTCAATTGCTTCAAGCGCGTTTCGTTCTTCTTGAATCTCTCGGAAAGAGGAAGAGGCCCCCGGTCGAGCGAATCCGTGTATTTTATTTTCATGGTCCTTCTTCTCCTCTGCTTTTGCTCTGGCCTAGGAGTAGGAGCTTGGGTCAGGCATGCCCTTGATTCTTGCCGCTCATGCCTTTTGTGTTGGTTAAATTTCTAAAAATTGCAAATAGGAAGATATAAAATTAAAGACAAGAAATAGTAGAGGATTCGAGGCACGTTACACGCTGTCCTTAGAATAGAATTTTGTCCCACGAACAGTGCAGTGGGTTCCTGGTGATCTATCCCCGAGATACAACGAATCCTTCGATTCACTTCACCGTGCACCCGGTGGCGAATCCCACGAACGATCACAACCTTGCCCGAAAATTAGAGATTGGACGGAGGAGTTTTGGAGGAATTTTGGTTCTGGTATTTTTTTTCTTTTCTTTTTCGTCTCTGTGAGATTGTTCTTTCGTCCAAACAGAGAGCGAGAGAGAGAGAGAAAAGAAAAAACCGATTTCTGTTTTTCAGATCTCAGGATCGTGTCCTGGATATATCTCTCACGTAACCTTTTCCACTTTTTTTGTAACGGGATTACGTGAGAACAGTTCCGCGGAAGACCAGCAACCCACCAGACCAAATCAACGAAAATAAAAAATAAAATAAAATAAAATAAGTTATGAAATTACCTTTGTACCCGTGTCCGTTTTGCGGCGCGCAAGCGTGCAAAGTGCTACGTGCGCGAATAATAAACGCGTAAAAATGCGCATTAAATCGCGCACCCGCTCGCGGGTTGGATGAGTTCAAGCCCATCCCCTATAAAGCCTACGTACCCACTAAGAGGGGTAAAGCAATATATGAAAAGGAGAATGACTTCTCCTTTCCCATGTGGGACTAAAAGAAAGGAGTTGCTTTGTTGAATCATATGGTTTAAATAAATCAAACATTTTGCTTGCTTAGTTTAGCTAATCTGCTAATCGTGAATCCCTTACTGGCTTTGTTCCAGTTCATCTTTCTTCTTCTTTTGTTGTTAAGCGAGGGAAATCCTTAATTAAGTCTCTATTTTTGTAAACAAAAAATATGATAGGTACTAATTTAATATATATGCTTAATTATATATATGCTTAATTGTAACTTGATACCCTTAACAATTGACAATGTTCAAGTTGATACCTTCAACTTTGATTTGATAGGTAATAATTTAATACCCTATCCCAACTAATATTTTTAATTTGATACCCAAAATTGATTTTATTCCTAAACTACCCTCTCCCCTGCTTCTCCGCCGGCGGTCACCCCCCCCACCCCCGACGACCACCCCCGGCCCTGACGACCACCCCCCCACCTCATGCGTGCCCCCGCTCACCCCCGCGCGCGCCACTGCGCGTCCCTGCGCGCGCCCCCGCTTGGCACGCGGGTCCCCGCACCCGCGCGCGCAGCCCCCATGCGCGCCCGCCACGGGTCCCCATCGGAGCCCCCATGCGCCCTGCTGCTGAGTATGCCCTAGTTTTTTTTCTTATCGAGGAGTGTTCTTCATCCACCATTGGAATTGACAGTTGCGAAATCACCCATGATGGCTGTTTCAGTTCTTGATTCAGTTGAACTGCCCGACCGAGCTCTTCAATTGCTTCAAGCGCGTTTCGTTCTTCTTGAATCTCTCGAAAAGAGGAAGAGGCCCCCGGTCGAGCGAATCCGTGTATTTCATTTTCATGGTCCTTCTTCTCCTCTGCTTTTGCTCTGGCCTAGGAGTAGGAGCTTGGGTCAGGCATGCCCTTGATTCTTGCCGCTCATGCCTTTTGTGTTGGTTAAATTTCTAAAAATTGCAAATAGGAAGATGTAAAATTAAAGACAATAAATAGTAGAGGATTCGAGGCACGTTACACGCTGTCCTTAGATTAGAATTTCGTCCCACGAACAGTGCAATGGGTTCCTGGCGATCTATCCCCGAGATACAACGAATCCTTCGATTCACTTCACTGTGCACCCGGTGGCGAATCCCACGAACGATCACAACCTTGCCCGAAAATTAGAGATTGGACGGAGGAGTTTTGGAGGAATTTTGGTTCTGGTATTTTTTTTCTTTTCTTTTTCGTCTCTGTGAGATTGTTCTTTCGTCCGAACAGAGAGCGAGAAAGAGAGAGAGAGAAAAGAAAAAACTGATTTCTGTTTTTCAGATCTCAGGATCGTGTCCTGGATATATCTCTCACGTAACATTTCCCACTTTTTCCGTAACGGGATTACATGAGAACACTTCCGCGGAAGACCAACAACCCACCAGACCAAATCAACAAAAATAAAAAATAAAATAAAATAAAATAAAATAAAATAAGTTATGAAATTACCTTTGTACCCGTGTCCGTTCCGCGGCGCGCAAGCGTGCAAAGTGCTACGTGCGCGAATAATAAACGCGTAAAAATGCGCATTAAATCGCGTACCCGCTCGCGGGTTGGATGAGTTCAAGCCCATCCCCTATAAAGCCCACTTACCCACTAAGAGGGGTAAAGCAATATATGGAAAGGAGAATGACTTCTCCTTTCCCATGTGGGACTAAAAGAAATGAGTTGCTTTGTTGAATCATATGGTTTAAATAAATCTAACATTTTGCTTGCTTAGTTTAGCTAATCTGCTAATCGTGAATCCCTTACTGGCTTTGTTCCAGTTCATCTTTCTTCTTCTTTTGTTGTTAAGCGAGGGAAATCCTTAATTAAGTCTCTATTTTTGTAAAGAAGAAATATGCACCCCCCCCCCCCTCCCCTCTTCTCTGTTGAGTTCATCTCTTAGAGAGGGGCTATAGTTCAATAGTATGGACATTTCTCCTTACAAGAAGAAGGGCGTGTTAAAGCCATCGCATAGGGCTTTCGTATAAGCTCCCACAAGGATTGATAATAAGCATCAATCCGGCCTTCTGCGGCGTCGGCCCCACGGGTCCCCGCCCGCTGGCCACCCGCGTTTGCCCTACCCGCAGCCGGAGAGAGAGAGAGAGAGAGAGAGAGAGAGAGGAGAGGGGTGGAAGAAAGGAATGGACATTTTGGTCCAAATTATTTTCAGGATATCAAGTTGGTAGCTATAAAAGTTGAGGATACCAAGTTGAATATTGTCAATGGTATCTAGTTACAATTTAGCCATATATATATATATATATATATATATATATATATATATATATATATATATATAATAAGAAAATTTTGAAAGTATTCCAATTGGCTACAAATCTTTTTCTCTTTGTTATTTTCATAACATACAACAAGTTTCAGCCGGTCCTATCTTTTTCAAACTCCTTGAACCAAAACCCAAAATTATAATGACGACAAAGGACGTATGTCAAAGCGCTGACAAAGACGACAAATGTTCCGAGCACAAAAAATGAACCAACGAATTTGGATGCCCTCCTTGGATTGAATTAAGGAAGCAACGAATTTGGCTGCGCTCCTTAGAAGTTCAATTGGACCAAGAGAATGAAGAAGGTTGCGATTATCATGTCAAAAATCCAATGTCCGATATACTCGTCCAAAAATAATTGAATAATAGTTCAACCTATAAACCATGGGTCTTGAAATGAAGAGTTCAAGAATCCAAACTAATCCAAATCGTGTGGCAAATACACGTCTGGAGACTAAGCAATATAATTTTAGAATCAAATTTTTTTTATCTTCATTTATCCTACGCAATAATATTTCAAAATTTACAACGATAACTTGGCATATCAATTATACGACCATTAACTAAAATACGTCTATGATTAACTAATTCTCTAGCCAAAAATATCTGTATTATAATAGGTTAGAAAATAAAATTAGAAAAAATAAGAGGTTCTTCTTCGTTTTCTTCATTTTTTTTTTACATGTGAGAAATTACAAACAAAACAAAAAAGCTCTAATGGCGTGACAAAAACCAAATTAGCTTGAAACCGAAATTTGTATTAATAGCAAGGGCAATAAAGTAGAATCTAGAAATCTTGAAGTATATTCTTATTATTTTTATAGTCTACTTTGCAAGTAAATATTTAAAAAAATTTAATTTGCAAATTGTTATACTAAGCAGACTAAATTATTATATTTAAAAATTAAATATTTTGAACTTTCTCTAATTTATAAGTTGTTATTTTACGTTTCGTACCGTTCATATCCTACGAATGGTACCGTGGCACAAGATACCAAGTATTTTCTTTAATATATTAACAGTGAGGGGTCGTTCGGTATGCCAAAATTCTACATTCCATCAAATCAAATTTCCTGAAAAATTATATTCCTATATTTGGTAAATATATAAATATTCCAGAAAAAGGATAAAAATGAAAAAAGGAAAGGAAAAAAAACTGTAAAACCCCAAAAAAATCTTACAAAAATAAAAAAAGATAAAAAATACAAAATACAAAATACAAAAAAGAATTAATTCTTAAAAGAATGAAAAAAAGATAAAAGATAAAAAAAAAAGTTTTTAATAAAGTTAAAAAAAATTGAAAAAAAAACAACAACAAAAAAAAAATTTCTTAAAAATGAAAAAAGAAAAGAGTAAGAAACAAATTAAATAAAGTACAGAAAATAGAAAAAAAACAAGAATATTTTATCCTGGCAAAAAAAACCCACATATTCTTAAGAATAAGATTCTCATATTTTGTGAAAAAAAATGTTTATCAGAATACTCGCAATTTATGAAAATAAATTTTTATAACATAAGCAATACCTAAAAATAGGTTTCTCAGTCTATAATTTTCAAAAATAAAAAAAAAATTCTTTAGAGGCTGCTTGGATTGAGAGAGAAAAAATGAGAAAAAATAATCAAAGTTAAATAGGGTTAAGTGAAGGAAAGAGAAGTCAATACATATAATCTTGTTTGGATTTGAGGAAGAGTTAAGTAGAGAGTGTTTAATAACTCTTCTTGTTTGAAATGAAGGTTTTGAATGAGAGAAAGGTTAATAAAAATATAATACTTACTAAAATATCCTTATCAACAAATGTATCAATAGATTTTTTTTTTATCAACATATGCTTCTAAAATTTAAAAAAAAATCTCATCTACTTAATTGATACATCACGAACGAGTTTTCTGATCAACGACGAGTAATAAAGTAAGAGAAATCAAAAAGAAACAGAATACACCTGAACAAAGTTAGAAAACTATGAAGGAGCGGGTTAAAAGCAAAAAAAATGTAAAAGTACAGAGAAATCATATTATTTTACAAAAAATTTACTGTAGCGAAATAAATTTATATTAAATTCATGTAAACGAAATAAGTTTGAGAAATTTTGAAAAAAAATCAGAGTCCGCCAACAGTGTTGGCGGAAAACACAACCGGTGTACACGTACGCAGCCAAAAGATTAAAAAAAAATAAACGTGGGCCCCACGGCCAATTTCCGCCAACAGAGTTGGCTGAAATTGGGGGGGGGGCAATTTCAGCCAACTCAGTTGGCGAAAATTGGCCCCGTGGGGCCCACGTAATTTTTTTGGTTTTGTTTGGTTTTGTTTGGTTTTTTTACTTTGTTTGGTTTGGTTTTTTCGTTGGTTTATTGTAATTAGTTATATTTTTGTTTTATTTATTTAGTTTAGTTTTATTTTGTAATTAGATTTAAGTAAATTTATTTTAACGAAATAAAATTAAAATAAATTAATTGGAAAGAAATATTTAGAAATATTATTTTCGAAAAATAAAAAAATATTATAGGTTCACCCGTAATAGGTAAACCTAAAATATTTGCCACATCTGCTAGAATAATACTCATCTCTCCGAATGGTAGCTGAAAGGTATTTCGTCCGGGCCACCAACGCTCAACTAAACTGAAGATTAAGTCTCTATCGTGTTGCATAAAATGTATCTTGTCAACATAATAAAAGTCAAATATTTTCAACAGTGCCACCCGGTGGTCGATCAACCTCCAATACCCAAGTCTGTTATCGTGACGCCACGAGGCATGCTCCCGGCACCGTTCATTATTAGTATAATCGTATTGCTATATATGAAAAACATAGACGATGTTATTAGTAGACATGTACAAAATATCATTCATATTTATTTACACAATTATATTTTATTGTACCTTCCCATAAAATACCAAAGTAGATATATGTTTCGCACGTTGCTGGATTATTAAATCCGTAGTAGGGCCTCCAGGAATACGTCCGTCGTTTTGGCTGTCCATCTGTACAATTATGGTTGTCAAAAAATAAATTTTGGCTGTCCGTAATTTTGCACATTACATAACTTATATTTAAAAAATAAAAACTAACATCAAATATTGCATATACAAATAAGAGTATAAATGAAGAAGAATAGAATAAAGACCTTCAACAATAAGGATTGTTGTGCTCACAAGACTGTTGTGTCCACTTACAAATGAGAGAAAATTAAGGCTGCTCAAATTGCTGCTACGTGCTCACAAGGAATGCTGTAAATGATCGTAGTGCACTCTCTTCTTCTTCCTCCTTGCATTCTGTTCTTCTTCCTCCTTCTCTTCTTATAGCTCCCACCTCGCACCAACTTCTTCTCTGTTGTACTCCTCTCTCTCCTCCCCCACGAGACATGTCCCTTCTTTCTTTCTTTTTTCCCTCATGTCTCTTCTTCTTTTTTCCACTCACGTCTCTTCTTCTTTTTTCCTCACGTCTCTTCTTCTTTTTCCCCACTCACGTCTCTTCTTCTTTTTTTCCACTCAAGTCTTTTCTTCTTTTTTTCCTGTTAACTCTTGTCTCTCAGTAGTCATTATTGTCTCCTTGTTAAACCAAACCGAGGAGCATTATCCCCTTCCACGTGAACCAATTCCTGAACCAACATCAATCCATAAATAAAAAAACCAAAGCAAACCATAATTCAAAACAAAACTAAATAAAAAAAAAATTAAAATCCAAAACAAACTAAATAAAAAAATGTTGGCTGAAATTATTGGCTAAAAAAACTAAACCAAATAATCAAACAAAACCAACTAAAACAAACCAACAAAAAAAATCCAACCAAAACCATCCAAAACAAACCAACCCAAACCACCCAAAAAAAATCGTGGGCCCCACACCCAAAATCCGCCAACTATGTGGGTTGAATTTGGGTGTGGGACCCACGGATTTTTTGTGGTTTGGGTTGGTTTGTTTTGGTTGTTTAGTTGGTTTGGTTATTTATTTTGTTTTATTAGTTTTTTTTCATAATAGACATAAAATAATTAATTAAAATGTTTCTAAATTTTTTTTGGAGATCAAACATCGTTTTAAATCCGTGGGCCCCCACATCCAATATAAATTTATTTCACTATAGTAAATTTTAAATATTCAAAAATAATATTACCGAAAGTCAAATTTGGAGGTCGAAACATCATTTTTTGACGATTCTCAAAATTTTCGAAGTCCGTCAAACGGTGAAACGGTTTATCCTGTAGCACCTTTTCATACGATCATTTTGGCACAAACTGGGCCTTGTTTCGATCTCCCAGTCAAAAGTTATGATACTTTAAAGTTTTAAAATTTATATTTTTGCCTGTAACATATGCATTTTGTTTCGGATAAATTTTTTTTTCTACATGATTTGTGTTACACTCGTCGAAAATATACAAATCGACTTATTATTTAACGAAAAACGATTTAAAAACAAGTAGTTATGGCCGCTCGAAGTCTGCTCGACGGAAGACATAATAGTCTTACGGCAGATTTTTAATATTATTATTTTTTAACGTCTGTTAACGACAAAAAAATTTACGATAAAAATATAATATTTTTAAATATAAACGTCAAATTCATATTGATATTTTTTTCATAATTTTTTAAACTTTTATGCTTTAGATGGAATTTATACTTTGGAAACAAATTTCCGAAAATAATATTTCTAAATATTTCTTTCCAATTAATTTATTTTAATTTTATTTCGTTAAAATAAATTTACTTAACTCTAATTACAAAACTAAAGTAAACTAGACTAAATAAATAAAACAAAAATATAACTAATTACAATAAACCAACGAAAAAAACCAAACCAAACAAAGTAAAAAAACCAAACCAAACCAAACAAATCCAAAAAAACGTGGGCCCCCACGGGGCCAATTTCCGCCAACTGAGTTGGACGAAATTGGCTGTGGGGCCCACATTTTTTTTTTAAAAAATTTGGCTGCTTACGTGTACACTAGTTGTGTTTTCCGCCAACACTGTTGGCGGATCCTGACTTTTTTTTTCAAAATTTTCAAACTTGTTTCGTTTACATGAATTTAATATAAATTTATTTCGATAAAGTAAATTTTCTGATTATTTTATAGTGCAAATAAATGATATTTTTGACTTTTAAACAATATCTCTCACTTAATCTCAGTTAACCTCGTCAACCCACAATTTGAAAAGTTAAAAAATAAACAAAAATACTAAACAAACCCTAGTTAACCCTCGATTTCTCTCCACCCTCTCCCAAAACCTTACTCTCAAATCAAGTATATTATTTTTCTCCGTCATGTAACTTTTTTTTCAATTAACTCTCTTAGACGTCAATTAGATCCTTAGGGCCTGTTTGGTTCCCTAGTCAGAATTTTGAGTGAAATGTGAAACTCGGCTGAACTCCGCTGAGTTCAAGTGTTTGGTTGTCATCTGGATTTGGTTTGCATATTGTAAACTCCTCTGGAAAACTCCTCTGGAAGGGCTATTGATAAGGGCACTACACATTTTACTCGGGACTAGCCCATTGGAAATTTAGAAAAAATTACAAGTTTGCCATCATGAAAGTTACTCGGGGCTAGCCCACTGTTATAATCAGGACTGTCAAAATTTTGACAGTCCTACCACTTGTAAGGATTGTCAACATTTTGGCAGTCCTAAAAATTGTAAGGACTGTCAAAATTTTGACAGTCCATTAAACAAAATTATAAGTTTGCCACTCTCATAGTTACTTGGGGGTAGCCCACACCAAAGTATAAACGTGAAATGACTTTCTATTTTGGGCATTCCACCTAGACTTAAGAGACCCTCATTCCACCAAGCCCAAACCTAAATTTGGAAATAGGTAGTTGTGGTTGGAGGAGGATTTCACTTTGGTGATACTCCAAGGAATATTCTTCCGGTATGTCTTCGACAACCTACGATGAATAAGTTTTGCAATTGTCCGAAAAAGATTTAGTTTATTTTGATTATTGTAGGAACAATGCATGAAAAAATGTTCGATGACGAAGTCGGATCGTCCAATTCAATAAATATGCACTCCGGACGTTCCGAAGAACAAGTTGGTTGTTCCGAAGCACGTACGGTACGTAAAACGACAACCCTAATTCGACAGTCACGAATTAGGACTGTAAAAATTAGACAGTCCTATATAAATATAGGACTGTCAAATAATCTACAGTCCTAAATTAATACAGGACTGTCATATATTCGACAGTCCTATATAAAAGTAGGACTGTCATAATTTGGACAGTCCTATTTAAAAATAGGACTGTAAAAATAGTGACAGTCCTGGATAATTATATGAAGTTATTAATTTTTATATTATTTTTTATTGGTTATAGGACCAACCTTGTTCAGATATTGTGGTACATCCTGCTGTTGGTGTTGATGTGGATGATATTTTCTCAACGGATATTGAATTTGCAAGCCATGAAGAAGCATTAGAGTGGTGCAGAGAAGTTGGGAGACGACATAACGTAGTTATTGTCATTGCAAGATCCATCTGATCTCGGCCGGGCCAAAAATATCTTGAGCTTGGATGCGAAAGAGGAGGTGTGTTTAGGGAGCATCATAAAAAAGGGTGTTGTTGAAAAAGAAATCCCTAAGAAAAATGTAGGGACTAGAAAATGTGGTTGTCCATTGAAGGTGTTGATTGTACAAGTTGAAGATGTGAAGTAGATAATCGAAGTTAAGAATGGAAGACACAATCATCCTATTCCAGGGACACTTACGGGTTATGCCTACGTGGCACGGTTGAAGGAGGATGAGAAAAAGTTGGTTGAAGAATTGTTCCTTTCAGGAGTTGCACCGAAACAAATTTATTCTGTTGTGCGACAAAAACAAGATGGGAACAAGTCTACCATGAGGACGATCTATAATAGTTTGGCCAGAGCGAAATGCAATAGTATGAAAGGAAGAATGGCGATGCAGCAAGTATTGAAGATTTGTTGGCAGGCATACCTTATACGGAAACAGTTACCGGACCAGACCATTACATGGATGTCCCGCCTGCTGCTTACGTCTTCTCTAATAGGTATAAGTTACCTATTATAATTATCTCACAAGGTATTAACAATACTTTCTTTCCAATGTGTGCCCCCCGGCCAAACACCGAGTATCCAATCTATGTTGCATTGGGCTTGTCGGACAACACTTCGTTATCCCAAGGTTGATCGCTCATTCTCCTATTCCGCCACCTTCTACGCTTTGGTATAAACACGCACCTGAGGAAGCGATCGCATGGACGACACCCTACAAGGATGCAATGGGGGCCTATAAGAAGATGATGAAGATGGAGGATCCAAAAATTATGTCGGACGACTACTTTGATATTTTAATCGATTGATACTGTATATTGAAAATGTATATTGTGTTGATCCATGTATGTTTAAGTGTATATTGAACTATATGTTGTATGTTGTGTAATGAAACGAGTTATGAAGATTTTGATTGTATATTGCACATTGCTACTAATAACTTAGGACTGTCATTATGAAAAACTGCCAGGATACTAGGACTGTCACAATTTTGACAGTCCTAGTGTAAACTAGGACTGTCAAAATTATGACAGTCCTAAAGTTTACCCACTGTCCAATATGCACATTTATATAACTTTAGGACTGTCACAAATTTGACAGTCCTAGTGTAAACTAGGACTGTCAAAATTGTGACAGTCCTAAAGTTTACCCACTGTCCAATATGCACATTTATATAACTTTAGGACTGTCACAATTTTGACAGTCCTAGTTTACACTAGGACTGTCAAAATTGTGACAGTCCTAAAGTTTATCCACTGTCAATATGCACATTTATATAACCTTAGGACTATCACAATTTTGACAGTCCTAGTTTACACTAGGACTGTCAAAATTGTGACAGTCCTAAAGTTTACCCACTGTCAATATGCACATTTATATAACCTTAGGACTGTCACAATTGTGACAGTCCTAGTGTATACTAGGACTGTCAAAATTGTGACAGTCATACAGTTAACCCACTGACCAATATGCACAGTATGTAGATCAAAATAGTAACAACAAGGCAAAATTAACTCATAGTGTCACAACATGGCAAAATTAACTCAAAGTGTCACAACTAGGAAAAATTATAGTTTAAAGTTTTACAACTCAAATCCTCAATATCGTCAAAAGTCATATTCAATCAAACTTTTACAACTTGTACAGCTCAAATTTTGACAATTCTCAAAGGTCATATTCAGTCACACTTTTACAACTCAAAATGATTGTTCAAACTTCATGGCGCCTTTTCGTGCGTTGCTCTCTATTTTCCAAGAAAGGATAGTCTTCAACGTTGTCGATTTTTTGGAGTTCGTCATTGATTGTCATATAATTGGAACCCTGGCAACTGACGAGGCTTCTTTCCAACTTCTTAACTTTCCTTGCCTATTCATGAAAAATGAAAAAAATTGTTAGCCACAGTTACAAATATCAAACTTAAGGTCTACAAGTAGGCTCACCATCTTGACCAGTGCAGTATACAAGACCGATTTGGGAGGAAGATCTGACGGTACACGCACAATATCTGCTGTTGTTGGGCTTGCCCTCGTCCTTGTGGTAGGTTCCTCTGCTGCTGTTGGGCTTGCTGGAAGAGTGTCGCCTGAGGTGCCAGAGGTGGCCTCGGTGCTGGTGAAGCTTGCAATGCTGGAGAGGCTGACCGTGGTGCTGGTAACACTTGCTGGTTACCTGTTGGTATTCTGTCTCGACGCTCAGGGCATTCTTTGAATGAATGCTGACTGGATCCGCAAGCTATGCATAATCTCTTCTTTCGTCTGCACTCGTCCTCAGTGTGGCCTCGCCGGTGATAATATGGACAGACAGGTATTACCGGTGGAGATGCTTCTGGTGGCTGGTGTATGTGAGACTTCTTTGCAATTTCTGCCTGTGGTACTCCAGCTGGGGCTGATGAGGCGGGTTGAAGATTCGTCAATGCTTTCTCCCGATGCTGGGGACAATCCTTGGCCAAGTGTTCATTGGTTTCGCAAATCAGGCATAATCCCAACTTACGTCTGCACCCGCTCTCAATGTGGCCTTGTTTGTGACAATGTTGACAGGTAGGCAGTACTTGCGGAGATGCTTCGGGTGGCTGGTGCAGCTGAGACTTCTTTGGAGTTCCTTCCTGTGGTGTTTCGGCTGGTGTTGATATGGCTGGTTGGTGAATCACCACTGGTTTCTCTCGACGTTCTGGGCAATCCCTTACCGCATGCTTCTGGGATCCACAAGATAGACATTGTCCCAGTCTGCGTCGGCATTCTTTAGCGATGTGGCCTACCTTGCCACAGTAGTGACAAGTAGGAAGGAATGAGGCTCCTGATGCTGTTCTTGGTAGTGGATGTATCTGTGGCCGCTTTGCAGCTCTTTCTTGTTGTGATTAGTCCGGTGCTGACGCATACGGCCGCTTTTGGCTGGACTCGATCCTTGTGGTGCACTCCACGGGTCTTGCTGCAGTAAGGACGTCCTCGTCGAAGGCGGTTGCATTTGAACTGTTTGGCCTCAGTGACTCCAAGCTAGTTCTATCGATGGAGTTCTCCGATTGATTTTGTTGAGCTTCTTGTTGCACCCTTTGATAGGCTTGCATCATTATGTAGAACATGCGGAACATCTGTTGTTCGTCCACAGGTGGTCCCAGTGGGAAGGAAGGCATTAGTGGAGTAGGCTGCGTCGAGGGTGGTACGTCATCTTGATGGATTATTGAGGCAGGCTGACTTGCTTGACTGCCTTGTGATGATTGGCCTTCACCGACTGGTATCACATCGTCTTCTTGGGTAACCACAACGGGTTGTGGTGTTTCTTCATGAGCCTCGTTGCTGGCTTGTGGGTTCATTTTCCTGTATCCAAAATAAACGATAAGAGGCGCACAGGAATCAAGGCAGGATGCAAGTCAATAAATTAATTCGAATAGATATCAAGAACGATTCAAGCAAGTGGATGAGATCCTAAAACTTATCCTAGTTTTATTGCAGGCCTGTTCGGTCCCTGAGTTGAAACCGAACAATTTAGTCGATGACCTGCATGGGCCACCACAAAAACCATGTCACGCCCCAGTCCCAAAATGATGAGAGACTAGAGAAGCGTGGCAATGGCCAGCAGCACGCACCGATGGACAACCCAATTTAATGGATCCATCAGGGCATGCTTAAGCTGTAGTCTAGCAGGAAATAGATCCAATGTTACAGGTCACAGACTAATCTAATCTCATCCACAACAGATAATCACAGATTAAATGCCAGAAATAATGCAATAGAATAACTATCAAATCTCAATAAATATCTCGGTGAACAATCCGAGATTTTGTCTGATACATCCAAGCAAATAGACAGGAAATAAAGGAACTGGAAATAGAAACGGAAATAACTGACTACATACAGCCACTGCTCAGGAGAAGTCCTCTGGTGCTAGCTCGTCCTCAGGTCCTGGTACAGCTCCTGGAAGTGCTCCTGTACGGTGTAGCTCTGGATGGATCTCTTCGGCTATACCTGGGGACATCATCCATTCCAGGTCCTCAGGGGACATAGCAAGGTACAGATAATACAAGCCAAAATATAAGCAGTGCAGAAATTAAATGAAACAGCGGGGTAAACTATGTAACCAGCTAAGTGATAAATGCAAGTTGAGAGCAGCACTAGAACTCAGGCTGAGACCGCTACAAGCTCTGTGTCGGGGAGCCGGTAGCAGTAATAACACGTAAAGGGTCTAGCTCTGCTGGAGAGTCTACGACCTCACACTAATAATATATATATATGAAAACAGCCTGTAGCCTGTGTGTCTCTCCCCACCCAATGTAATCCACGTCTCATGTCCATGACACGCAAGATCATATCTAATGCAGCAGTCATATAATGTCTAGGAATAAACTGTCCATGTCATAACCTGTATCCTATACAGAATCATCGTGAATATCTCAAGAGGATTCTGTCTCATGAATAGTGTCAAGTGTCCTGGGTTCAAGTGTACTTGATAGGACAAGTACCAAGAGTAAGGGTATCGAATGTCCAACTCTAAGTGACGTACCCAACACCGCGTACGGGGTTGGCACCCGACTATGATCGGACGCTAAGTACGTCGCACGGTTCCTAGGTTAAGCAGTTAAACAGTTTTATATTTAATTCCACAAGAAATCAAATAAAATACTATGACAAGAAATATCTGAGAATTGGCAAGTTTTACTTGTCCACTGATGTATAACCAAGTCCAGGAAATAGGTAGCAAGCTGCAAGTTTTGGCAAGGTACACTTGCCTGTGGTTCTGGTTCCAATTGTAGCTCTGACTTTCGTTGAATTTGCAGGCGGTACTCCGGTTGCTGAAACAAACATCACCATCAGATCCAAAAAATATCAATCAGCTAGAAACGCCTGTCCTTGGGTCCAATTTGGAGACAAGGGCAAAAACGGCAGTTTCGGGCCAAAACGGGGTCCACCGGTGGGCCCGCTTTGTACCGAAAAATGCGTCAGGGTCAACGGTCTCCAAATTTACCAAACTTAGTGTCAACAGGTCAGGAACGATGATACGAATCCAACGGAACTTCCAGAATTGAATTTCGATGAGCCGATCACAAAATCGCCCGTCGAGCGGGGCCTGTGGGGCCCACGACACGTGATTTTGTCAACGTTCTCAGAATTGAACCAAACTTGACCCACAAGACCAGCGTATTGCTACGAGTTCGATGGCGCAAGTTTTGTCTCGATGACGTGTGTGCACGAGTTAGGCTAAATTACAGAAAAGTCGGATACGGGGCGATGTCCGCGGATACGCGTTGATTCCGGTGTGCACGCACACCCGAATCAGCTTCTGCAAAATCACACACGTCCGTATCGACGATGCGCACGTATCTGTGAAGACCGCACGAGACCAAGTCGTCCCGTTTGGCGGGGCGTACTCAGTTCCGGGATGAAACAGGGTCTGGTTTTTCCTGTTTTTGGATCGCGGTGTGCGATCACCACAGGACGCGATGCCCCGAACGGTTTATCCGGACACCGAGAGGGTCATACAGGCTTCACAACGTAATTTGCGGAATCGAAAACGGAGCTACGAGCAAAAAGTTACACGTACCTGAAGGGGACCCAAAAAACAGGGTCGAGTCGTGTCCGACTCGTGTCGGACACAGGACAGAATTAGGGTTAGGGTTTGGAGTCCCTCGCCGGCGCTCAGGGCGGCGCAGGGGCGGCGCTGAGGCGGGGAGAGGCCGGGGACAGCGCGGCGAGGCGGTGGCCGGGCTCGCGGCGGCGCTGCCCTAGCTGTTGCTGCTGCTGTCGAGCTGAGGTCGCCGTCGCCGGAGACGAAGGGGGAGGGGGAGGAGGAGAGCGGCGAGGCGTGGAGGAGGAGAGCCTGGGCGGGGCTGGGCGGGCGTCGGCCGGGCTGTGGTCGACGCTCAGGGCGGAGGGGAGCCGGTGGCGAGGCGCTGGGGTGGCTATCGAGCGGAGGGGAGGAGGAGCCAAGGGGTTTTAATAGGCCGGGGAGGGCCGATCAAGGCGGAGGGGAGGCCGGGTGAGGCGGTGACGTGGGGGTCGTGGACGAGGGGGCCGGCCGGAGCGGGCGGCGTGCCGGGCGGGGCGGCGCACGACGCGGGGAGGGGGCGCTGGGTCGTGCGGGTGAGAGAGAGGGGGTCGGGTCGGGTCTGGCGGATCCGACCCAACCCACTAGGGGTGCTGGGCCGGGCTCGGGCCCAATGGGCCGGGCCGGGCTGCGGAAATGGGCCGGGGCAAAAATAAAAACAATAATAATAATAATAATAATAATAAATAAATAAATAACAGTTAATTAATTAATAATTAATTTAAAATAGTTTTTAGGTATTTAAAAATAGGTCCGGGGTCCAATAAATTCCAGAAAAATTGTCCTAAGTCCAGTTTTTTATTTTACATCCAAAAATATTATTTTCATAATATTTTAATACTGTTTAACATTAATTAAAAATTATTTGATAATTAAAACCCTGTGTTTAAATTACAGAAAATTCCCAGAAAATTCCAGAAAATTGGGAAAAACCAGTTTTTAAAATTTTGGAAAATCAGGAGGTTTACATGGGGTGACCACATTTCTCTCTTTCTCTGTAACCACCTCTGCGGGAGTTTCCAGAACATCCTTTGCCTTTTCCTCTGGAATATCCATAACTGGCATTTGCTTCATGGAATGCTAGTATTCCAGTAGGCCTAGTATTATGATTTTTCATAAGGACATTTTTATTTTCCTTAGCGGCTAGCAGCACAGAGATAAGTTCTGAAATTTTAGAATAATTCTGTTGTCTATGCTGTTGTTGCAACAGTATATTTGTAGCATAAAATGTTGAGAGGATTTTGTCTATCATTTGTTTATGTGTAACCGATTTTTCCCACAACTCGAGCATTGATGCAATGTTGAACATAGCTGAGTTGTATTCAGATACTGTCTTGAAATCTTGGAACCAAAGATTGATCCATTCATTCCTCGCTGCTGGGAGGATGACTGCTTTCTGGTGGTCATATATATCCTTCAGGAATTTCCACAGAAATTTTGGATATTCTATAGTGAGATACTTATTCTTCAAATATGCATGAAGATGTCGACGCAAAAGAATTGTTGCTTTAGCCTTGTCTCCAGGACTTACTGGCTTTTCTTTTGTAGGAGTACTCAGTGTGTGTACCAGGTCAAGGGAGCTGTCACGACCCGCACCCGGATATTCGGGCACGAGTACGTGGGCACGTCCAGCCTACGCCGCAGTGTCGGCGGTAGTACGCTGTCTAGGTCATTTCTGGGGTCAATAAGTATCTATCTCATCCACAATAATGAACATGTAAGAATAATCACAGGAAAAAGGAATGCTAAGATTTCATAATATTTAATCTGTGACAACCAAACCACAGTTAATACAAGCCAGAAGATAAATCGGGGATAAACCCGAGTATGTGCTGAAAGGAAATAAAATAATAACTAACTGGCTACTCCTCCTCAAAGGTAGTCTCCGGAGTGGGAACCGGCTCCTCAATGTGTCACCTGCTAACTCATAGGGGCCATAATAGGTAGGGGCAAAGTCCTCATCATCGCCTAAAACAATGGATCCAGTCAGGAAAGGAGCAAAGTACACAATGCACAACAAGATTAAACTAAATATTCATGACAATTAAAAAGAACTGACAGGTATTATGTTGAGAATATGTATAAATAAATAGTAAAAATAACTAAGAGTTAATTGCTGTAAGACAGGGACATGAGTAAAACAGGAACAAGGTGACAGAAAAATGAATTACAACCAGGCAATAGGAACTGTAACAAGACAAGAAACTATGTGTGTGAACTTGTGTATTTAGAATACCTAGTTGGCATGTAGGGGTCTATAAGGTTAAACCGGCCGTCATAGACGGCTATTAAACAGGAATAATCGAGATCCGGCTGATGGACAGTCGTGTACCAACAGCTATTAATCATGGCAAGGGTCAGGGTAAACTACATGCCTTTCAGTATTCTCCCACCCGACATGAAAAACAAGACATGAACTCCAATATTCAAGACATGAAATCCAGTGTTCTAGCACTACGTGTAATCATCAATGGTACATGTAAGGCAGGGAATTAACTATCACAATATAAAGATTAAACTTGAAGTGCAGGTACTTGCCTGTTGTTTGGATCCAATTAATTGTCCTCGGGGAAATAGTCCAGAGATGAGTCCAAAAGCTGAAATAGACATTACCATCATGCTCAGAAGATGTCAAATAGCTAGAAATGCCTGTCCTTGGGTCCAATTTGGAGACAAGGGCAAAAACGGCAGTTTCGGGTCAAAACGGGGTCCGCCGGTGGGCCCGCTTTGCACCGAAAAACGTGTCCGAGTCCAAATTCACCAAACTTAGTGTCAACAGGTCAGGAACGCTGATACGAACCCAACAGGACTTCCAGATTTGGATTCCGATGAGCCGAACACAAAATCGCCCGTCGAGCGGGGCCTGTGGGGCCCACGACACGTGATTTCGTCAACGTTCTCAGAATCGAACCAAACTTGACCCACAGGACCAGCGTATCGCTACGAGTCCGATGGCGTAAGTTTTGTCTCGATCCGACGTGTGTGCACAAAGTTAGGGTGAATTGCCGAAAAGGCGGATACGGGGCGATGTCCGCGGATACGCGTTGATTTCGGTATGCACGCACACCCGAATCAGCTTCCACGAAAACTCACACATCCGTATCGACGATGCGTACGTATCTGTGAAGACCGCACGCGACCAAGTCGTCCCGTTTGGCGGGGCGCACTCAGTTCCGGGGTGAAACAGGGTCTGGTTTTTCCTGTTTTTTGGTTCGCGGTGTGCGATCACCACAGGACGCGATGACCCGAACAGTTTGTCCGGACACCGAGAGGGTCATACAGGCTTCACAACGCAATTTACGGAATCGAAAACAGAGCTACGAGGTGAAAGATACACGCACCTGAACTGGGTCAAAAAACCAGACAAAATCGTGTCCGACACGACACAGGACACTGTGTCCTGTGTCACGTGTCCGAGTCTGATTCCAAAAGAATTAGGGTTAGGGTTAGGGCTTGAGAGCTCTGGCGGAGGGGCGGCCGGCCGGAGGCGGCTGGGGAAGCGCCCGGCGGCTCACGGAGGCGGTCGGCTACTCGGCTGCTGCTGGCGGAGCGGGCGGGGACGGCCGGAGGAGTGGCTGCGTCCGCTGCTGCTGCTGTTTCGTGGCGACCGGGGACGGCCGAGCGGGACGCCGGAAGGGAGGAAGAAGGGGGCTGCAGCGGTGGAGGCGCCGGACGGTCGTCGACGGGGAGGAAGGAGGAGGACGGGAGAGGCTGGGCGGAGCTGGGCGGTGTCGACGACGGCTAGGGCCGAGCACGGCGGGTGGCGGCGTGGCGAGGAGGCGGCGTGGTGGTCGTGGAGGTGGAGGGGGTCTGCCGAGGGGGGGATTTAAAGGCGGGGCGAGGGGCTGAGGGCCGAGACGGGCGGAGGACGTGGGGTGAGGGGGTGGTCGAGGCGAGCGAGGCGGGCGGCTGGCCGGGCGGGGCGGCGCTGGAATCGGGCGCCGTCGGAGAACGCGGGAAGAGGGAGAGAGGGGGTAGCGGGTTGCGGGCACGGGCGGGTCGGGTCTGGCGGATCCGACCCGACCCGCTAGGGGATGGGCCGGGTTCGTGGGCCGGGCTGGGCTGGAGGAAATGGGCCGGAACTAAAATAAATAATAATAAGAATAATAATAATAATAATTAATTAATTAATTAATTAAATAAATAGTTTTAGGTGATTTAAAAAATAGGTCCGGGGCCCGATAAATTCCAGAAAAATTACCCTAAGTCCAGTTTTCTATTTTACACCCAAAAATATTATTTTCATAATATTTTAATATTATTTATTAACAATTAAAAATCATTTAATAATTAAAACCCTGATTTTAATTACAGAAAATTCCCAGAAAATTCCAGAAAATTGTGAAAAAAACCCAATTTAAAATTTTTGCAAAATCTGGGGGTTTACAATCTACCCAACTTATAAAAATTTCGCCCTCGAAATTTAAAAAATTAAGCCACAATCCTTTACGTATCTCAATCGCAATCTCCTTGCGAAAATTAAAATCCGAATCATGTCCACCGCAATCACTTCAAGGTTAAGACGACTACTCGTTCTAATAAAAATTCAACCTATGGTTATTACTTCTTACTTCCTCAAGGTTTCCATAGGCAGATTTTAGATTAAGTCCATATAGCATTTTTAAGATTTGCACATGACTTTGCCTCACGATTTTAATTATCATAACTTCCTCTAGAAGTGATTCGAGTCCAACAATATTCCCATTCAAGATGGTATGCTTCAAATTTTTAAATTTCATTCATCTCCTCAATAATCCAACTAGGTAGTCCAACCACCAATTCGTAATTTGTAATTCAAATCATCAACTTGAAAAAAAAAAAAAAAAAATTAGTCCACCCATGTTCAAGTCTGAAATTCTATAGTTTTATCTTCTAAATTCAAATTGATAATTTTACCTTCATTATCATGTACCTAAGATACAACTATTGGGTCCTCGATATCAATTCATTAATCATCTTAGTCACCCCTCTAAATTTTCAGAATTAGAAATGGCTTGCTTCTTCCAATCTAACCTTACTCGGTCACAATCCAAAAGACATTCCTCTCGAGTTGACAAATGCATTGCTACCCAACTTAGAGTTTACCCATTCATCACAAAGACTATATACTTTAAGAAAAATATTCCTTAATATGTTTACCTACGTCATTCAATCCTCGAACTTCAACGTCGATCATGATATGTCCTCAATTACGAAAGTTAATCCTCAAGTATGTGATCGGCCTATGTGGCATATCTAGTACTATCTATGTACTAACTTATACCAGCACGAGATTTCATCTTTCCGAAATAAGGGAAGGCGAAGATCAATAATAAAGAGTTCAAGGGTGGGGTGATCGAAAAGAAATATCGGGGTCAAGGCGTTTTAAAGTATTCAAGTGGGAATTGTCAAGCGATTGTGGATTGAATCCTATCTCGGTAATTCCTATTCACATGCTCGTATTAATACAGTTATGTAACCTACGTGATATGCTTTAGACATGTCTAGGTCAAGTATATTTGTCTACTAATCACTACGTATCTCAATCCACGTAAAGTAGTCGTTTGCGAAGTGCGAATCAAAATGCACTAAGGTTGATCAGACCGTAATACACTGATTCTGAATAGACACTTGTATTAGTGTACGCGTCCAATAATACATATGTCATGAACAAGCCTGATAAAGAGTAAGCTTGCAAAACTAGGCTATAGAATAGCAGCATAAATAAAGTACAGCAAAATTAAGTGCGCTAGATGATGGTGAAAGGAGGTACAAATTATTTAAGTTCGCAAAACAACCTACAATAAGCACAATAACAAAAGATTCTACAACTCTACAGTTATCAGATATAAAAGCATACCAGGTTATTAGCAAGTTCAAAATTACTAGGTTGGGGCTGGGGTCACGAACCAATAGGCACGAGCTAAACTAGAAACGGCAGCTACAATCACTTACGCGCATTGGCTACTCCAAGAGTCTGCGCGTTCTCCACGGTCATCACGGAAGCTGGTCCGTGTCCTTGAGGTGGTGCCCTTCGCTGCGCTGCTGGGGCCTGGCCTGAACCGGAATCTTTTGTGTAGCTGTGCGTCCTTGGGCAGCAGGACAGTCCTTCACTTGATGTGCTACTGATCCACAATATAGACAGGCACCTAGCCTCTTTCTACAATTCCGCCAAATGTGACCTTGTTTTCTACAAAAGCCACAAATGGGAGCTTGTTGGTTCTGTCTTTGAGTTGGATTCATCTGTGGTCGCTTTGCAGCTCTTTCCTGTTGTGCTTGGTCTGGTGCTGACGTATACGGCCGCTTCTGGCTGTACTCGATCCTTGTGGTGCACTCCACAGGTCGTGCTGCAGTAAGAACGTCTTCGTCGAAGGTAATTGTATTTGAACTGCTTGGCTTACGTGACTCCGAGCTAATTCTGTCGGTGAAGTTCTCCGCTTGGTTTTGCTGAGTTTCTTGTTGAACCTTCTGATAGGCTTGCATCATTATGTAGAACATGCGGAACATCTGCTGTTCGTCCATAGGCGGTCCCGGTGGGAAGGAAGGCATCGGTGGAATAGGCTGCGTCGAGGGTAGAACGCCATCTTGACGGATTATTGAGGCAGGCTGACTTGCTTGACTGCCTTGTGATGATTGGCCTTCACCGACTGGTATCACATCGTTTCCTTGGGTAACCACAACGATTTGTGGTATTTCTGCATGAGTCTCGTTGCTGGCTTGTGGGTCCATCTCCCTGTATCCAAAATAACCAATAAGAGGCGCACAGGAATCAAGGCAAGATGCAAGTTCATATTAGTTCGAATACGATACAGATATCAAAAACGATTCAAGCAAGTGGATGAGATCCTATAAACTTATCCTAGCTTTATTGCAGGCCTGTTCGGTCCCTGAGTTGAAACCGAACAATTTAGTCGTTGGACCTGTATGGGCCACCACAAAAATGTGTCACGACCCGCACCATGATATTCGGGCACGAGTACGTGGGCACGTCCAGCCTACGCCGCAGTGTCGGCGGTAGTACGCTGTCTAGGTCATTTCTGGGGTCAATAAGTATCTATCTCATCCACAATAATGAATATGTAAGAATAATCACAAGAAAAAGGAATGCTAAGATTTCATAATATTTAATCTGTGACAACCAAACCACAGTTAATACAAGCCAGAAGATAAATCGGGGACAAACCCGAGTATGTGCTGAAAGGAAATAAAATAATAACTAACTGGCTACTCCTCCTCAAAGGTAGTCTCCGGAGTGGGAACCGGCTCCTCAATGTGTCACCTGCTAACTCATAGGGGCCATAATAGGTAGGGGCAAAGTCCTCATCATCGCCTAAAACAACGGATCCAGTCAGGAAAGGAGCAAAGTACACAATGCACAACAAGATTAAACTAAATATTCATGACAATTAAAAAGAACTGACAGGTATTATGTTGAGAATATGTATAAATAAATAGTAACAATAACTAAGAGTTAATTGCTGTAAGACAGGGACATGAGTAAAACAGGAACAATGTGACAAGAAAATGAATTACAACCAGGCAATAGGAACTGTAACAAGACAAGAAACTATGTGTGTGAACTTGTGTATTTAGAATACCTAGTTGGCATGTAGGGGTCTATAAGGTTAAACCGGCCGTCATAGACGGCTATTAAACAGGAATAATCGAGATCCGGCTGATGGACAGTCGTGCACCAACAGCTATTAATCATGGCAAGGGTCAGGGTAAACTACATGCCTTTCAGTATTCTCCCACCCGACATGAAAAACAAGACATGAACTCCAATATTCAAGACATGAAATCCAGTGTTCTAGCACTACGTGTAATCATCAATGGTACATGTAAGGCAGGGAATTAACTATCACAATATAAAGATTAAACTTGAAGTGCAGGTACTTGCCTGTTGTTTGGATCCAATTAATTGTCCTTGGGGAAATAGTCCAGAGATGAGTCCAAAAGCTGAAATAGACATTACCATCATGCTCAGAAGATGTCAAATAGCTAGAAACGCCTGTCCTTGGGTCCAATTTGGAGACAAGGGCAAAAACGGCAGTTTCGGGTCAAAACGGGGTCCGCCGGTGGGCCCGCTTTGCACCGAAAAACGTGTCCGGGTCCAAATTCACCAAACTTAGTGTCAACAGGTCAGGAACGCTGATACGAACCCAACGGGACTTCCAGATTTAGATTTCGATGAGCCGAACACAAAATCGCCCGTCGAGCGGGACCTGTGGGGCCCACGACACGCGATTTCGTCAACGTTCTCAGAATCGAACCAAACTTGACCCACAGGACCAGCGTATCGCTACGAGTCCGATGGCGCAAGTTTCGTCTCGATCCGACGTGTGTGCACGAAGTTAGGGTGAATTGTCGAAAAGGCGGATACGGGGCGATGTCCGCGGATACGCGTTGATTCCGGTGTGCATGCACACCCGAATCAGCTTCCACAAAAACTCACACGTCCGTATCGACGATGCGTACGTATCTGTGAAGACCGCACGCGACCAAGTCATCCCGTTTGGCGGGGCGCACTCAGTTCCGGGGTGAAATAGGGTCTGGTTTTTCCTGTTTTTTGGTTCGCGGTGTGCGATCACCACAGGACGCGATGACCCGAACAGTTTGTCCGGACACCGAGAGGGTCATACAGGCTTCACAACGCAATTTGCGGAATCGAAAACAGAGCTACGAGGTGAAAGATATACGCACCTGAACTGGGTCGAAAAACCAGACAAAATCGTGTCCGACACGACACAGGACACTGTGTCCTGTGTCACGTGTCCGAGTCTGATTCCAAAAGAATTAGGGTTAGGGTTAGGGCTTGAGAGCTCCGGCGGAGGGGCGGCCGGCCGGAGGCGGCTGGGGAAGCGCCCGGCGGCTCACGGAGGCGGTCGGCTACTCGGCTGCTGCTGGCGGAGCGGGCGGGGACGGCCGGAGGAGTGGCTGCGTCCGCTGCTGCTGCTGTTTCGTGGCGACCGGGGACGGCCGAGCGGGGCGCCGGAGGGGAGGAAGAAGGGGGCTGCAGCGGTGGAGGCGCCGGACGGTCGTCGACGGGGAGGAAGGAGGAGGACGGGAGAGGCTGGGCGGAGCTGGGCGGTGTCGACGACGGCTAGGGCCGAGCACGGCGGTGGCGGCGTGGCGAGGAGGCGGCGTGGTGGTCGTGGAGGTGGAGGGGGTCTGCCGAGGGGGGGGATTTAAAGGCGGGGCGAGGGGCTGAGGGCCGAGACGGGCGGAGGACGTGGGGTGAGGGAGTGGTCGAGGCGAGCGAGGCGGGCGGCTGGCCGGGCGGGGCGGCGCTGGAATCGGGCGCCGCCGGAGAACGCGGGAAGAGGGAGAGAGGGGTAGCGGGTTGCGGGCACGGGCGGGTCGGGTCTGGCGGATCTTACCCAACCCGCTAGGGGATGGGCCGGGTTCGTGGGCCGGGCTGGGCTGGAGGAAATGGGCCGGAACTAAAATAAATAAGAATAAGAATAATAATAATAATAATAATAATAATAATAATAATAATAAATTAATTAAATAATTAAATAAATAGTTTTAGGTGATTTAAAAAATAGGTCCGGGGCCCGATAAATTTCAGAAAAATTATCCTAAGTCCAGTTTTCTATTTTACACCCAAAAATATTATTTTCATAATATTTTAATATTATTTATTAACAATTAAAAATCATTTAATAATTAAAACCCTGATTTTAATTACAGAAAATTCCCAGAAAATTCCAGAAAATTGTGAAAAAAATCCAATTTAAAATTCTTGCAAAATCTGGGGGTTTACAGGAGCTGACGTGAACCGTAACATCTAACTTCCAACCGAGATAATTATTTCCATTAACTTCTAGGGCGGAGACATAGAATTTCAGGTTTATGATAGTTTGTAGGACAACTAGATATCAACCTCCTTTTTGTTTTCTTAGAAATTCTAAAATAGTATCAACTATATTTTGTGATTGTCAATTTTGGCCTTTCAGGACAGCAATCTGCTGCGACCTGCAAAAATTAGTTTGCGAACGACTGGTTTTCCTCCGGACATGCAGCTCAATACCTGTCATTCATGCACCCATTTGGGTGGTAACTCAAGCAAACAGTTTGTATCTTTGTACAAATAAAACCACAAAAAATAAAATAATTTGAACCCGTTTATATCGGTGGTTTTATCTCGTCGGTGGCAAGAAACATCAAAGCAGTTAATAGATTACTTAGGCTACTTAGATTAGTCTCAAGTATGCATGGTTATTAAAAATTCATAGAGTTGTACAGAAATACAAATACTCCAGTCTACCATCTCATGTGACACTACCACTTCTTGCATTGCGATTATTTCTAATTATGTAGCCAATTGTAAATAGTGAAAGAAAATAACAACAACGATCATCAAGTCCGAAAATGATTCATATGAATAAAAAATAATCTATCTAATCCCATCGGTACGATATGTACTCTAGAATCTGGTCCTAGAAAAACTCAGATTGGCATTTTAATGGAAGAATTCTCCAACCATATCAACAAGTAACAGATTGAACTGCTTAAAATCAGTGAACATATGTGGTTTATCTAATATTAAACTCATATGGCAATAGCTTCTACCCTTGAAGTATTCATTAAGAGAGAAATTTTGGCCATATGTCCTGTAGTTGGGCTTCAGGTGAAGCCTCACCAGAGGATATATTCATATGGATAAGCCATCTGTTTTTTTGTTTTTAAGTTGTTATTCACTTTGCAATCAGTTATAAAATAAGATATTCTACCATATGAATGAATCACTGTTCTCTGTGATGTCTCCTCTCATCCTACTTCTCAGATTTGCAAGAAGGTATGAACTCTGAAATCATATTGAGTACAGAAATACTAAAGAGGATATATGCTGTACTCTTTAAGTCTTTAACCAAGGAAAGATGCAACAAATTATGTAGTATCCTTAACATCTTTATACAAAAGTGGAACATAAGAATCCAATATAGAGCCAACAGTCACAATCAAAAGGGTAACATCTCGTTGCATAAAACATATTTATTCTGACAATGCCAACCACAGAACCTTTTTCTAGCACCGACTTTGAAATTCCGATATCGACATTATTCATTACTTTTGCAAACATAATGGTTTGTAAGATATGAAAGATCAGGCAATATCTTATTCCGAACATTTATTCTTTATTGGGATTGGCAGAACAACAATTATTGAGGGTCCAATTGAAATAATATTAATCCTCTACAAACTGGTGTTTGTGTATTCAAGAGTTTGTGTCATGTGAAAGAGAGAAATAAAAGAAGATACTGCACTGGTCAATCACTCTCAAAACTGACAACATTCAGACCCTAGAATTATTATTATCATCGAACTATCCACTCTCAGATACCCAAATAGGGAAAACAACGATTAGGTGAGGAAATTTACATCAGTATTTTCCGACACCAAAGTATATATATGTCCTTATACGGTATATCAACATGAAGAAATTGGATCTGCTATTGAACTTACACATGAAAAGAGGACGTTTGTACAAGCCATTATGATGCTTGAAATTTCTTTCAAACGATTATTGATTAAAATTTATGGTAGTAGTTTAATCAAATAATACGGAAATATTATCAGTATTCATGCATGGTTTGACATCATCTTTTAAGAATATAAGCCATCGTGAGATGTACCTTTCTTCTTGTGTCGTCGTTAGACCGGCAATCTGGATCTCCCTGAACAATGGTGATAACGGAAGCGAAAAGAGAAATATTTGTTGCCGAATGAATATCCTGAGACTTTTCTCACTAATAATATATATATATATATAGAGGGAATAAGATAGAGGTGATTATAGATGGGGATGAGGGCATCCATATTTGGTTTTATCCACAAATCATAACACTTCTGTCTATTTTTTATTACAGAACAAATATGCTCAATTGTTCAAAAAGAACAAACGGACAAAAACTTAAAACTCTGGTTGGACATATGCTTAACAAAAGCTATCTAAGGTTCAGGAGTGGATACGTGAATAGATATGATACATATGTTAGGTTTATGGTATTCTCAAATCCAGCTGGAGCGGATGGACCAGATCGGCCCAAGGTCTATCCGCCCCTGCATTCAGACATTTCTATCCCAATGCAGTTATTATGTTTGAAGTGTTACTTTGGTTGGGTTGATAATATGCTGGCCCTATCATTTGGCCAAATTTTCATCTACTATATTTTGAGAAATTTTGAGGAAAATCATTTAATTTAAATTTCGAGGACAGAAATAGGTAGAAAATTTGTGGTTGATTATATATCAAGAAAATTTAAATAAAGGAAAATGGGATATGATATATTGAGGATAAATATTAAGGAAATTTAAGGAGATTCTGCAAGACTTATATATATTTTTTTAAAGTTTGAGGAGATTGGATTTCGATTTATACTTGAGGTGGTTTCTTTAATATGGTATGACCTTGTGTTTATGATAGTGGTTGAATCAAAGGTGTGTAGAAGTCCTCAAGGGTTAAAAATGTTATTTGAGGGATATATGATATAAGTAGAATTTAAATTTTTGAGAAGAGTAAGGAGATTATGATAAAGTGGATTAAATTTAAGATTCAAGGTCGAATTTAAAGTTTTAATGTTGAGGATGAATCTAAATGCTTATGGCTTCGAGGATTATCATATCGAAAGGATATTTATGGTTGCTTGATGGCTTAAGGAATTATGATTTGATCTCATGGGTACACTGTCGAGTGACCTTGATTATAGGGGATTTAAATTTTGAGAATTTGGATAAATTTTAAATTTCGAAGACGAAATTCCTTCCTTTAAGGTGGATAGGATATAAACCCCCTAATCATAAATTTAAGAATTTTCGTAATTATTCAATTTATAAGGACCAAAACAACATTTTTTAATAAATTATTAGTAAGTGATAAAATATATTTTTTGAATAATTAGTTAAATAAATAAAATCTTATCTTGTGACCAAACTTAAAGAGAATTATTTATCTAAAAAGTATTAGAGAATAAAATAAAATAGTGTATAAATAAATTGAATAAAAGTTTTGATTATAAATAATAAATAGAATATAAATATAGTTGAACTAAGTCAAAATAATCCTAACCCACAAGAATAATAATAAATAAACTAATCCTATAAGGCTATAACCTTTAATGAAACTATTCATTTAAAATTTTAGTTGAAGTATGAAAGCACCTATCTATCTAGTTACCCATATTCAACTAATCTAACTAAATATATCCTAATCTTATACTATCATATAATAGACCATCAATAGTACATCCTACGAACACCCCCTTTTTAAAATCTATACATATAGAAGGATAAGTAAAGGTGAAATCCCCAAAACTCGAATCCCATCATGATCTTAGTTGCTAAATCCGATTATGCAACCGACTAAAACACATTTCTCTGAACATCTTCTTCATATAAAGCTAAGTCTATTTTTGTTCACCCACAAATACTAGGATATTTGTTCACCCTCCAATAGAAAATTTACACATGGCATCTTCATCCAAACAAAACCATCTTGCAAGTGGTTTTGTTCACCAACCAAGATGGTTTTGACTTTGAAGATGCCACGTGTACATTTTCTATTGGAGGGTGAACAAACATCCTAGTATTTGTGGGTGAACAAAAATGGACTCTATAAAGCTATTCGTCTTTGTACTCACCGCTTTATCCAAATCAATATATAACCTATGAGCAGAATACAACCAAATATCTCCATCGCGACTTCCCATCTTCTCTGCCACCCTTCATTGTCGTCCTCAACTATAGAGAATATTCTCGACCACCTGGCGTTGGTCTTAGCCACCGCTTCTTCCTCTCTGCGTTCTGTCATGGCTCGCCCCGAACTTCGACGTCGAGGACCATGCTGCCCGACTATCTGAAGCAGCAAGCTCCACCACCGCTTCACACGCGGGCTCATCTGAGTACCTTGACATCCTTCATGTTCCACTATGCCATCAGCGTCGACTGCCTGAACAACCGTCGGAAGCCGCCCGACGCCGGCGCAGCAGTGGAAAACCGCGCCTGAATCCCCCAACTTCGCGGACCAATTGCTCGATCGCCGTCCAATCGATTTGTGATTCGATTTCTCAGATAATCACACAACCCTAGCCTATCCTAATTCCAGTAAGTAATCCGAACCAAAATAAATCCAATATCATAGAAAAATCGAAATCAAAACCGAGAAAAAAAAAAAGTTTTTCCTTCCAAATTATTAAAACAAAACCAACTGTCCACCACCCCTGTTAGAAGGCCGATATCTTCCCCTACAGTTGATCGATTTAAGAATTGATTTCACCAATTTATAGACAACGTGACCCTCTTCGAAATCCATCAAATAGTTTAAATTAATTCGATTTAAAACCTAGTGAAAAATCATGTAGAAAAATCATGAAAAATAGTTTTATAAAAATAGGAAAACTCTGATATATGGTTGGTCCCGTCAAACTGGACCACCACATCACGTACTGATTGCACCGAAAGGCGCGTATGGTATTTTTTGACGTGTGGACTTTGGCGGAATTCGAATTGGTTACGTGTGCACGAAGAATTTGTCCCGTATCAGTCGAAAGTTCCCGTATCGGTGCTTTTGTAAAATTTTCAATTACTTTAAGCTTGCTCATCGTATCACAATGAAACTTGCGCCACTAGACTCGCATCATTTGACTTATCATGTGATTCGAGTTTTGTCTGATTACGAGACAGTCGACTGGATCGCCGTTTTGCGGGCCCTACGATCTAATTTGACGAGCAATTTTGTGATCGGCTCATCGAAATCTAAATCTGGACATATCGTTGAGTTCGTATCGTCGTTTAGACTTTTTTGACCTATAATATGCTGAATTTAGAGACCTTTAGTTATGACACATTTTTCGGTGCAAAGTGGGTCACATGCGGATCCGTTTTGATCCGAAATTATCATTTGTGCCTCTTGTGTCCAAATTTGGACTTATGGGTAGGCTTTTCTGACTATCTCACCCATTCCGGAAATGGTAGTGATATTTATTTCAGCATCCGAAAATGTTTGTTCTGCTTCCACATTTTTTGCCATACCGTATTTGTCGTCTTGACGTCGTTACAACACCAAACTACTTCCAGGTAAGTATATCTTGCCATGATTGTTGTTTATTTACATCTATTTCAGTATATTTTATTTTTGTCATTTATTTTCTTAATTATTTATGCTATTAAATTGCACGTCCAAGATAGACTTGGGTGCAACGGCGGATTGCGTCATCTAATTATTTTTCTATTTTACTATGCATGTTGACCTAAAGTTATGTGACCACCTCATGATTGAGAGGTATCTTTGTATCTCCTTTGGCCATGACACGTGTTCCACGAGTTGTGAGTCTCATGTAGGACACGAACTTGCGTATTCGGCTGGCCACCGGTACCTAGGGGACGTACGACGGATAGGACATAACTGCTAATAGAAATGTATTTAACAAAAGATTTAGCAGTTACTAGAGGTGTTGTGGATACGACATGGATAGGAGCATGGGGTGAGGAGGACAATGAATAGGCGTATGGCTGTTTTGCACATTTTCTTTTGTAACCCGTTAGCTCCGTCGGAGACGCGGGTGATATAACCCTTATATTATTTTTCGGTGGCCTCTAACGTTCGATGGACGCTATGCACGTTTGGCCCCTGGTTCCCAAGCGAAAATTATGTCGATCCCATTTTAGCCAGATAGCTCATGCGTTGGAAAGTTGTTCTCAAAAGTGCATATATCACATAGAACGGTTATGAGACCTTCTGAATGTTTATTGCGGTATTTATTGTGACATGTTATGTATCTTGTTACGTCTCTCTGAGGATCTGGTTCCTTTCCAGGTGTAGACGATCAGGACTATCCTCAGGAGTACAGACTAGGATGACTCTTCGTTCACTGTCAAGGAGGTCTTATCCTCCGAGCTCATTTGATTTCTTTTAGTTGATGGATTCTTTAATGATACTTTCTTTTATTATTTTATTTTAGTTTGGAGGTCGGACTCCATTACCATTCTAGTTTTGATAT
This sequence comes from Iris macrosiphon, assembly GCA_036927795.1. Taxonomy (NCBI): domain Eukaryota; kingdom Viridiplantae; phylum Streptophyta; class Magnoliopsida; order Asparagales; family Iridaceae; genus Iris; species Iris macrosiphon. The sequence goes on along the minus strand of JAYESA010000016.1, from coordinate 99,195,339 downwards.
AGTCGTTTGGTAGTGAATTTGTCTCCACCTGAGTATTAGTTATTGGACTATTTCGTACTTGGTTCATTTGATACATTTGATTAGTTATTTTCTTAACTTTCTATGGATGAGATATAAGTGTATACTAAGAGTGGACTTCAATTTAAAATTTGAGAAATTCTAGGGAATATCGTTTAATTTAAATTTCGAGGACAAAGAGATAGGTAGAAAATTTAATTAAAGAAAAATGGGCTATGATAAATTGAGAATAAGGAAATTTAAGGAGATTCTGCAAGACTTATATTTTTAAATTTTTTTTTGAGGAGATTGTATTTTGATTAAAACTTGAGGTGGTTTCTTTAAGATGGTATGATCTTGTGTTTATAATAGTTGTTGAATCAAAGGTGGGTAAAAGTCTTCAAGGTTTAAAAAAAAAAGTTATTTGAGGGATATATCAAATAAGTAGAATTTAAAATTTTGAGAAGAGTGAGATTATGATAAAGTGGATTACATTTAAGACTGAAGATCAAATTTAAAGTTTTAATTTTGAGGAGTTTATACTAAGAGTGGACTTCAATTTAAATTTTGAGAAATTTTAAGGAATATCGTTTAATGTAAATTTGAGAAATTTTGACTTAACCCCACTTTATTTACCTATATTCATAGTGCATCCCACATTGTTTCCATAATGTACAAGTTTCTCCACTTTTGACGGAAATCGTTTCTTCCTAATGGTCAAATCGTTTGACTCATTTCTTTTGGACGAAAATATACTCGTCTTCTTTCCCTCTTCTTGCTGCAGGCCCCCGCTCCCCCCATCCTCGCCCCGCCTCCCCACGACCGCCGCCGTCGACCCCGCTCTCCCCCTCTCTGTACTGCACCAGACCCCCCTCCCCGCACCCGCACCCGCTCCCCACCCCCCTCACGACCGCCGCCGTCAACTCCGCTCCCCCCCCCCCTCCCCGCCACCACCCCTGCCCCCCCTCCTCGCCCCCCCCCCCCCCCCCTCTCCGCCACAGCCCCGGCAAGCGGCGGCTGTTGCTGCGGGGGCGGGGAGGGGGGGGAGCGGGGCTGGGGAGGGGGGCGGTGGCAGGTAGGGGGGGAGCAGTGGCGATGGCGTGGAGGGGGCGAGCGGCGGCGGCGGGGGGGGGGGGACGGAGAGGGAAGAGGAGGAAGAAAATAGGAGAGGGACATTTTTGTCAATTTTTTTGGGTCAAAGCAGTTGACCGTCATGACTGGACGGATTCCGTCAAAAGTGGGAGGTTTTGTACATTATGGAAACAATGTGGGGTGCACCCTGAATATGGGTAAATAAAGTGGGGGTAAGTCAAAATTTCTCTTTAAATTTCGATAGAACTGGAAGGTTACAGCACCAACAATAGCAACACTGTTAATTAAGCCAATCTAATAAAGGCAACATCTGTCTAAGTAATTTGTAGATGGAAGTCTTCTCTTCCTCTTTCCCTTTTCTGGACCAAAAGAACTGGAAGATCAGCCAGAGCATTAATTCTTTCCTTCTTACCCCCTCCCCCTTTTTATGTATTTTGTAACTTGAGCCTGCAGTACCATCATTTTGTTGGCCAAACCGGTTTTCCGTCCAAGTTTCAGACCTGCTTCCATTGATACCAATTTGAAACGGCCAAAATCTGGTAGTCAGGCCATGGCTCTTCAGATTGAGAGCATTCAGGTCTGTGCATGTGGTAATGGTGGTTCTGACTGTGAGTCTGATTCCAGAAGTCGGTTGCATATGTTGATTGACATACGTAAACGAGGGGTAAAATATTTTAGGCTCGGAATCTACTGGTAAGTCTGATATGCTATTATGAGGTTCATTAACTACTGTGCCTGAAAGTTATAGTTGTTAGGTTGATCAAACTTTCAGGGGTTTGATGTTAGAAAGTCTGATGAGAATCAATATTATGTTCAATTCCAAGGTCACTTGAGGGCAGGGACGGCCCTCCCAGGGCAGGCTGGGCGACGGTTCAGGCCCAAAGATTAAAGGGTACCGACTTGGTTATATCTAAAATAGAATTAGTATGTACCATGGGCCACCCTTAACACAAAACATTTGTGGTATAGTGGTAACCATGTTAGACTAGCATATTAGAGGTATTCAGTTCGAATCTTGGTGGCACGAATATTTTTAAATTTATTTTTTGATATGGAAGTCCCATTTTGGAAGTTTGCCTTGGATCATCATGAGCCCAGGGCCAGCCCTGCTTGAGGGACAATTACCAATTATTCAGGTTGCAGCTGGAACTTGTACTTAATTGATCACCCCCCAAAATGGCATCTCAGTGCTACGAAGCTCCCGTTTATTGAGGGTCTGAGGAGGGATTCAAGATATACCCAACATTTCCCCATATATATATATGGAGAGGCAGTTTCCGTGACTCGAACCCACATTAAGCAACAGCTTCTAACCAGCCACCAACTTAATCAAATTAGATTAGCTGACTAATTGCTGCTTTGGATCTCGAATGGTGCGAATGATAAATAGTGCTAAATATGCGTACCGATAGTCATTTAATGAGAACGTGGAACTTTTATGTTTCTGTTGAACACACAGAGAGAAAGACAAGGAGTTTGGAGTGTGGTCAGGTCAGGGGATGCCTGAACTCGGAAACTCTTGATGGTTTTGATCTGATACTGATTCATAGAATAAGGAATTTCTAGAGTGGCATACATGTTATCATTGTAAACAAAACCTGCTTCATATGATTGCCTAAATGATATTTGCAACATCCTCCAATCTTTTCCTGACCCGCTGCACCATCCAGTAGTTGCTGTGATCGATAAGTTTGACAGTCATTTCTTCAGCTACCTAACCTTTTGGTACATATTTCAGGGTGTTAAGCAACTCCTCGTTGAACTTGGGGAGAAAGGGTCAGCTCCATTTGTCGAAGGAGAGGAGCCAATCAGACAACCAATCATTCCAGCTGCGAAAGTTCTTGATACAACTGGAGCTGGCGATACATTCACGGCTGCATATGCTCCCTCTCTTGTGTAGGGAAAGACCAAAAAGGAAGCTTTGAAGTTTGCCAGTATGAACACTCCATTCTTGCATTGTACCAATATATTTTTCCTTCTTCCCTGACAAACTTCTCGTCATCCCTCGTTCATCTTGTTGTTTCCTTCGACTCTGCAGCCGCTGCTGCTTCTCTTTGTGTTCAAGTGAATGGGGCCATCCCGAGCATGCCCAAAAGAGAAGCAGTTATAGAGCTTCTTGAATCCCTCTAGATGTACTTCATACAAGAAAATAATTGATTGGAAATAACCGATGAACATTACTTCAGTTTTTTTTTTGTTTTTTTTATATATACGTGAATGCATTTGTGGTGCTGGACATAGAAATGTGACCTGAAGAAGCATCCCTCAGCCAGTTGTTCCCCTTGTGCAGAATCATTCCAAGTTGATATCTAGATGTATTTGTTTTTGTACCATGTTGCATTTTTGTCAGATTGATGATGACCATTCGTCTGCATCCTACATTATCAATAATTTGTGTGTTCAATATTGCAATTATCAGTCTAGTGATTCATTCTTCCACTTACCAGTAACCAATGACTACGTTCTCCTAACAGTGAACCTGATGCTGATTGGAATTGGAGTGAAACTTGGAAACATCTCCAGAGGGAATATTCATCGTCGACTGGTAAGTTGTGTTGGGTTGATTGTTTTGCTATTTGACAAGCAGTTTTTGATGATAAGAGGAGGATAGAATTTGTGCGTCTACTGATGGATAAAGCAGGTTGTTAGTGATACTATTTACCCAGTTTTTACCCCCCATATGAGATTTTTGCAGGGATGTAAATTCCACCGTAGGTTTCCAATTATCATGTTTGGTTGGAACACATAATCAAATCATTTAAGGTAATATCAGTTCCAGTCAAATGTTTACTTATGTAATATAATGTAATACAATTAGTGTTTGTATCATTTTGACAAATATACTCTTGACATTTATATTTTTTAACATAAAATTTGCTATAAGAAAAATATTTTTAAATAAATTACAACAAAAGAAAACTATATTTAAAAAAATTAGAGTAACGAAGGCTTTCGCAATTACATATGGCGAATAAGCAACAAATTAATTTTTTAATCGGTGTTTGCATATTTTTGTCAATCGTGTTGGCAAAAATCCAACAAATAATTGTTTACGTGGCGCACAGTTAGCGAATAAATGGTGGGTGGTTTAATAGGGTGGGTGAGTGGGTTGTACAAGGAGGGAGGAGGGGTAGTGAATCCACAGAAGAGTCTTTGTGGTATTCGTAGTCTCTGTGATATTAGTGGAGTGGAGGAGAGTCTCTGTGATATTGGTTTGGAGTGGAGTGGAGTGGAGTGGAGTGAAGGAGGAAATAGAGAAGCAGTAGCAGAGAAGGAGAACAAGAAGCGAGAGGTTTGATTTGTACTCAACTGGAAATGACGGGTCGACAACTCCGAATCACAAGCTATTGACAACTAGCTAAACGACTCCGAATGAGGGGCGAAATCAATATTTTTTTATTTTTTTTAAGTAATATTTTTAGCCATAATTATAATTGTTCTAAATAGTTGTATTATTTTATTAGACATAATCAAATTTTTATTATAAGGTAATTTCTAATCTTAACTATAATTATAATTGTAATCCTCATTCTAGTAGCCATAATAATTTAGTATTAACTATATGGTTAGTCATTATTATAATGGTTATAATGTTATTATAATTGTTAGCATGATGAAGGCAGCAAAAATATTTTTACAAAAATCGAATAATATAGTGTTAGTGTTAATATTTAGCATGTTAATCATTTTTTCTAAATAGTTGTATCATTTTAGTTTTGATAGTTAATATTCTTAATTGATTTTAGTATGACTAATAATTTTAATTTTAATTTTAATTTTAGTTATAATCTAATACTACTCTTTATCAAAATAGTTATGATTATATTCTAATCATAACTATTTGCTAATTCTAAGTAGTTAATGTTAGTGTTAGTGTTACTACGTAGTTAATGTTATGGTTATAGTTAAAATGATTAGGATTTAGGGTTAGGAAACACAACACTAACCATAAACTTAACTATAACCCTAATTGTCACGTCCCAGATCCAGAATACTGGAGAGCGGAAAAATGACTCAGCCAACCACACCTTGCGAAATGCCGAAGCAACCCGCAATGTGTTAAGGTTGTCTAGAGACAAGGGGTGCATACTACAACCAAGTCTTCTAGGGTCAAGAACTTCTATATCTCAATCATTCAAACAAGTAGCAATAAAATAGAATATTTTAGAATAAGCAGTAAGGCGTCCCCAACGCCGCATTAGAAAATTCTAGAGATCTAGCAAATAAGAGTGATATGCCAGATACACCATCAAAAGTATACATGACAGTGAGTCAGCTGTAGTTTGAATATATTACAGTCATGTAGGGAACTAGTGTCCAGATTGTCCGGCTAACAGGTGTCGGTTGGCTAAACGCCCAAAAGATTATAATTTACAAAAGACGAGTAGTGAATGAAGGAACCTACTCGTGCCCCTCAACAACCATCCTTCTGGTGCGTGCCATCAGTGAGGGAGAGATACACTTGATCCTCAGGTGCTGGCTCTAAACCTCGCCATACAAAACCAGTGGGGTCAGACCCCAAATAGCAAGTACCACAAGGAAGCACGAAATGAAGAAACAAAACCAGTTCTATAGCATGAGATGCATAAACCAACAATCAATGACATATGTCCCACCCATGACATGACACGACACCCCTTCACCAAACAAGGACAAGAAGTGCCATATCACATCAAGATAGAATACGTTCCTTGATTATGGTCCAGCTAGAATAACTTTACGTCGTAGTTTCAGTCCACATGTTATCGTAACACAGTAGCGCAACCCAACAACCAAACAAGGACATGAGTTGAACTATCATGCCACGACAGTCTATGTCCCTAATTTCACTCAACAGAAGGCACAATACACAAGCAAGGATACAATATTAAGTAAAAATAACATAGTGATAATAAGTAGCTTCGATCTGTGTCCCGTTGTAACACAACAACGCAACTTAACAACCAAACAAGGACATGAGTTGAACTTTCATGCTGCAACGGTCTACTTCTTTAACTAAAACATATTTAATCGGCCAAACATGTGTTACGACTTGATATGTGATCTCTGGGTTATCCCAGTAATGCAATATATAAGTATCCTCAGATCGTGCCATAATCGAGCAGGGCTGGCTGAACCAATGATATACAAGCAAGAATATATGATGCATTAGTCCCTTACAAGGGCCCTGAGCTAAATTAATGATCAGTAGCAGTTTCAGGCTTTCTATAGGAAGACACTAGCTCGGCTTATAATTAAGTCAGATACTGCACTCCACTAATGTGGATGATATACAGTATCCGTGGTGGCTAGCCTTTACTCCCAGCTAACTTAGGGTGGTTCGACATGCACGATCTCGAGATACCGTTCCCTCCCAATGCTCTACAAATTAAGTTGCCTAGTTAACCCTAGGTGATTTAGAATCTCATGTCGTTGTCACATGAACATTCCTTCCTAAATATCGTACTTAAGTACGGACACTCTTGATATAAATCCACACTGTCTCTTTAATCTGGATTCACCCAAGTGTGATACAACAATCAATACTATATAGCCACGACTAAAGTCACTATCCAACTACCAGATCCGTGCAAGAAAATAATTACGTATATCATATAGCAAGTGTGTGTGGCACGACGTCTCACTATATATCAAGTAGCACTCTCAGTGCGATCAAGTGTATCAGCACAGATACAATAGTCAGGACAGGAACAAGTTCCAATATCAAAGTTATGGACAAGCAAATGATGATCACAATAATTTGTCACTCTATTATATCGATAGATAAAATAAGAGTAGTGCGAGAACCCCTCGAGATCAGATCCACAATCCTTAAACCAAACAAGGTCCGGGATTGTAGACCCTCTCTCGAGTTGAACTACGCCCCTTATTCTGTCCAACGTATAATAAGATGACACAGGAAAAGTAGCATAATCAGCAAGTAAGTACATGTAGGGCCATATCTATAGGCTCATGCCAGGTGCTTAGTCATTTAGCACATGGTCACATCTGGGTCATACAAGTCATTTCTAAGTTAACATGCAACATCACAATCGTTCAATCAATATCCACATTAAACAAAGCAAGTGACCAAAGTGAGTAACAAATAATAGGCGCATAGGAGGAAGGCGCATAGCAAGGTGCCGCATAGTCGTCGAGTCGCATAGGGTCAAGGCCGCATAAGATCAAGGCCTCATAGACAGAGCAAAGTCCACTCTTCGGAAAACGTGTGATGTGACAAACAATAAATGCAAGTCAAGTCAGAAAAGTGACTGATGTGACATGTGATAAAAGTGTGTTAGAAAAAAAGACAAATTATGAAAAGTCGTGCCAAGTCAGTCAGAAGTTATGCGTCCAGAAGGAGAGGGACGCATAGCTCCTGGCCGCATAGACAACGAGGCCGCATACTCCTCTTAGCCGTATACATACTTGGCCGCATGAAATCTTTTTGACTTAGTAAAATTTCATTCGTTCAAGTTCATGCAATTGGCCAAGGGCGCATGTGCAAATTCAGTCATGCGTTCAACAGGGTTGGTCGCATGCTCACTCGAGACGAGAAGTCCAGGCCGCATAGCACTTCGTGCCGCATAGCGCTCCTTCGTCTCTAAGCAGCAGCTTTTCGGCCATGGCCAAATGCTCGAAAATGAGATTTATGTTTCTTCCATAGAAACCTCAAATGATGTCCAAATCCAGCAAAGTAAAATTCTAAACTACTCAAAATCAAGCGCTCATCAACATAGAACAAAGGATTTTCGAAAACAATAAGTTTTAAAAGATCAAAACCCAAGAATGGGTCTAGTTTCTCTACAACATATAACTACGCTAGCAAGAAAAATAATTACGCTCCAAATACGTATATTGGGAACGAGGAGTGACACTAATCATTTTAACCATAATCATAAACCTAATTATAACCGTAATCATTTTAACCATAACCATAAACCTAATCATTTTAACCATAACCATAAACCTAATCATTTTTCTTAACCCAATTTCTAACAGTAAAACTAATTATGTTAACTATAACCCTAACTATAACTATTTTTCTAATCCTAATATCATTACTAACACTAACTATTTTAACCATAACCCTAAGTTTAGCTAAACCAAAAAATTTATGGAAAATTAACCTTAACTATAACCCTAACCCTACCATAACCCTAACTTTAGCAGGAATCTTAACCCTAACTTTAGCAGAAATCTTAACCATAATCTTAATATTTTTTGAATCTAAATCCTAACTAACATTTTACAGATGAATACCCAAAACGATGGATGTATTCCGGGAGGGCCTACTACTGATATGATTATCCAACATCGTGAGTCGCACATTTATAGTTTAGTATTTTCTGGACAAGTATATTAAAATTCAATTATTTTAGTCAATATAATTTATATTTTTTTATATGTCTAATAATAATATTGTTTATATATTTCATGTATAGCAATACGATTGTCCTGAAACTATATAAGCACGAGAGCATGTCTCATGGCGTTATGAGGAGGATGTTGGATACTGGATGTTGACTGAAGAACAATATGCATTGGTGAGCGTATTTGGTTTTGATTATATTGATCAGATACATTTTCTACGTCACGACAGAGACTTGAGCTTCAGTTTAGTTGAGCGGTGGTGACATGGAAGAAATACCTTTCAGTTACCATATAATATTTGATGATAATGAGTCATTTTGCGGCAAAACTATGATTAGGAAGTACTTAGGCATGAAGCTGTCTAACATCTATGGTAAACGTTTTGTGACGCTTTCGTGGCTCTGTTTCAACTTTATGCACCTAGATTGTATTGGTGAGGAAGAAATCATAGTGGATGTGAATCGGGTAAGTATAACATTTAATGTTATTATTTATGTAATATATATTTTTATTTAGTTTAATTGATATCATTTTCAAATTTTTTGTTCAGATTCATGCTTGCACCAGGGCCTACTTACTAGGTCTAATCAACAACATTTTGTTTCCAAACTCAGGAGATAGGACAAATTTACGTTTTTTACCCTTTCTGCAACATCTGACAGAACCTACCGATATTTTGTTTCCAAACTCACTTAGTGGGCTGGTAAGGGCACTTCTCAGCTGGCTGGCGAAGGCACTTCGCACTTCTCAGGCGCCGACCGGTGCGGGCACTACTCAGTGGGCCCACGAGGGAGATTCTTAGTGGAATATCATATTCGTCCCCGGAGTTACCAGCGATACGCATATCTTGACAACTCCATCAACACCGATGTCGTCTTAAGTGGAGGACAGTCAAGGAGGTGGTGATGATGCTGCCCAGGAGAATATACGAGAAAAGAGGGACCGACTTAAATCTAAGAGAGATTGATCGTCCGAACTATCGACAATTAGACAAGAGAGGTCGATGAAATTGTTATATCAATATAAACTTTATTTGAAAGTAACTATCTTTTATTTCAATGAAATTATATATTGTTCTCATAAAATAAAACTATTTAAAAATTATGATTATGCCTTCATTCTCTTGGTTGGTTTGTGCATCTCCATCTATTGTATCATAAACCATTGCAGTTACTACATCTAAGATCTCTTGAATCTTGATCATTCGCTATGATCTGGTTCTTCTTTGGTCTTCCCGCCTTACGTCGTACATTTGGTACTCCAATGTGACTTCTAACCAATGTACTTTGGAGGTTGTAAGGGACTGAAATTGGCTACATGTGCGGCTCATATACGCTTCTTAATGCTTCCTTAGAAAAAGTAGCTATTAGATAAAAACTCTCGATGCTAATATTTTTAGACTTACATGCATAACATGCATGTACACATGGAAGCAAAGTATGATACCACTTTAAACATGAACAAGATTTTTCATCTAATTGTACAACATATGTTTTATTTGTTTTACAAACTAATATTTCAAACAAATATCTAACTATATTCAACGTTTGCAGCTGGTGATTTTCTTTTATGATAAGAGCCATAGTTTGCAACATTTTCGGACAATAATCAGTTTGAAGATTTTCAGCTTTTTGTTGGTTCTTGTCCTGAAGTGTAATATATTTTGCTCGAATCCCATCAAGTAGTGTTGTTATTAGTTTATCACGTAAATTTTTAACCCAGTTATTGAAGAATTCAGTAAGGTTCTGTGGTGCCCCGTTCCTCCTATTCGGGGAGCGCGGCTAAGAAATACTAGACGGTATCGTTCGATCGGGATAGATTAAATCAAGAACTCATCCTCGTTATGGATTTGTCTCTTCGGAATCGATTCCCATATTCAGTGGACCGCGCCCCCGGGATCGACTTAGCGGCAGAGTCAGGAGGGACCTCTCCGCTGCATTCTTTTGTTGCCTAGTTTTCGCTGTCGCTTGTTGCTTTCGTGCCTTGAGTTGGTTTTAGGATTTAGTTGGGTTTTCTTGAACGGTTTCGATAGATTTTATTGTTTTCGTTCTTCGAACTGCACTTCAATTTCGATAATGGAAAGAGAGGAAGAAGTATTGATCAGCTGTTCGTGGCAATGCAGGTGATCCAGCAGTAGGCGCCGCTCGAACGGACTCCTAAAGCACTTCTTTCCTTCTTCCTTCCAACTACTGAAGTGAGTGGCTACCATCCCGATTATCTAGCCCTTCTTGCTAGTCTTCACATCTAAATCTTGTATTCGTGCTTGCCCGATTAAACGATACCAAGTAATAATAACTAAAAGATATCAAGATAATAAGGGGATAGACTTGGTTCAGTAGGCTTGTCATTGAAACTTGTGAACGGTTACTTACTTGCATGCTTGTTCGTTTAGAATGTTCTTCATATGCATAAATACAAGTTAGAATACATATTTCTTCTTAAAATTTATGCTATGTATAGAACTCATCTTAAATGCAATAAACTAAACAGGAAGACTATGCAAAAGTGAATCTCGTCCTGTTATTGTCCTGTGCCTGATATGCCCTGACTTGCCTCGATTGCTAACTTAGTGTACTGCGTTGATCACGGACAACTTATGCACAAGGTCTCGGTTCCTGCGGACGGTCGCTGGGGCACCGGCACCGATCTGATCCGGACGGAACTCATGATAGTCGCCTGCTATAGGACGGAATGCCCTGGGACATCCTGAATATGCATACCACGACATTTCGTACTGAGACTAGCCCGTCTATTATGGCGACGTGCCAGTGATCCCCTTGTATATTTAAACCTATTGTAACTAACTTGTGCCTTCTTGGCAGGGAAGGCAGGGTAAGTATTACACAGGTGACTCAAACGGACAGGTAAATGTCACCGAGCGGTGGCAGGTTATTTCAATGATTTCTATATCTATTTCTTGCTGTAAAAATGAACTAAGGCAAGATAGAAACCCACAATAAATATGCATGCTTCATTAAAACAACGTGTTGATTGGTATAGTTGGGTTAGCTTGCCTTCACCAGTACATTTCGATGTACTGACCCTCGTTGAAACAGGTTCCCCGCGCTAAGGAGAACCAAGCGAGGAGCAGAAGACAAATTCTCCAATCCAGTCCAGCTGTAGGCACGTCTCGACCGTGCCAACCTTTGAAGCATTTTGAAGAAGAAGCATTTTGAAGATAGAAGCTAGCAGCCAAGCAATTATGCAGCTTCGTGGAAAGGCCGTCGTTCCGACCCAAGGTCTTATATTTTGAGTTTAGTAAATGATGTAATGTACAGGACTGCTATATCATTTTGTGTCAACACTTTTGTAAGCCCATAGAGGCAATCCTTATGACTCAATTCAAGGAGTTTGTAATAGATGTTCATATTATCAATAAAGAGAACTTTTCCATGTTTCAATCTGTGTTTCAATTTATCTGCGTACTCTGAATATGTGCTCGCTATGCGAAACAAAAAAATACTTAGCCTTGTGCGGAGCGCAACCTAGGCCCGCACGGCGGTCACGCCCGGGGGACGACTATCGATTCCACGGAATCGGGGCGTGACATGTTGGTATCAGAGCACAGCTTCAAAGTTCCTTTGACTCTTGAACTGGAAAAGTTCCTTTAACGATAATCCATGTACGAACTCCTGAACTCGTTAAGGCCAAAATGAGATACGTTCATGCAATAAGTCCATAATACCTTATGATCCTGATGTAATTTACCTTCTTTTGAAGGAATGACGCAAGCGCAACCATCAGCGCTAGCACCAGGCGAGACACAGGCTCAAGAGAGCAGCTCCGGCACATCAGCTAGCTCTCGGAGCCAACGGGGCATGTCTCGATCAGATCCGCTTCAGCAAGTGATGCAAATATTGGAAGCACAACGACAGAGGGTTGATGCCCGCCAAGCCAAGTTCGAGAGCAATCTAGAGGCCAGACTCTCAGTCCAGCAAAAGCAGGTAGATACCCTGCAGCAGCTTGTTCAGACCCTGGCCTCCAACCATTCTGCCGCGACAACAGCTACGCCGGTGGAGCAGCCAGCGCTTGAAGTCGAGACACCGCTAGCACCAAGGACGAGGGAAGTGACTGCCTTCACCTTTGGCAACTTCAAGAAGGTCTGCAATACGCCATTTAATGGGACTGAGGACACGATCGTGGCCCTAGATTGGCTCGCCGAGCTTGAAGATCATTTTTTCTCCTAGAAGTGCCGGAAGACAAGCACGTCACCTGTGCCCAACTACAGCTTCGCCTCAATGCGCACGACTGGTGGGACGTGCATCGACGATCTCTTCAACTTGGCCATGGAGAGGAGGCGATCGCGTGGACGACTTTTCGTGCCGCGTTTGAGGAGGACTTTATACCCCCGCCTGTACGCCGTCAGCGAGAAAACGAGTTTGTACAACTACGGCAGGACAGCATGACGGTTAAGCTATACTCTGCAGAATTCAACAAACTGGCCAAATTTGCTAGTGCTTATCTACCAGATGCAGCGAGTCGTGCCAGACGATTCGAAGGAGGGCTACGTTCTGGCATCCACGGGCACGTAGTCGTTCCGCAGTATCAGACGATGAGGGAAGTCTTAAACCATGCCCTCTCCCTCGAACCGCAGTATCCTCACGTTGCCGCCGGCGCTGTGTAAACTTCCAATCACAAACGCCAAGGCAACGATAGAGGAAACAACGCTGCAAAGCGTCAAAATAACGGCGGTAAACAGCGTGGAGACACCAACAAGACCTGCAACTACTGCAGGAAGCCAGGGCATATCGAAAAGGATTGTCGCCGCAAGCTTGGGACTTGCCTCCGTTGCGGCGATCCAACCCATCAGATTAGCAGATGTCCTCTCTCCCCACCTCAACAGCAAACTCAGGCGAATGCACCCCAGGCCAACCGAGCTACACCTCAGCAAGGGCGTAATCAAGCTCAAGGACGGGTTTATACCATGACACGGGAAGAAGCTCTAGCTTCAGATACCGTCGTGTCAGGTACTTTGCTTTTTAATAATATACCTGCTCGTGTTCTTTTTTATTATGGTGCAACACATAGTTTCATATCTACAAACTTCGCCACGGAGAACAATATAGAAATGACTCAGTTGCATATAGATTTAAGTGTTAGCACCCCATCTGGTACAAAAATCCATGTCCGTTCAGTCTGTCAAGATGGTCACATCTGTATTGGAGGAAGAAAACTATCGCTGGATGTTTTAGTTCTTGATGTACGGGACTACGATATCATTTTGGTAATGGATTGGCTCGGCGCCTGCGCGGCAACTATAGAGTGTGCGGAAAAACGAGTCATCTTCCGTCTGCCCGGAGAAGCCGAGTTCTGTTACACTAGTAGTCCAGCGACAGATGCGACCAGGGCCTGCATGGTGATTTCGGCAAAATCTACTCGGCGAATGCTCTACACAGGCTGCGAGGGATTCCTAGCGTCGGTTCGGGACACACGGCAGGACTACGCAAACGTCGAGTCTACTTCCGTTGAGGCGGAGTTCCCCGATGTGTTTCTGAGCGAACTACCCGGCATGCCGTCCGACCGAGAGATTGAATTCACTATCGATACATTTCCAAATACACAGCTAATCTCCAAGCCTCCGTACAGAATGGCCCCTGCAGAGTTTAAGGAATTGAAATGTCAACTTCAAGAATTACTTGATCGCGGGTTCATCCGTCCGAGCGTGTCTCCTTGGGGCGCGCCTGTGCTCTTCGTGAAGAAGAAGGACGGAACGCTACGCCTCTGCATAGACTATAGAGAATTGAACAAAGTCACAATCAGAAACAAATATCCTCTGCCACGGATAGACGACTTGTTTGATCAGCTACAGGGGGCAGCAGTGTTTTCAAAGGTGGATCTTCGCTCAGGTTACCACCAGCTGAAGATTAAGCCTGAAGACGTGCCAAAGACTGCTTTCCGAACTCGATACGGACATTACGAGTTTTCAGTGATGCCGTTTAGACTGATGAATGCACCTGCTGCATTCATGGATTTGATGAACCGGGTATTTCGGCCTTTCATCGATAAATTCGTGGTAGTTTTTATCGATGACATCTTGGTGTACTCGAAGACTAGGGATAAGCACACAGGACACCTGCGGATGGTGCTGCAAACCCTTCGAGACAACAAGTTGTATGCCAAACTGAGTAAATATGAATTTTGGCTAGACAGTATCTCCTTTTTGGGACATATCATCTCTTCGGAAGGCATTTCAGTTGATCCGAAGAAGGTGGAAGCCATTACACAGTGGAAACGTCCGGAGTCAGCTAGCGATATCCGAAGTTTTCTTGGACTGGCAGGTTACTACCGCAAGTTTATACAAGACTTTGCTAGAATTGCTTCGCCCTTGACTCAGCTCACACGGAAGGGTGTAAAATTTACTTGGACGGAAGACTGTGAAGCTTCGTTTGCGAAGCTAAAGCAGCGCCTCGTCTCTACCCCAATTCTCACTTTGCCGAACGGACCGGATGACTTTAAAATATATAGTGATGCATTAGGTAAGGGACTAGGATGTGTCCTGATGCAGCGGGATAAAGTGATAGCCTATGCGTCGAGACAGCTAAGGCCTCACGAGAAGAATTATCCGACGCATGACTTAGAACTGGCTGCAGTAGTGTTTGCGTTGAAGCTGTGGCGCCACTACCTTTATGGCGTGCCGTGTGAAATCTACACGGACCATAAGAGCTTGAAATACTTGTACACTCAAAAGGATTTGAATCTCCGGCAGCGGCGTTGGCTTGAACTCCTTAGCGACTTCGATGTCATGATCAGGTACACGCCTAGTAAAGGAAACGTGGTAGCTGAAGCATTGAGTCGAGTGTTCGTAGGGAGTTTGCCTATCAATGATATGCTGCGCCGGGATCTTGGATCCTTAGGCATCACTCTAAAGATCAGATACAAGAAGGCAGGGCAACTGGCACAACTACGCCTCGAACCTGATTTGCTACAAAAAGTCAAGGCCGCTCAGAAGGACGATTCGTTCCTGCAAAAGATTCATGCCCTTATCTCAGCAGGAAAGGCGTCCGACTTTGCGGTAGGCTCAGACGGGATGCTTCGAGTGAAGGGAAGACTGTGCGTTCCGAACGACGCGACCCTCAGACAAGAGATCCTCACGGAGGCTCACTATGCTAGTTATACTTCCCATCCGGGTAGCACAAAGATGTATCGAGATCTTCGCACGACGTTTTGGTGGCACGGCTTGAAACGGGATGTGGCGCAGTACGTGTCGCATTGCATGGCTTGTCAGAGGGTAAAGGCCAAACACTAGAAACCAGGCGGAGAGCTACAGAGCCTTGCTATTCCGGAGTGGAAATGGGATCATATAACGATGGATTTTATTGTTGGCTTGCCAAGTACGCAACGGGGACATGATGCAGTCTGGGTTATCGTCGATCGACTCACCAAGTCAGCTCACTTTCTGCCTATCAAATCTACTTGGAGTGTCGACCGCCTGGCTCAGATTTATCTCAACGAAATCGTTCGACTCCACGGCGTGCCCGTAACCATATTCTCCGACCGAGATGGTCGATTTATATCACATTTCTGGGAAAGCCTGCGGTCAGCAATGGGGACGAAGTTAAAATTCAGCTCCGTCTACCATCCACAGACCGACGGCCAAATCGAACGTGTCAACCAGATCCTCGAAGACATGCTGCGACTCTGCGCCTTGGACCTGAAGACTAGTTGGAACCTTCATCTACCTTTAGCCGAATTTGCTTACAACAATAGTTATCAATCAAGCATTCAAATGGCGCCGTATGAGGCGTTATACGGGCGGAAGTGTCGATCTCCTATCTGTTGGGACAAAGTTGGTGAACGGCAGATACTTGGCCCTGAGCTCGTGGAGCAAACTGTCCAGAAAGTTCGGCTGATTCGGGAAAGATTAAAGGTAGCTCAAAGCCGTCAAAAGAGCTACGCGGATATACATCGAAGACCACTGGAGTTCCAAGTAGGCGACCGGGTATTCCTCAAGGTCTCGCCCATGCGAGGAGTCAGCAGGTTTGGGGCAAAAGGAAAGCTAAGTCCGAGATTTGTCGGTCCTTTCGAAATACTAAAGCGGGTTGCTTCAGTTGCTTATCAAATTGCATTACCACCATCCCTATCTGACGTACATGATATATTCCACGTTTCACAACTAAGAAAATATGTGTACGATCCAAGCCACGTGGTAGACCTTGAACAACTGAATCTTCAGGCCGACTTGACGTATGTTGAACAACCTGTACAAATTTTGGATAGAAAAGAAAAGCTGCTTCGGACTCGTTCGGTTCCTCTAGTGCGCGTGCTTTGGCGGAATCACTCTGTCGAAGAATCTACTTGGGAGCTTAGATCAGAGATGAGGGAAAGGTTCCCCTCATTATTTTCTAGTGGTAGGTTCTATTCTTAAGTTTCGGGACGAAACTTCCAATTAGTTGGGTAGGATGTAGTGCCCCATTCCCCCTATTCGGGGAGCGCGGCTAAGAAATACTAGACGGTATCGTTCGATCGGGATAGATTGAATCAAGAACTCATCCTCGTTATGGATTTGTCTCTTCGGAATCGATTCCCATATTCAGTGGACCGCGCCCCCGGGATCGACTTAGCGGCAGAGTCAGGAGGGACCTCTCCGCTGCATTCTTTTGTTGCCTAGTTTTCGCTGTCGCTTGTTGCTTTCGTGCCTTGAGTTGGTTTTAGGATTTACTTGGGTTTTCTTGAACAGTTTCGATGGATTTCATTGTTTTCGTTCTTCGAACTACACTTCAATTTCGATAATGGAAAGAGAGGAAGAAGTATTGATCAGCTGTTCGTGGCAATGCAGGTGATCCAGCAGTAGGCGCCGCTGGAACGGACTCCTAAAGCACTTCTTTCCTTCTTCCTTCCAACTACTGAAGTGAGTGGCTACCATCCCGATTAGCTAGCCCTTCTTGCTAGTCTTCACATCTAAATCTTGTATTCGTGCTTGTCCGATCAAACGATACCAAGTAATAATAACTAAAAGATATCAAGATAATAAGGGGATAGACTTGGTTCAGTAGGCTTGTCATTGAAACTTGTGAACGGTTACTTACTTGCATGCTTGTTCGTTTGGAATGTTCTTCATATGCATAAATACAAGTTAGAATACATATTTCTTCTTAAAATTTGTGCTATGTATAGAACTCATCTTAAATGCAATAAACTGAACATGAAGACTATGCAAAAGTGAATCTCGCCTTGTTATTGTCCTGTGCCCGATATACCCTGACTTGCCTCGATTGCTAACTTAGTGTACTGCGTTGATCACGGACAACTTGTGCACAAGGTCTCGGTTTCTGCGGACGATCGCTGGGGCACCGGCACCGATCCGATCCGGACGAAACTCATGATAGTTGCCTGCTATAGGACGGAATGCCCTGGGACGTCCTGAATATGCGTCCCACGACATTTCGTACTGAGACTAGCCCGTCCATTATGGCGACGTGCCAGTGATCCCCTTGTATATTTAAACCTGTTGTAACTAACTTGTGTCTTCTTGGCAGGGAAGGCAGGGTAAGTATTACACATGTGACTCAGACGGACAGGTAAATGTCACCGAGCGGTGGCAGGTTATTTCAATGATTTCTATATCTATTTCTTGCTGTAAAAATGAACTAAGGCAAGATAGAAACCCACAATAAATATGCATGCTTCATTAAAACAACGTGTTGATTGGTATAGTTGGGTTAGCTTGCCTTCACCAGTACATTTCGATGTACTGACCCTCGTTGAAACAGGTTTCCCGCGCTAAGGAGAACCAAGCGAGGAGCAGAAGACAAATTCTCCAATCCAGTCCAGCTGTAGGCACGCCTCGACCGTGCCAACCTTTGAAGCATTTTGAAGAAGAAGCATTTTGAAGATAGAAGCTAGCAGCCAAGCAATTATGCAGCTTCGTGGAAAGGCCGTCGTTCCGACCCAAGGTCTTATATTTTGAGTTTAGTAAAGGATGTAATGTACAGGACTGCTATCTCATTTTGTGTCAACACTTTTGTAAGCCCATAGAGGTAATCCTTATGACTCAGTTCAAGGAGTTTGTAGTATATGTTCATATTATCAATAAAGAGAACTTTTCCATGGTTCAATCTGTGTTTCAATTTATCTGCGTACTCTGAATATGTGCTCGCTATGCGAAACAAAAAAATACTTAGCCTTGTGCGGAGCGCAACCTAGGCCCGCACGGCGGTCACGCCCGGGGGACGACTATCGATTCCACGGAATCGGGGCGTGACAACGTGTTAATACCTAATTTGGGACAAGGAGAATAAGTTGTTATCCAGTGTGAAAAAATACGAATTTTATCATTTACTACAACGAGCCAATTGTAAACATCTATGTTTTCAGCTTTAATTTTTTTCAAACACTAGTTCGCATCTGTTTCATTATAACATATAGCAAGATAGTTTAAACTACGTTGAAAATGAGGAAACCTGAAGATTTTTTTCAAATTTTGTTTAAAATGTTGAATACAAAAAGAATGATGCGATTTTGGAAAGATATCACACATAGTCCTTATCAATCCTTTTTGTTTATCTGATATAAAAGAAATTGTATTCCATGTATCAAAATATTTTTCAAAAGATGTTCTCAAACCGTTTAAAATCACGTCCAAGAATCAGTATTTTCACTCTCAGCAACAACATAAGCAATTTGATATAATTGATAATTTGTATCATGAGCACAAGCAATAAATAAAATACCTTAATATTTAGAGGAAAAAAATAGCATCAATATTAATCATAGGTAAACATCCTCTTAAAAATTCATCAATGTATGCCTTGAAACAAATTTTTTTTTTTTTGAAATCTATTGTCTTATGTAGTTTGCATAAAATATTGGCTACCTGAATTTGTCTCAATAATTCTAAACTCCTCAAGACTACTATATGCATCAACATAACTACCATTTATCTCAGATAGATCAAGTCCCTAGTTTTCCAAGCTTTACAATATTTAATATTATTCCGTCTTCTCTATATATATCATTTACAACATGTGATGGACTATACGACTGATTATCTCGAATTTTATCAATAATCTTATTTTTAATCTATACAGTAGTAGCTAATGGATGAGACCTGTTGTAAGTCCACCTAAACAAGAATGTATATTTTCTAGCGTAACAATAACAAAACATTCACCTTCACCAACGGCTTTAGCGTATACTCTCCAATTACAACTTGAATCGTTACATTTATATACAATCGTACTAGCATTGTTTAAAGTAGCATGACAAGTAAAATTATGTGTAATTGCTATATCATTAATAAAACATCTAAATTCAGAACGATTATCAAATTTTCTTCCAACGCATAATCCAGAAATGCTAACACTATCAACATTGCCATCAAATTTATCATCTAAATTTTCAATTAAATCATAATTGTTTTCATCGTCGTTATTACCATCAACTACTATATGTTCTTGTTCTGTAAATGAAATAACTTGATGAGAAGAACTAGGAACAATATTAACTTGATTAGAAGCGCGTATACTACTTACAATATTAATTCTATGTGGTGGTGAAGTTACATAAATATTAATGTACGTTGTTTGTACATTAACTTCGAGAATAAATTTGCATGCTTGTTCACTAACTTACTTTATACAATTAGTTAAAAAAATATGTACCAATATAAATTCATAATCAATATAACATTGCTTAACAATTTGATTATCCAAACTATCATACAAAATATTTCGATCAATTAAAAAAATTTCAGTTAAACTTCCTTCATAAACTAACTCATTTAGAACACCTCCAATCGAATATAGTATTGTTAGATTTTGATCTATGACAAGATTGTGCTTCTAAATACAGTGAGTGAGCTGAACTAGCTTCTGTTGAGTAAGAAATCACCTTCTGTTTGTGAGAAATGAATAGAAGAAATTTTTTTGAAAGTATGTGTGGGTTGAGTAAGAAATGAATAGAATGACAGAAAATTATAGATATGAGAAAGAAAGAGCCGTTGTCAAAATATAAACGTTACAAAAAAAGAAAAAAAACTTTGATAAGTGACCCAGAAAAAAAAACCAACAAAAAATAAACCAAACATAACTATCCCAAAAAAACAAAAAAACAAAAAACCAAAACAAACCATTAACATAAAAAAAAAATCCTAAACATAAAACCAAAAAAACCCGAAAACAAACAATAAACATAAAACCCAGAGCCAAAAAAATCGATCACCAAAAAAAAAAAAAAACCAAAAAACCCAATATGGAAAACAAACCCAAACCCAAAAAAATCGATCCACCCAAAAGAAAATTTTCGCCAACTGAGAAAAAAATTTGGTTGAGGCCAAATTTTCGCAATGGCAAAAAAAAAATTAATAAAATTTTTTTTTTCCATATTTTTGCCATCACAGATTGTAAAATTTTTCGTAACTTCCAATTAACCAAAATTTCTTTGGTTTCAGCTAATTTTTTTAAAAATATTATCGGTACAGTAAATTTTCTGTTTGATAAACCTTAATATTTATAAAAAAATAATTTGTTTAAATATTTTTAAGCATTTAAACTTTAAAATTAAGGAAAAAAAAAGTATAAAAAAAACAGAAAATTTACTGTAGCGAAATAAATTTATATTAAATTTTTGTAAACGAAACAAGTTTGAAAAATTTGTAAAAAAAGTCATAGTCCGCCAACAGTGTTGGCGGAAAACACAATTACTGTACACGTAAGCAGCAAAAGAATTAAAAAAATTTAAAAGTGGGCCCCACGGCCAATTTCCGCCAACAGAGTTGGCTGAAATTGGGGGGGGGCCAATTTCAGCCAACTCTGTTGGCGGAAATTGGCCCCATGGGGCCCACGTTTTTTTTTTTTTGGTTTTGTTTGGTTTGGTTTGGTTTGATTGGTTTTTTTCGTTGGTTTAGTTTAATTAGTTATATTTCTGTTTTATTTATTTAGTTTAGTTTAGTTTAGTTTTGTAATTAAATTTAAGTAAAAATATTTTAATGAAATAAAATTAAAATAAATTATTTGGAAGGAAAGAAATATTTAGAATAGACATTAATATTTCTAAATTTTTAATAGACATTAAATATTTGGAAGGAAATAAATTATATTTCTGTTTTTTTTATAATAGACATTAAATATTTCTAAATTTTTTTTTGTAGATCGAAACATCGTTTTAAATCCGTGGGCCCCCACATCCAATATAAATTTATTTTCCTACAGTAAATTTTAAATATTCAAAAATAATATTACCGAAAGTCAAATTTGGAGGTCAAAACATCGTTTTTTGACGATTCTAAAATTTTTCGAAGTCCGTCAAACGGTGAAACTATTTATCCTGAAGTACTTTTCCATACGGTCATTTTGGCTCAAACTGGAGCTTGTTTCGATCTCCCAGTCAAAAGTTATGATAGTTTGAAGTTTTATATTTTATATTTTTGCCTGTAACATATGCGTCTTATTTCGGATAAATTTTTTTCCTACATGATTTGTGTTACTCTCGTCGAAAACATACAAATCGACTTATTATTTAACGAAAAACGATTTCATAACAAGTACTTATGGTCGTTCGAAGTCTGCGACGGCAGACGTAATAATCTTACGACAGATTATTATTATTATTATTATTATTATTATTATTATTATTATTATTATTATTATTTTAACGTCTGTTAACGACGAAAAAATGTACGATAAAAATATAATATTTATAAATATAAACGTCCAATTTATATTGATATTTTTTTCGTAATTTTTTTAAGCTTTTATGCTTTAGATGGAATTTATACAAAACTTTTATGCTTTAGATGAAATTTATACTAAATATTTCTTTCCAATTAATTTATTTTAATTTTATTTTGTTAAAATAATTTTACTTAAATCTAATTACAAAACTAAACTAAATAAATAAAACAGAAATATAACTAATTAAACTAAACCAACGAAAAAAACCAATCAAACCAAACCAAACCAAACAAAACCAAAAAAAAAAAAACGTGGGCCCCATGGGGCCAATTTCCGCCAACAGAGTTGGCTGAAATTGGCCCCCCCCAATTTCAGCCAACCCTGTTGGCGGAAATTGGCCGTGGGGCCCACTTTTTAAATTTTTTTAATTTTTTTTCTGCTTACGTGTACAGTAATTGTGTTTTGCGCCAACACTGTTGGCGGACTATGACTTTTTTTTACAAAATTTCTAAACTTGTTTCGTTTACAAAAATTTAATATAAATTTATTTCGCTACAGTAAATTTTCTGTAAAAAAAACCCATAATATATATAAAAAGTAATTAAATACAAAATTATAAAAAGGTGCAAGTTTTAACTTAAGTTTTATGATGCAATTAGTTCAAAATAAAGTGATGTAGTGTAATGATCATTACATTATATCCTAAATATTTTGTCTAACCAAGTAGTTGAATTAGATTTATAATATAATGTTAATTATATTATATTGTCCAACCATTTAAACCAGATGCACACTACCCCTCTTTATCAGATCTCGACAACGTTTGAGATGACTTGATCAGAGTAACATTTAATCTGAGAGAATGATATTGGTGTCAGAAAATTTGCTGTACTGGAAATATTTTTAATGAAAATATTTTTAAATAAATTATCTAAAACGAAAGTATTTTAGTAAAATTTGAAGTTAGGAAAGCTTTCGTTATTCTAGAAGGCGAAAATATGAAGGAAAAAAAATTATTTTTCAACAATTTCGTCAACTTAATTGGCAAAAAATATGACTAACGATTTTTTTTGTTTTTTTTTCTGTTGGTTTTTTATTTTGGGTTTATTTTGGTTTTGTTTTTTTGTGTTCTTTTTTGGGATAGTTGGGTTTGAATTTTTTTTTGTTGAATTTTTTTTGGCCACTTGTCAACGACTCTTTTTTTGTAACATAAAAATTGCTGTATAGAAAATAATTTTAAATAAATTAGTAAAAACGAAAATTTTTCTGAGAAATTTGTTGTACATGAAATGTTTTTTTTTTGTTATGCGTTTTATTTGGTTGTTTTTGTTTTTTGTTTTTATTTTGTTTGGGTTTTCTTGTGTAGATTTGGTTTTAGTTTTATTTGGTTTATTTGTTTTTTTTTATTTGATTTATTTTTGCAGAAAATACCTATAATTTTTTTAAATAAATTAGGAAATATGAAAAAAAAGTTTGAAACGGTAATGAAATAGTTTGCTAACTGAGTTGGCGAAATTGTTAAATTTTTTTTTTTTTTGTAACGATGTTTTCACCGGTTTTGGGATATTTTTTAACCGATTGTTTATTTTTGAAATAGTAACGGACCCTCATAACCGTTCATAACCGGTACTATAAAACCACCTCATAACCGCTATACTTCCACAATTGTCAAGCAGACCCTTAAAGTTTCTACCGTAATCGAAAGTTAAATCGATTTTATTACGATTAGTAAATTATTTATAAATAGATAATTTTATCGTTAAAAAAATAAAAATATATATTCTTGTCCCATTTTTAATTATCTTCACACTCATATATTATATGATAACGTTTGAGGGTCCTGAGACACTAATTTTTACTCGTTAACATCGAAATACCGAAAAAATCCGAAAATAAAATTACCCAAAGTAAAATTTGGAGATCTAAACATCGTTTTTTTGCGATTCTAAAATTTTCAAAGTCCGTCAAATGGTGAAACGGTTTATCCCATAATACTTTTCGTTACGGTCATTTTGGCACAAGCTGGATCTCGTTTCGATCTCTCAGTCAAAAGTTATGATAATTTAAAGTTTTAAATTTTACTTTTTTGTCAGTAACATGTGCGTCTTATTTCTGATAAATTTATTTTACATGAATTGTGTTACTCTCGTCGAAAACATACAAATCGACATAGTGTTTGACGAAAAATGATTTTCGAACAAATAGTTATGGCTGCTCGAAGTTTGCTCGACGGCAGACGTAATTTTTTTACAGCAGTAATTTTTTAAATTTTTGGATGTTCAATGCTGCATATTTTATTTTGGATGTTAAATTTCGGTTTTTTTTTCCTTCTAATTTATTTTTAAAAATTATTTAAAAACAACACACACAAAATAATTAAAAAAATCAAAATAAACCCAAAACAAAAATCAACATAAAAAAACCAAAAAAAATATCGATAGTCATATTTTCGCCAACTGAGTTGGCAATCACCAACTGAGTTGGCAAAATTGTTGAAAAAAAAAATATTTTTCATATTTTCGTCATCTGGGATGACGAAAGTTTTTATAATTTTAAAATTTTCTAAATTACTTTCGTTTTAGGTAATTTATTTAAAAATATTGTTTGCACAACAAATTTTCTGTATTGGTGTTGCTGTGACCCATTGTTTTCGTCCGGTTTGGTGAAAACATTCTTCTGTGTTTCATTACTATTGTTATGAAGTCATATTTTCCGTAGTTAATTAAAGAAAATGAACAATTATGTATTTTCTCAATCATTGTCTATATTATTATTATTATTATTATTATTATTATTATTTTAAAACTCCCGCGGGCAAGGAATCTTTGGCACAAAAGTATTCCGCCCAACAATGTTACTTTGTGGCATACAAAATGGAGTACCGATGGAACTCCCATTCTGTGCGAAGTACTTTTGTTTTAGACAACCCTTTTCCATAGGAGAAAATTTTAGGCCATCTATTTTCATAGGTCCAGCACAAATCTAACTTAAAACTATATTTTGTTATTAGTAGTGTAATCAAATTTTTTTTTACGATATTGTTTAAAGCTACAATGCAATTTAATTTTGATTTTACCAAATATTTTCTAAATGTTATTATTATTATTATTATTATTATTATTAAGAGTTGAGGAACAACCAAATTTAAAATTAATTCCAACTAGCAACTCAATCTCCATGTCGGTCCTGGTGCCTCCGAAGCTGAACTGAAGGCAATCAGGCTGCGGGATATTTTGTATACATGCATTCATTTTATGCACATTTAAACAAGATTATGCTATCCGTAAAAATATCGGACCAGGTTTAATCGGATTGGGTCCTAGTCAGATCAGGGTTGGCCCGATTATATATATATATTGTGTATGCCGAACTCATTGCACTATTTTCATGCCAATATGTGTGTCCCGAGCAACTAAACTCAATCTGGATCTCACAAGAAATACGAATCGGATCGTATCTGTCGACTTGGAAAGTAAGCCCAGCCTGCCTGAGCCCGAAAAAGGAGTAGACCGTACCGTTCCGTTGACGAGACCCAGCTCAATTCAGACCAAATTTGATAGATCCGGAGCAAATTTCGGACCGACCGAACAAATATACACCTCAGAGCACTGCGCGAATTTTCTTCACCGACCTTTTTTGTCCGCATCAGTAAAATGGCCACGGCCCCAAAATAATGGTGGTTCACCAAATAAATTCAAAATATAAAAATTATTCAAATTTTTTTTTTTAAAAAAGACTTAATTCTAGGATTGACATGCTACATTATTGTTTGACTTTTCTTTAAATATCGTACGTCTCTCTGTCTGCAGCATTCCCGATGTTTCTTTCTTTCGCCTCACGCGCACCAGCAGATTCTACAGCTGTCGAACAGGTCCGTAATCCATGGAAGGCTGCACCCTGATCCGACGGCCGACACAGACCCGCCCCCAACAACATTTATAGTCCACAATAAATAAATGTCCCATAATTAATAAAGTATTATTATTATTATTCTTGTTCAAAAAGTAGATACTCTTTAAGAAAAGGTAGAAGAAGATTTTATAGACGTCCCTCAAATCCTATCCATTTCAATATAGGTCCTTTGGACAGAGCCGGCATATGTTTGGTAACTACTGTTTGTTGAATTATTACTTTTTTTTTTCTTTTTTTTTTAATTGCTGTACATAAAATATTTTAAAACAAATTAACTAAGCGAAACAATTTTGAAATCACGAAAGCTTTCGCCATCTGGGATGGCAAAAATTTAAAAAAATTAAAAAAAAATTATTTTTCAGGGTTGGCGAAAATTTGACAATGATTTTTTTGTGTTTTATGAAATCACGAAAGCTTTCGCTATCTGTTTTTTTTAATATGTTTTTTTGTGTTGATTTTTTTTGGATAGTTGGGTTTGATTTTGTGTGTATTGGTTTTATAAAAAATTAATCAATATGTTTTTTAAAGATAATTTAAAATTAACTAAACTATTTTTTCAAATATTATATACCACATCTATTATCATTCAAAATATAATTTTAGAAATAGTAGCCGTTTGATTATTATCTATACTAATTTGTTATTATGTATACTAATATAATTTTAAAAATATAATTATTATCTATACTAATTTGTTAAATAGCAACTGTTTAGATTAAATCAAAAGCTATTACTAGTTAAATTTTTATTATCTATAATTGTTTGTTATTATCTATACTAATATGAATGATAACCGTTTGATTAAATCAAAATATAATTTGTTATCAAAATATACTAATATGAATGATAACCGTTTGTTATTATCTATACTAATTTTTTATTATCTAATTAAACACACATTCAAAAATTTAAACACATATATTTATGAGAAATCATAATTAAAATAGATATCACAATTTAACTTATAACAAACTAATTATTTGTTATCTATATAATTAATCATTTTAAATAAATTTTGTGTACAAATAATAATAAATTATCTTTTAGTGATATGAAAGAAAAATATAATATTTATAATAATATTAATGAATAGATTTTGTTATCATTCATATTAGTATAGATAATAACAAATCAATATAAATAATAAAAAAATTCAAAAATAAAATTATCGAAAGTAAAATTTGGAGATCGAAACATCGTTTTTTTGCGATTCTAAATTTTTTTGAAGTCCGTTAAACGATAAAACGGTTTATCCTATAGTACTTTTCGATACGGTCATTTTGGCACAAACTGGACCTTGTTTCGATCCCTCGGTCAAAAGTTATGATACTTTAAAGTTTTAAAATTTATACTTTTGCCTGTAACATGTTCGTCTTGCTTCGGATGTAATTTTTTTTTACACAAAATGTGTTACTCTCGTCGAAGACATACAAATCGACCTATTGTTTGACGAAAAACGATTTCTAAACAAATAGTTATGGCCGTTCGAATTTTGCTCGACAACAGACGTAATTTTCTTACGGCATTTTTTTTTTAATTTTAGATGTTCAATGATAACATATTTTATTTTGGATGTTAAATTTTATTTTTTTCTAATTTATTTTTAAAATTTATTGTTATAACAATTTTTTTTTAAAGAACTAAACCTAAATAAAACTAAACAAAAGCACTTTTTTTTTCCAAAAAAAAAAAAATCCCGAAAAAAAAATCAAACCCAGCTATCCCAAAAATCAACAAAAAATAAATAAATAAAAAAGCAAATAAACAAACAAAAAAAAACAAAAAAAAACTATTGTCAGATTTTTGCCAACTCAGTTGGCAAAAATTTGATAAATATATAAAAAAATTTTTATATTTTTGTCATTCCACATGGACGTTGGCCATGAAAGTTATTTTTTCAAAAGCAACAACGTTATCAAACCAAACATAAAATATAAATTTTCCTGCAAAGCATTAAAACTTTTAAAAACACTGTGTCTATAGAAATTTTTTTGGAAAAAAAGACAAACGTCTAACGTTTTTGTTCACATTTTATAGTAAACATCTAAAAAAAAAAATTGAATAAAAAAACGTCCATACTAACAATGTATATTAAGGGTGTATATTAAGGACGTATGTTGTTCAAGATACTTCCTTATTAAGGACATATATTGTTCAAGGGACATATATTGTTCAAGATATTGAGGACGTATATTGTTCAATATACTTTCTTATTATTATTGAGGACGTAACTTGTAAACTTTTAAAAATATATATATAAATTAGAAATACACCCTTAGTACATTTCTTTCACATTTTTTTAACAAAATAAAATTTTAGAAATTTTCATATGACTTTTTATATTTTAATAATTTGTATATAAATATAATTTTAATTTGATCGCAATGATAAGAACTCAAATCTTTTTGTGCGGTGCGGATCTCGTATCGTGACAAAATCTATATCGTTGGATCCGTAACGTCAAATTATTCATTTAAGTATATTCTTAATAAATTTGTCTGACATTTTTATGAAACATCACATGTAAGACTTGCAAACATCACATGAAAAATTATTCCAAGATAAAATAAAAGAAGCTAACTTATATGGTAAAGTAACATCACATGTAAGACTTGCAAACATCAAATTTGTCTCCATAATTCTATAACAATACTCCTCAAGACTAGCGTATGCCTCATCATAACTACCATTAATTTCAGCTAATGCTGTCTCTCGGGCTCTCCAGGCTTTGGAATAACTAACTTGTATACGGTGCTCCCTATATATATCTTTAACAATTTGTGATGAACTGTATGACTGGTTATCTCTAATAATATCAATTATCATGGTCTTAATCCATGCAGCGGTAGCTAGTCTATGACGTCCTGTACTAAGTCTCCCTAAACAAGAATGACGATTTTCTAATGTACTAACTTTAACTATATCGCCATTTCCAATAGATTTAACATATACTCTCCAATTATAATTCGGTTGATCACAACTATATATAATTCCACGAGCATTATTCATAACACTAGTTGAACAACTAAAATTATATTTAATTGCTAAATTACTTATAAAGCTTCTAAAGTGAGAACGACTAGGAAATGATTGTCCCTTAAATACTTCATCAGTGATAGCTTTTACAACATCATCATCTACCGTATAATCTACATTTTTAACTAAATTATCACTATTTCCATCGTCGTTGTCACTATCATCATCATGGTTAGATTCATATGATGAATGACCTTCTTGGATAAATGAAACAATTTGTTGAGAAGAACTAGCACCCGAACTAACATGCTGATATTCAGAAAAATATTCATTATTTCTATTATCTAATGTTGCTGCTACTTTAATAACATATATTTTTATATACCGTGATTGTGAATTAATCTTAAGAATATAATTTCATGCATCTTTACTATCTATCAAAAAACAATTAGAACCAAAAATAGACTTCAGAATAAAATCATAATGAATAGAACAACGTTCAATAATATGATTACGTATATTTTCAAAACTAATATTCAGATAAGGTGAAAAAATTATACTTTATTCTCCTTCGTAATTTAACCCATTTACTTTACCGCCGTGCGAGCATACAATTCTTACGCTACGATTCATGACGGTTGAGAACTTTTGCTACAAGAAACTCAGATGAACTTTAGCTGCAGGCAGAACTTTGACTGAAACTTTGCAAGAGACAGAGAGAGTGTTAGAGACTTTGCTAGAGGGAAGAGAGGAAATCGAGTGAGTGTTGGATGATTTGGTTGAGATAGAAAATATATAGAGTAAGAGTGTTGAATGTAATAGCCGTTCAACGGCTATAATGCTTCCCATGGTTCTCAACGGATCCTTACTCGCCAAATAAGTTGGCGGGCAGAGTGCAACGGTTCCCCTAAACCATCACTCGCCAACTCAGTTGGCGGGCACAACCTCCAACTCAACATCTCTCGCCAACTGAGTTGGCGGCCTGCATGTATCTCGCCAACTCAGTTGGCGGGTCCCAACAACCCGCCGACTTAGTTGGCGAGTTCTTTCCCTTCCTATAAAATTTCCAAACTTCTTTCTTTTTTTTGCAATTATATATAAATATATTACTTTATTTAAAAAAAAAACCGTAAAGTAAACCCATAGTTGATATCAATTCCAACTAACAAAGTTGTTGGATTGAGAAAGCAAAGATTCAAGTGGCCTGTACCTAAAAGACCCAACAAATAAATAAATTAAACAAAGAAAGAAAGAAAACTCAGCTGTGGTCACTCTAACCCAACCCTAGAGTTAAGTTCACTCTTCTACTCTACTTCCCAATAAATCCCCATTCTCTCCCCTCTTTCTTTTGCTCATTCATCATCTCCTCCTCCCCCCTTGTTGTTGTGTTGTTGCAGTTTCTCTGATCATTAATCCTCATTTCTTGATTTAGGTATGGGGTTTTGTACTCTTCTTACCTAATTTTTGCTACAGATCTGATCTAAAAGGTTTTTTTTTTTCCCTTATGTTCTACACTTAGGTTGATGATTTTGATTTCTTTGATTTAGGTTCTATAGAGGAAAAATATTTTTTTGTAAAAGGAAAAAAGAAAAAATGCCGTGGGCTCCTTTGTTCTCTCGCAGCAGCAGGAAGTTCGTCCGCATGGTCATCTTCTTCCGTGTTATTGTGTACGCTCCTCCTCTACTTTTACTGTTAATTTTTGGAAATGATGATGGGTTCGTTGTTGATTTGGAAATTCTTTTTTTTTGTAGGTAAGAGAGAGAGAGAGAGAGAGAGAGAGAGAGAGAGAGAGAGAGAGAGGTTTATTTAATTTGCTTTTAGCTCAGCGAGTCTTGGTTGTGAGGAAGAGGATGTTCATTGGTGCTGACAGTACAAGGAGATACCGAAGAAGAAGGGTGGTGAAAGAGGAGGGGGAGGAGTTTGTTGGGGAAATCATAATAATGAACGTTATAATTATTGCCTACTACCACTCGATGCAGCAGATCTGTCAGGTTTGCTTGCTTTTAGTTTGTTTCTTCATTGTCGTCGTCGTCGGAATTATGCTTAATTTGTTGCCGGTGCATTTGTTTGTATGTGTGTTCAAGAATATAATGCAATGTTGCTTAGAAACATGCCCGTTGTAACTAGACTGTTGGTCTAGGCCCGGCTCTGGATGTCTCGGTTCGTTCCTCCTTTATAGTTAAGGGCATAGCATTCCCCAAAAACAACAACAAAGAACATGGCCCGTAATAGCCATTGGGTCTGACTTTTTTGACCGTATTATGTAGTTAAGAAACTAGTATGTACGGTCAAAAAAGACAACTATTCTCGAAACATTCGGAGGTGCTTAATAGCGGACGAGAGAGGACCACGATCCCCGCTATTAAGTATCCCGAATGTTTACGAAATAGATGTTATTGGACCTGTCTTTTTGACCATTCAGATTAGTTGTTTAACTATCTAATTTCTTGCGAGATTTTGAATAATCTGAACGTTGAAAAAAGTCGGATCATATATATATATATATATATATATATGTGTGTGTGTGTGTGTGTGTGTGTGTGTGTGTGTCACACGCAACTCACGACCCACGGCACAACTCTATATTGAAATAAATATAAATATATAATGCACAACTCTCATCACAACGCATATAAGGTACCTAACTTTGAATTTTGTTGGTTGAGAGATGGCTTTCCTGACTAGTACTACTTTTTTTTATATATGCCTAAAATGGCACACCTTAAGCACTACACTAAAACTAAGAGTTGTCATGAGGGTTATATAGTTATATTACTCCATTAACAACCTTCTTGAAATTGATGACAATAAATGATCCATATCATGTCATGGTAAGGTCAAACTGGATCAGAATGTTTGTGCAATCACAATCAGGAGTTCGATTGTCCATTCCCGTTTGGTAGGAAGGATAGAAAAGTGGAAGGAAGGAAGGAAAAATAGTAGGATGTATTTTCCTTCTATAGGGAAAGGAAAAAATCATTTCCTTTGTGTTTGGTAGGAATGATGGAAACGAGGAGATCCACTGTCCTTTGTTTGGTATGGAAGAAAAAGTGGAAGAAAAGAAAAGAAAAAATATATATGTTTTACCAATTTTATCATCAACTAGAAATATTTATTTACCATTGACTTCGTGAATAATTTTTAAATAATACAATTCATATGTGAGTATAATTGTTCATTGATATAAGTATGCACTTTTCCTTCCACTTTTTCTCTCATTTTTGGAAGGATTCAATTTCTTAGGTTAGGAGGGAAAAACAATCCCTCCACTTTTTCTTTCTTCTACTTTTCATTCCACATACCAAACAAGAGAAAATGAATACTTCCCTCCACTTTTTCCTCCTCCATTTTCATTCCTCCCACTTTTCTCTCCTACTACAGTGGAATGTTTTTAAACTGTCTTCAAGTTTTCCATCTGCTGGAGTGTCAACAATAATAATAAAAAAAAACTTGGAAACAAGGGTCTGAGTTGCAATGATAGAACGAGACATGAACATTTGTAAAGTTGTTGTGCTCATGAATTGCATTGAATGCAAAAGTTAGGGACAATGTACTCTGGCTATTTAGCTTTATTTCTTATATAGAATTCTCCTTGTAGCAGAAATTATTTATTTGTTGTCTATCTTTGGTTGTTTCATCTTGACTTCAATTGCTATTCTACCACCAACTACTTGGCCTTTATTTTAATATGGCAGGCTGAGTATTTCCGGCAGTTGCTTAAGCCTGTTACGTAGATAGAATCTGCAAGCCTGTGTTTCTGTTTTGCTCATTCGGCACCAGTCTATAGCATACTTTAAGACTCTACTGGAGAAGCTCGCAAGCTAAGGATTGATCGAGTGATCGGTTGTTACTATAAATTGTTGGAACCTACAAATAGCTTGAAGAGGTTCTTTTGAGACGTCTAATTGAGAATCTAAGACTAGCACTTGCTTCGCCCGGAGGAGACATCGGGATAAACCTTTTTGATCGTCCCATCTTCTGGAAGGACCTATGCAGAGAAAACCAAGCTTCTCTAATGGAAAGGTCTCCCCCACTGATTTATATGGAGTGGGCGGCAATACCTGCAACCTTCAATTTGGCGGTCACTACACATATGGTGCCCCTATCACCCATCCCTTTGCTGCTGCTCTAGCAGGGACCAACCGTGAGTTTCCTGCTTGCCCACTTGATGGAATCGAGTTCCAACCCATGGATACATGCCCTCAGAACTTTGTCATCTTCGACCGGACAGAGAACAAGAGTCGGGTCATGTTCCACCCAGCATTAGCCCGCAAGCTGAATTATCCTTGCAACTTAAATGATTGTGCCAACGATGCCCACGAGGGTGGCAACAATCCCGAGACAAATGATGGAAACCAGGACGATGTTTCTTCCCTTCAAGAGAACGCAGCAGATATTGATGCATTGCTCAGTTCAGATGACGAGGAAGACGACATGCTCAGCACCGGTCGAAGTCCGGCCGATTGGGCAGGAAGTTCCCCCAATTACTCATCCTCAGACGAGGATGAACAGAATGCCACCTCTTCCCACAGACCATTCTCCAGTGGTGCCAGCAGCGGCAGCGGCAGCAGAAGGAAGAGGGAGAGTATGAGGGAGATGGTCAAGGTTCTAAGGGGGGTCATACCCGGCGGAGATAGCATGGACACTCCTGCCGTTCTCGACGAAGCTGTGAAGTACTTGAAATCTCTGAAAGTTGAAGTGAAGAAGCTTGGGATACACAACTTCAAAAACTACTAATAGCAGGCTGAGTCTAGCCTACAATCCGCCAAAGTAAATTTGTTTTCAGTTAAAATCCTCAACTGGTCACCAACTTTCGGAAGTTAAAATCCTCAAGTAGATTTACTCTCCCAACTTTCGCCTGTCTGTCGTTGTTATTGTTGCGATTTGCTACTAATGTTTGATAATGCAGTCTCAAACCGCCGATAAACTACTATTTCGTGCTCTTTAATGATTTCAGCTGGGAGGATGCTGCTGTCTTCTTATATTGGTAGGCAAGAAATGGGTGCGCTAAAGAGGAGCAGCAGCAGCAGCATGATTTTACCTTCTGCTTTGGTGGTGGACCTTTGCCGTGTGCTTCTGTTTACTTGTTTTTATTTTATATGCATGTCGATAGCATGATGGTGCTACTTTGTGTGCATGCTGATATAAAATTGCTGTGGTGTTTACATATGCCTGGCTTTTAGAATGTTAGTTCTCACATTTGTTGTGTTTATTGCGAAAATGTGCATAATTTTGTTATTACTAGGAGTGCACTTAAAGATTCTTTTCTGCACCTTTTGAGGGGGGGCACTGATTCAAAACCTAATTAAAGTTCTTTCTTTGCGCATCAGCCACTGGTGATTGAAAAGGAAATCTTCAATGGGTTATGTGCGGTTTTCAGATATACATAGGGCCTACCGGGAAATTGGGATGTTTTCGGCGGAAATAATTTTGATCGTCCTTCAGCTATAAATTAGGTTTGGGTTGGATCGGTCCTAAGTAAATCAAAGGTACTAAGTAAACCAAATGACCTAGAGGTTGTCCTATGGGAGGGTCTTATCAGACTTTTCTCTGGGTCGGTCATGGATATACATATCATTACTGGGTCATGCTAACATGTGTCCTACAGATACTTAACAAATTGATAAATTGGTTTTGTTACACATGATATGATGATAAGACATTGACAACATATTGATAAATATGTTTTTTATATTAATAAATATATATTTTAAGTGAAATATTATTTTATTTAATGTGTTGGTACAAATATTTTTTATAATATATATATTTATCGATGTGTTATTATGTGTGAGATACTATGTGTCTGAGATGGTTGGACCATACAACTCTGTTTCGGTATGTGATACCTAAAGATATGATAGGGACTGTGGAATGGAAGGAATCAAAGACCGGTGGCAAGTGGCTTTTGTTGAATGTTGGGCGCATTAGCATTGGCTAGGCGTGGCTAATCAGAAGAATGCCGAGGACCCTCCGGAAAAGTAAAAGAATGGACTGGGACCAGAAATGCATCTCTTTCTCCACACTACTTTTTGTTGTTGGACCATTCTAGTCCTTTCAAATAATCATCTGGCACTGGATAAGGTGGTGTTTCTTCCTATGATGATGTCTTTATTTATTTATTTATTTATTTTAATTTTTTTTTAAAATTTTTGGTATAAGTTCGGATCCGACATAAAGTTGGAGATTTTGTGCACACTGTATTGTATATCTTTAGATCCACTGTCCCTCAATTTTTACCATTTATAAATAAAAAAAATAATACGTCCCCTTGGTTCGATCCATTGATCTTCTGCCATCCAGCCAGAATTTTATACCTCTTTTCGGTAACCGCAAGAGCCACTCAAATTCGGTTTCTATGATGATGTCATATGTCAAAACAATAGCTTAACGATACAGAGTTATCAGGCACTGATTCTTTTTCATTAATCTTGTGGATGCATCTACCAGTCTATGTTGCATGCATGAGCTGTTTGGATAGAAATAACTTTTTAAAAGTATAAAAATGATCGTATTGCGGGTTACTTTGGTACTCTGTAATGCGTAGCTGGCTAGAATCCACGGGTGGTCATTTTGTACCCAAAAATGTGCCATAAATAAAAGTCCCTAAAGTGAGCATATTGTAGGTACTGGGCATGACAGAAATAGCTAGCCTTGTCATACCCATGTTCTCCGTATTTCGGTACTGGAACATGACATAAATATTCAGAATAGATTATCCACAAGTCCAATTTGAACATAGGGACAAAAAACGACAATTTCGGATCAAAACGAAATCCACATGTGGTCATTTTGTACCGAAAAATGTGCCATAAATAAAAGTCCCTAAAGTGAGCATATTGTAGTACTGGGGCATGACAAAAATAGCTAGCCATGTCATACCCATGTTCTCCGTATTCCGGTACTGGGACATGACATAAATATTCAGAATAGATTATTCATAAGTCCAATTTGAACACAGGGACAAAAAACGACAATTTCGGATCAAAACGGGATCCACATGTGGCCTATTTTGTACCAAAAAATATGCCATAAATAAAAGTCTCTAAAGTGAGCATATTGTAGGTCAAACAATTTCTAAAGGACGATACGAACACAACGGTATGTCTAGATTTGAATTTCGATGAGCTATAATAAAAATGCTCGTTGAATTGGATCGTGAGGCCCGCGAAACAGCGATCCGGTCAACTGTCTCTGAATTGAACCAAATTTGGGTCACATGTCCAGCATAAAGTTGCGAGTCCAATGGAACAAGTATGTTGTGACATGACGAGCGTGCACAAACTAATTGAATTTTTTCCAAAAGTCGTGATACGGTGACTTTCGACGGATACATGTCAAATTCGTTGCGAACACTCGATCAAATTGAATTTCGTTGAAGTCCACACGTCAGATGATACCATACGTGTCTTTCGATGCAATTGGTACGTGACGAGGTTATCCGGTTTGACGAGGTCAACCCCGTATCACAAATTTTATAAGTTTAAAAACTGATTTTTTATGATTTTTAAACTGAAATAACTTGTGAATGAATTCAAAATAAATAAATCCATTTGGAGGGAATTGAAGAGGGTTAAGTTGTTTTTGAACCTACAAAGATGGATCACAAAACGATCGAGGGAGAGAAACAAATCCACGAAGTTGGCATACCAAAACTGTCAAAATAAAATGCAGTTTAAATGTGCAAATTGGAGGTCAGTTTTGATCTATCAAACGATCGAATTAACGGCTGAAACTTGAGAAAATGGTAGAGCTATATATCGATATTGTGATGAAGGTTTCGGATCGACGCATCACGACGAAATCGTTTGTGAAAGCAGGAATCGATTGTCGCGAGCGTCGTGGAGGCTGACGACACACCGAGGGGGGACACGGGGCTAGGGTTGTGCAATGTCGGAGGCGTGCGAGGCCTGCAGCAGTTGCTGAGTTGTCGCATCGGCTGCTGCCGTGCTCGGCTATGGCCGGGGGTGGTCGGGGCGGCACGCAGGCGGTCGACGGCACACGGGGTGGCACCGCTGGGGCTGGCGCGGGTGTTCACGCGCGTGGGGGACGTGGGACGGCGCGCGGTGCCATGGCCTTGTGCGCCCGGCGCGCGGGTCGCGGGCGGGGCTTTGGCGCTGGGTTTGCTGCTGCCTACTCGTTGGGAGAGGCGCAGGTCGTCGGCAAGGGAGATGATGGTGTTGGTGGAGATGAATGGAGAATGGAAGGTTATGGAGAATGAAAGGGTGGTGATTAATGCTGTAATAAATGAAATAGGCTGAGGAAGGGATTCTATTTTATTTCTATTGGTAGGCTGCATTTAGGATTTGTTTGAATTCTGGATTCGTATTAATTTTGCATTTAATTTATGCTGATCCTGGGTTTGGAACGAAAATTTTGTTTGTTGGATGGGTTTAGTTTGATTTAAATCAGGATATAGGATTTTATGCTTGATTTTATTTTAGTTGAGATTGATAAGATTTAATAGGTGCTTATTTGATTTCGGCTTTATCAATTCCTATTGGATCTCTTCTTCTACTGGTTTCAAAATATATATATATATATATATATATATATATATATATATATATATATAAACGAGATATGAGCAATAGTGTTCATATTACTATATGAGTCATGTACATGTTGACCAATATAAATACTCCTACATTTTATGTGCACACATGTGCACTAGTACACTCTATTTCTATTGGTCCACATGTGCATGACTCATGTAGAAATATGAACACTATGACTCATATCCCGTTTACCACACACACACACACACACACACACACACACACACACACATATATGTGTGTGTGTGTGTGTGTGTGTGTGTGTGTGTGTGTGTGTGTACTTAATTTTTTTTATAATTTATATAAGAATAGGAGAGGGGTTTACAAGGTCCCGACATACCGACAGTTACGTTGCGTTGTGCCACAACTGCCC
The DNA here is from genome assembly GCA_036927795.1 of Iris macrosiphon. Classification (NCBI taxonomy): domain Eukaryota; kingdom Viridiplantae; phylum Streptophyta; class Magnoliopsida; order Asparagales; family Iridaceae; genus Iris; species Iris macrosiphon. The sequence goes on along the minus strand of JAYESA010000016.1, from coordinate 99,157,468 downwards.
ACTCTACGAATGAAGATTTACTATCTGAAACGTACATTGATTCACTACAGATACAGTTATTAAATATTCTATACTTAGTGTTCGACATACAAGGTGATATTCATTTTTTTAGGGTATAAAAGAGTTGAAAACAAGGGCCATATCCCACCCACCTATACAGATTCACATATCGCTCCGCAGAGCCGATACATCATGTGAGACTAGTCTCACAGTTCTAGTATACGTACCCGATATACGCGCATTATACATGTATAGCTTGCTTATTGTTTAATTGCTTACATATTGCTTTATACCATACAAGCATTGTTTATGTTATTTTTGCAAGTTTCTCTTATTTGCATGCTTTGGACCGTTGGTCCCTTGGTTTTCTTGGTGGGTGGCTGTGATGAATCCGAGTGAGAGGCATGGATTATGATCCAATGGCCTACAATCAATCCCTTGGCTATATAAGCAATCCCATTTTCTTTCCTCCACTTTTCTTTTTCTTTCATTTCTCTTTCCTTCTTCATTTCTTCCCAAGCAGAGAGCAACAGCCGAGCTTGGCCTTGGTCGTGGGTGACATTGGTAGTGTTGGTATTAGGCTAGAACTTGACCGTAGACACGTATATCTTGCAAACCGAAGGAACAACCTTGGATCTTCCTTTGATTCTTAGTATAACTTATTTTATCATTTGATCGATTTTATTTTTGAGTAACACTTAGAACTTGTCTCATTGATGATTTTATTTTTTCTTGAATTGGATTGCTCTTGGAGCCCGAGAACATCAAGTCGGAGAATGCAAGTTGGCCTGAGAATGTATACAAAAAGTACGCAAGGAACCCTTGTCGCATAAGCGAAGTTCCAGTGAGCGCACTTGTGTGTGCTTCACAAATTTCTTAGAAAGTGCGCCATGATATGTTAAGTATTCGGGACACACTTCTCTACTCTTATATACGTTTTGTACTAAGACAATTCCTTCAAAAGTACGCCAATTCGACTTGGCACACTTTGAATGGGTCTGCAAGTCATCAAGAATGTACGCCACTGCTTGAAAAGCCAAGTTGGCACACTTTGCATATATTGCAGAGTTGGTGCACTTTGGTGCACTTTCCTTACCGGCACACTTTGTCCTTTCTGGAGAATGACGTACTTTGCTGTGTGGCGCACTATGTGGCATTCTCCAGAGACGGCGCACTTTGTAGCCTTTCATATTACTTAATGACTAAGCAAAGACTTTTGACCATTCTCGAAAATTGTGTTCTCGATTGCAGAGTCGTCTAGATTGCTGTGCCATATCTTGGAACTTGTGTTTTATCTTTTAGTAGACCTTCATGTGCTTGTTAATGCGCCAATCTCACTACTGGCATACTTGATAAAAGTGTGCCAAAGTTGTAGCTTGGGTACTTTCATTTGTATGCCAAGATCCTAGAAGTGTGCTTTTGTATGATTGTGCGCCATCTTTGCTCGAAACACTTTTGTATCAAAGTGTGCCAGAACTGTCAAAAAAGTGATTTGTGCGCCAATACCCGTTTGTGTGCCAATGGTGATTTTTGACCCATTGTCCGCGGATGTTATTTTCTTACCTGATTTTATGCGCCAATCCTGAATTGTTAATTTATGCGCCTGTATGACAATATTCTCTTTAACATGCTTAACTCTTGATGATTCTCTTGTTCTCTTTTATCCCGTTATTTTAGTTGATCCTGGTTATTTTCTGAATATGACATTCTTGATATTGATTTCCTGACATGATCTAGTGATTGTACATTATAAATGATACTCCTGATAATCCTGACACCGTACTGGTAACCCTGATACTCCTGATCCTGATACTCCTGATAGTGGCTCGATGTAGCACACCATCCTGATAATCCTGATCCTGATAATCCTGTTAGTGGCTCAACGCAGCGCACTCCTGACTTGAGAATTCCTGTAACTGTCCTGATCAAGGCTATTAGTAGCACATGTATTGCATGACTTGTATCCCCGTGGTTGATTTTGATTATACTCGTCAAGTTACTCTCCTGTCTTACATCATATCTAAGGCAGATTCTTGAGCACTACGGTCGATAATCCTTGATAATTGTCCAGGCTAATAACTAGAATAATAATCTGGAAAGCATCTAGAGAGATTTTCTGGCTACATGCAATCCTGGTATCCCAGCGACACTTGATAGATTTGGAGTTCTCCGTCGTGAGAGACACACTTCTAGCACACCGTCGAGTGTTGCACTACCAGAAAAGATAAAAAATAATTATACCTAATAAATCTATACTATGTACATGTTCGTCTGGATAACCCAGATAGTCTGCAGGGCATGTGGCTGTAAGGAATCTCAAACTGCATGTATTAGTAATTAGGACTATGATAACCCTAGTTAGCTAATGATAGCAAGCCGTAGGGCATGATTGGCCGTGATCGCTTGATTTTTATTCTAGTCTAGTCCTGTCCTGATTTTATTAACAGTTGATCCGAAAATGGTAACCGGAGTACTGATTCCAGATGCCCTTGTTTAATTACTCCTGAACTGCTTAATTATTATTTTATCCGTTGCACTTATTTAATTGTCACTTTACTTGCTATTCTAATTAATTTGTCTGCATGTAGGTTTTAGTTCATAAGTTTGGCACCCTTGTGGTATTTGCAATTTTGGGGTCTGACCCCACTGGTTTTGTATGGCCAGATTTTGAGCAGGACAACAGGATCTCCCGTACTTTCTGCCTTAAGATGGTGAACACGAGGAGAACCCGAGGACATGAGTAGGTTCTTCTTTCATCACCCACTTGATCTTGTACATTATTCTTTTGAGGCATTTAGCCACTGAGCACGTGTTTAGCTCGTATTTTGGGACTTGACATTCTAGCCCACAGGCCTATATGTAAAGCATATTCTAGACTATAGCTAGAACTGATCATGTAATATTGTACTCTGCTAGTTCTTTATTTTGGTACTAGCTTCATGATCATCTGGGTATGTATAGTTTGGGACGCCTTACTATTATATGTTGGTGATCATACATATTGTAAACTTGTTGCTTGCTTGAGATTGAGACACCTATGATTCTTGATCCGGAATTGCCTGATGGATTATAGAGTAAACCCTCGCATGTCTAGACAGCCGTGACCGTATCTCAGGGTATAGAGTACTTTGTTATACGTAGGTGGCTTTGTCTTTCTCCGCTCTCAGTATTCTGGTCCTGGGGCGTGACACAATTTGAGTGGTAGCCCGTGCAGGTCTGAAAATGCAGAAGTATGGGGAGTTTACCAATGTGTTTTAGATGTCTCAATCATGTTACTCCTTGATCTCCTCCAGTGTCGAATTTATATCACTGAAATCTTAATTCAACATCTACTTTGATCCTCGATTAATCATGTTCGTCCTTTGATGATCCTTGTGTCCTTTATCTTTTAGGAAAAATTGTTTCTGGTCCTTCTGATCATCCAGCCAGAGTGTCATGCCCCAGTCCCAAAATATCGAGGGACTAGCCACGTGGCAATGGCCAGCAGCACACACCAATGAGCAAACCCAATTTAATGGACCCATTAGGGTGTACTTAAGCTGTAAAACAACAGTAAATAGTTCTACGATACAAGTCACAGTCTAATTCTAATCTCATCCATAGAAAGTAATCACAGATTAAATGCCAGAATAATCAAAATAAAATATAATCTAACAAGTCTCAATAAAAAGTGTCTCGGGGAACAACCCGAGAATAAGTTTGATACATCAATTCAATAGACAGGAATAAAGTAACTAAAAACAAAAATAACTGAGTATATAAAGCCAATACTCAGGAGAAATCCTCTGGCACGACCTCGTCCTCGGGTTCTGGTACTGCTCCAATGTATGCTCCTGTCCCGTACACCTCGGGATAGATCTCCTCTGCTAAACCTGGGGACATAATCCGGATCCAGGTCCTCAGGGGACATAGCAAGGTACAAGAATAACTCAAGCCAAATAATGCCGTGCAGAAATAAATAAATCAATAAGGTAAACTATGTAACCAGCTATGTGATATGCAAGTGAGAGCATTAATCATACTCAGGCTGAGACTACTATAGGCTCTGTATCGGGGAAACCCATAGCAGTATTTTCTCGATTGGCCAGTAAATGTGCCAAAGCTCTGTGTCAGAGTCTAAGACACCTCCAGTAATATAATATATATATATATAATCAGCCTTTAGTATGGTAAGTCTCTCCCCACCCAATGTAATCACACGTCGCATGTTCACGATATCTCATGTCCATGTCACGCAAGATCATGACCTCTAACTGATGCATCGAGTCATAATGATAGCTAAGCATATGCAATAAAGTCTATGTCACGAATTCTGTAACCTATACAGAATCACCAAGAATAACTCAGAAGATTCTGTCTCATGAACAGTGTCAAGTGTCCTATGGTATGCCGTACTTGATAATGCAAGAACGAAGATATATATAGTGTCGCGATATCAATCTCTAGTGACGTTACACGACTCCGCGTACGACGTCGACACCCGAATATTATTCAGACGCTAAGCAATGTCACACGGTCCTAGGTTGAACATTTATATCAAGAGTATATATATATATGTACAAAGAACTCAAACAAGTACTATAACAGGAATCACCGCAAGTTGGCAAGGTACACTTGCCTGGGATTTGGTTTCCAACTGTTGCTTCGGTTACAGTGGGATCTTCAGGTACTCCTCCGATTGCTGAAATAAACATTACCATCATGTTTAGAAGATATCAAATAGCTAGAATTGCTTGTCCATAAGTCCAATTTGGACACAGGGACAAAATTGACCGTTTCTGGTCAAAGTGGGGTCCACATGTGACCCACTTCGCACCAAAAAATGTGCCAAAGATAATATTCTCCAAATTCGTTAAACTTAGTGTTTACAAGTCCAGAACGACGATACGAACCCAACGGAATATCCAGAACTGGATTCCGATGAGCCGATCACAAAATCGCCCGTCAAGTGGAGCCGTGGGGCCCACAATACGGGATTTTGTTAACGTTCTCAGAATCGAACCAAACTTGGGTCACAGGACCAGAAAAATGCTACGAGTCCGATGGTGTAAGTTTTATTTCAAAACGACGAGCATACACAAAGTTACAACAAGTTTTAGAACATGGCCGATACTAGGCGTTGTCGGCGGATACACGTTGATTCCGGTATGCACGTACATCCAAATCAACTTCCGCGAAATCCCACATGTCTGTATCGACGACGCACACCTTTTGGTGAAGTTCGCACACGATCAAGTTGCCTCATTTAGCGGGGCACACCCAGTTTCGGGAAAAATCAGGGTTTTAAATACCAAGTTTTTGGCCATATTTACCCGCGAATAAATTATAATCTACAATACCAAAAATTAAACAAAAATAGGGTTTTAAAACTTGGTTATACGATCTAAATTACTGTTCAAGTGGATTTTAAAATTAGTTAACAGGTTGCACGCAAAACGGTCGTGAACTTGCGAGTTCGGGACCAATTTTTGAATTTTCAGAAATGGGGTTTTTTTCCTGATTTTGTGTCGCAATTTGCGACCGACACATGACGCGATACCCCGAATGAGTTGCACGGATTTCGAGGGGGTCATGCGGTCTTCGCACAGGATTCGACAGAATGGAAAACGGGTTAATACACAGGGAGATATGAGGATGGAAAGATGGGTACCTTGCTGTAGATTTTCGACAGGACGACGCGGTGGCGGCTGCTGGATGGCGGAGCTCAGCCGGCGGCGTGGGTTGCTGTGCTGCGGTCACCGAGGGCTCGTCGTCAGCGGTGGAAGAAGGAGTCGGCGGGGCATCGGGGTGGGCCGAGATGGTGATGGCGGTGGTTCGATGGAGGCGGTGGTGGCGGAGGGCTTATATAGAGAAGGGGAGAGGGAGAGGGGGAGCGGGGAGGCCGGAGCGGGGGCATCGTGGGCGGAGGCGGGGCGATGATGGCGGGGCGGTTGCGCCGGCGGAGGCGGGGTCGTGGCCGGGCGACGCGGGGGCGGGGGAAATCGTGGGGAGAGGGGGCGGGCTAACGGGTCGGGTAGGGTCAGGTTGGGTAGGACCCGACCCATTAGGTTCAGGGTTGGGTTCGGTCCGGTTTGGTTCGGTTTAAACCCGGTTCAACCCGGTTCAGTTGGGTTTAAGCTGGTTTAATTAAAAAAAAGAGTTTTTAGCTATTTAAAAATAGTTTTTGAGCCCAATAAATTCCAGAAAAATTATACAATATCCAATAATTAATAATACACCCAAAAATAATAATTTTTGTAATATTTTAATACTTAATTTAATACATAAAAATATTAATCCATGAAGGACATTTTTAATAATTAATTAAAAATTACCAAAAAATTCAGAAAATTTTATTTTTTTAAAAAATTAAAAAAATAGGGTATTACACAGAGTTCTTCCAGTAGCAGGACAATATCCCGATGTCCAGTAAACCCTTGAGGTTCACCCCCATCATTCTGGGGCCGGGTCTAGAAGAACTCAAGATGATGAACCTCAGATCCAGCTAGTACCTCATGTGCAACCAATACCTAATGCAGGAGGGGACAACAGTGTGCTAATTGCTGTCCTTCAAAAATTATTGGCATCTTAAGGACGTCGAGAGGACGTACTCATTCAGTCATTACAAGGGGCTTTGGAAAGAGGTGGATATCATGCCAACAACTCGGCAAACAACTTCAAGCGCCTCCAACCCTCATATTTCTATGGCACCGCGGATGCGATTACATCAGACTCTTGGCTTCAGGACACTGAGGATATTCTAGAGGCAGCCGAAGGTCCAGCTAGAGAGCAACTCTCGGTGGTTCGGTTACAGTTGTTAGATTTAGCCCGAGACTGGTAGACAACACAAATAGTTTCACTAACAGTACCTGTCCCCTGGGCAGTATTTAGTGGAAGGTTTCTGGTCAAATACTTTTACGTTGTGTCTCGTTATAATCTGCAACAGATATTTAATAACTTGAAGCATATTGACATGACTGTCGATGGCTATACGACAGAATTCTGTAGACTTAGAGGTTTGCTCCTACCTTGGTGGCGACCGAATTAGACCCAGCAAGGATGTTCTAGCAGGGACTTCACCTGGAGATCATATTGGCGGTGGAACAACACGAGTTCCTGACTTTTGATGTATTAAGAGCAGCAATGAGGCATGAGTATACCTTCTAGAGAATAGTGGTAGGACTGTAGATCGTAAGAGTACCCATACTTCAGGTGGTTCTTACACCTAGTCTTCAGCACCAGCTCCAGCAGTGCGAGCTTTGACGATTGGAACCCCGACCAGGACAACTTCTGTAGCATCGTTTCAGTGACCAGCTTCGACACATCCTCAGCAGTAGAGGTCATCTTCTTCAGTGGAATATTCTCATTGTGGAAAACCAGGGCACGTTTTATCAAAGTTTCGCAGAGCACAAGGGTTGTGCTTAGCCTGTGGAGCACCATGCTACAGAGTGGGATCTTGCCCAAACAGAGCTAGTTCATCATTATCCTCCCCGGCAAGACCCCAGTATAGGGCCCCAGCGATGGTTCAGCAACACCAGGGTCAGAGGCCTTTGCTGAACCAGTCTTAAGTATTCCAACAGCAGAGGCCACAGCAGTATGCGCATGCCCAAGCTCAAGTACAAGCCAGGCAAGGAGGTCCACAATAGGTTAACCAGTACAAAGAGGATGAGGCCAGGCTATGGAACTCACCGTGGAGGGGCAACTCGCTTCAGGTGACATGGTGGTAGGTACCATTCTTGTCAACTCTTATTCAGCTTCAGTATTGTTTGATTCTGGTGTATCACATTCCTTTATGTCTGCACGATTTGCGACGCGAGTTGGATTAGAACCCGAATCATTATCAGTAAGACTCAATATACTTACTGGTAACGGTATTGTGAGAGTAGGTAGAGTTTATACCTCGTGTCGGATCGTAGTCTGCGGGAGAGATTTTCTCGTTAGACTGATAGAGTTTCCTATAGGAGATTATGACGTCGTCCTGGAAATTGATTGGTTGAGTGCCCGATACATAACGATAGATTGCCATGCTGGCAAGGTTATCTTTCGTATCCCCGGAGTGGAAGAATTCTCATTTTATAGAGGAGAGATGGAGTCTCCATCAGCAATCATGAGAATGACAATAACAGAAGGAGTATAATTTTCTTGAGTGGTCAATGAGTAATGAGTTTCCAGATGTGTTCCCAGAAGAGCTTCCAAGCATGCCACCTAAGAGAGAGAGAGAGAGAGAGAGAGAGAGAGAGAGAGAGAGAGAGAGAGAGAGAGTTTACCATTGATCTACTTCCAGGAACAACACCAGTTTCAGATAGAGTCTAAAGGATGGCACCATCAGAGTTGTAAGTCTTGTACCGAATGATTGAAGAATTAAGAACCAAGGGATTCATTCGTGCTAGTGGATCGCCTTGGGGATCCCCAATGCTTCTAGTGAAGAAGAAGGATGGAACGTCACGATTATGTGTTGATTATCGTATCCTCAACACAGTAACCAACAAGAACAAGTATCTCTTGCCAATGATCGATGACTTCTTCGATCAGCTTAGTGGAGCAGCATTATTTTTCAAGATTGATCTGCGGTCGGGATATTATCAGATTAGAGTTAGAGAGAAATATATACTCAGGACGGCATTCAGATTAAGATATGGACATTGAGAGTTTCTAGTAATGCCCTTTGGAGCAACCATGTGTGTCACGCCCCAGTCCCAAAATATGCGGGACCAGACACGCAGCAATGGTCAGCTGGTACGACTCCGTAGGGCTTTCCAATTTAACGGACCCGACTAAGTGCACTTATGCTGTCTACGGTCAAGTAATCAAGCTAAGAAAAATCTATTTCTAACATGCAACAACTAAACAAAACCTTAATCCATGTTAAATAAATTACAAGAGGGGACAGTACGCATCATTAGTCTACAGCCCAATAATACAGCCGTTCGAATAGACCAAGAGAATAATATAGGCCTATAAACACTAGGCTACAATAACAGAGTCACAATGGAAATTAGTACATAACTGTAATAGAGGAAAGATATAATGATACCTGCAAGGATGTCCAACACACCACCAGGTCAAGCCTCATCCAAACTGCTCAAATAACCTGGAAGAGAACCAGGTCCTCAGAGGGACGTAACAAGATACAAAAAGTACATGCCATAATGTAAATACTGAGTAAAGTAAAACAGGGTGAACTATCCTCCTAAGTGAATGCAAATTTGAGGACAACTTAGTGCGTATGGGAAGTGTAGGCTAGACATATGCTGACTTAATTCACCAATCGTCGTGACTGGCTAGTATATGCCACACATGTCCCCCCATCTTGGGGCAATCTATATATATAATAACGTCCAACGCTCCGAAGAGCGTAGTATCTGCATAAATAATACGTCCAATATTCTAAAGAGCGTGATATCTGCATGACGTCCAACGCTCTGAAGAGCGTGGTATCAGCCCATATAATGTCCAACGCTCCAAAGAATACGGTATCTGCATAAATATATACGTCCGTATCACTCCGAAGAACGCAATATCTGTATAAAGGAGGTGGGTGTCCCATACGCCTATTAGTCGTCCTCCCCGCCCAATACTAATGTATAAGTCTCAAGTGCGACATAGACATCTCGTAACTATATGCAAGTCACTAAGAACCATACAACTACGCTAAATACCATCACACGTGCTACTCGCATCGATGGCCAGTCAAGTGCGTAAGCCTGTGTCCTATCATGAACTCAATTTGTGACGTGGAATACTACGTGTCAAGGCCTCAGAGTTATAATGATAACTCCGTCACTTAGGGTACGTCCACTAGACGCTAGGTCAAACACAAGTCCCAACGTCGACGCCTTCGTCGTCTGTACCCGAGTCATTCTAAGACGCGCACAGTTATATAATATTTAGAGTATAATATATAATATTAATTGAATTTAAATAGTACATCAAGATAAGGTATACTTGCCTGAAAGCCAGGCGAAGATTCGAACACGAACTCACCAGGGAAGTAGCAGCGCAAGATGGAAACTGGAGCAGATATCCCCGGATGCTGTCACAAATATCACCAACGGTCATAAAATGGGTGTGATACTCAAAAAAGCATATTCAGACATCCAATTTGGACACAGGGACAAAAATACAGTTTCTGGTCAATACGGGTCCACAAGTGGGCGCCTTGTACCGAAAAATGTGCTAGGAGCAAAGGTCCCTAAAAATAACATATTATATGTTAAACAAATTCAAAATGACAATACGAACTCAACGATATGTCCAGATTTAGATTTTGGTGAGCCGATCACAAAAACGTCCGTTGGAACGGATCGTGGGGCCCGCGAAACAGCGATGCGGTCACTGTCTCAGAATCAGGCGAAACTTGGGTCATAGGATAAGTCGAACGTCGTGAGTCAAATGGCGCCAGTTTTATCACGATACGACAAACATGCACAAAGTAATTGGGTAATTGCAAAACACCGATACGGGAGATTTTTGACGGATACGGATTAATTCTGGCACGCACACACGTCTGAATCAAGTTTCTCGAAAGCCCACAAGTCAGGAAATATCGTATGCGCCTTTCGGTGCAATCAGTATACGACGTGGTTGTCCAGTTTGACGGGACCAATTCCGAATCGAGAAATTTTAATATTTTTAAAAACCATTTTTCTTCGATTTGGAACTTAAATAACTATCAATCTAATACAAGATTAAAACAACTATTTAAAGGCGATGGATGAGGGTTAGATAGAGATTATACCAGTGAAGATGGTTTGGGAAATCGTCGAGAGACGGAGTAGTAATCGCCTCACAAAAACAGGTAGTTGAAACTCGATTCTGACTTGGGTTTGGGTGTTCATGGTTATGGAGTGTGCTCGTATCGTTCGTGCGGTGGCCGACGAGGGTCGTGGCTGTTGGGGATGTCGCGGGTGGGGTCGCCGGAGCGTCAGGGGTGTTTCGGGGGGGGGGGGGTCGCCGGCGGTCGACTGTTGGCGGGGCATCGAGCACAGTAACTGCAGCAGCAAAATGCAACAGTAGCAGCAGCTTTAACATCAACAGTAGCATGTAGGGGGAGGTGGTAGTGGTGGTGATGGCTGATGGTGAAGGTGGTGGTGGTGGTGGTGGCCAGGTGTGGAGAAGAGGGGGCTCGGGTGATGGTGTTGGTGGCTTGGTGATGGTGGTCGTAAGGTGGTGATGGTGATAATGGCGGTGGTCGAGTTTGTGGAGGAGGAGGTGGCGGTGGTGAATGGTGGTGGTGATGGTGGTGGTCGTGTTCGGCTATGGTATGGGAAGAAGAAGAGGAAGAAGTGAAGAAGAAGAGCATGAGTAGAGGGTTGAAGGAGAAGTCAGGGTGGAGAGGATGGTGATGGTGGTAGTGTTGGCTTCGGTTTTGGAGGAGAGAAAGAGGGTGGTCGTATGTTGAGGGAGAGAGGGAGAGGGTATTGTTTTAAATGAGAGAGAGAGAGAGAGAGAGAGAGAGAGAGGGAGAGAGTGTTTCCTAGGGATTAGGGCTGGCTTCCCTTAGTATTTCTAGGAGAGTGTGTAGGTTCTTATGAAGGAAATGGGTGGTGGTGATGGAATAAAGTTTGAATGAAGGGTTATGATGGGTTGTAGGCAAAAGTTGGTGCATAGTACCATGCAACAAAGGAGGGGGAAGTGGTGTGACTGGCCAAGCCTCACCAAAAGAGTTTCTACAATTAGTTTTAATCAATATGAGGTGGACACCTAGCTAATCTTTTACACATAAGTCCCTAATAGTTTAGGAATTGCACAAAAGAAGGAAACTGGATTGGATGTGGAAAGAAGTCATGTTTGATGTGTTGTAGTGAGAAAAATTAGTGTGCGGTATTTTGTATGAACCATGAGGGTGTGAGTGGGGGTTTGGGTTGGCGTTGGGTCTAGTTTTGGGTTAGGTTGAGTCATTGCACTAAATTAGTTAAAATTAGTGTCAATGATGTTCTTTAATTAATTGAAAGTGCATAGGATTTGAATTGGATGGGACGCAAGTGTCATGGACGTAGTTGACTCAGAATATATTATTGTCATAAATTTGGTTGTGAGAAATGGGTCGAGATTGTGTCTCCAAATTCGATTGGAACGGACAATGATGCAAATTTGGATTTATTTGGATTTAAAATTAGAAAATGTGCTCGAATATTATAAAATTAAAATGAAGCACAATAGAGTGCATTTACGAGTGCACAAAGGTCAGAATTGAAGATTGGCTTGACTAGGTCAAGGATGTAAAATTTGTTGGAAGGCAAATGCTAGTGCATTGCTCTAAATAATTAAGAAATGTCAAGGTGCAACGAGGGAATAAAATAAATAGATAAATTTACAACTCTAGTTAATTAATCTAAAATAATTCTAAATTGATCTCTAATCTCTCACTAAGCTAAGTATATATTAAAATTGGGTCAGGGGGTTTACAATCTATCCACCTTAGAAAACTTCGTCCTCGAAATTCAAAATCAATCTCCCCAACAACGAAGTCAACACATCTTTAAATCTATAAACACAACTTGGTACTTATTTCTAGCCACTCTCTAAATCTTAAACTGTCATAAACACACAGTTTAATCGTCTGAGTCATTTGGTCCTCTAAATATTTTTTTCTCACAATCATGTATTGTCTCATTATTGTTATCATACTAATTATTATCTAAAAAAAATTTACCACCTATAGCCTAGGTTACTCAAGGATGTCGCGACACAATCTAAGTTTGAAACTTCCAATACCTATAAAAAAAATAACGTCATTCTTTTACTCTCAAAGGACTGCAGGGGTTAGGGACTAAAATTTTATAAGCACAAAATTCTCAAGGCCACTTATGTTGTATCTAAATTCCTTTTTCTGCAACTAAGACGGTTAATATCTCAACATTCTTTCATAGGTATAACGTCATCATCCTATAGTATCTACAATGGAATCATGCAACCTAACTTCTTATAATCAGTCTTAGCAGCAACAAGTCTAATCTAGTCAGTCAGTCATACCTAGTCTAGAAGCTCAACTCGAACAATTTCTAGGAGAAATATATGTAATAAAATACAACATAAGTCTCTACCCAATACATAGTAATAAGAATATATAAAAATTATGTAATAAATATCTATTCAATCATTCTAAATATCCTAGAATAAAATATAACAAATACAATAACATAATACGATTCCTAAAATTCATCGGCTAGGGTAAATTGGAAATGGTTCCCATAACACCACCTACTACTAAGGATTAGGTTCGGCAAGCTCATGTCCTCTTAGTCAAAAATCTAAATCTCTATCGCTACTCAATTTTTGTATAAACTTTAATATTCAGCTATCATTCCTATCAGACTTCTATCTTCCATTTATACCCCCTACTCATGTGTCAATATATAATCTAAGAGTCTAGTGGTAATCCTCTACCGATTGACCAATGAGTCAGCGTGTGATCTAAACCTGTATTTTGTTCCTTAAAATTCGTAGCACTTCGAGGCTGATCAACAATTTCTACCTGCGCTAAATCCTCAAAATTCCAAAAGTATTACAATTCATAAATACTATAATTATTATCCCTCAAGTCCATATCAAAATGTCTCGTCCTTGGGTTACGTGACTCTAATATATTTTCCTTATCATTTGTTTCCTATACACCTTCATATCTTTCTAGTACGTTGATCTTGTTTTCAACTCTAAACTCCGTCAATCATCGCCCAGTACCTTCCGCTTTGTAGTATCAATCTTCAAGGCAATTATCGAGTGATAAAGTTTTTAGTTTTTCCTAAATCATTCTCTTAATTTGTAAACACCCTGATTTTTCAGAATAATTTTAATATAATTTCCCCAATTTTACGGTATTTTTCTGGAAGACGAACCAAGGTAATTAGAAGTTAAAGATTTTTTAAAATGCTATTAATTGGTGTTAAAATATTATAAAAATAATATTTTATGGTGTAAAATAAAAAACTGGACTTATGGTAATTTTTCTGGATTTTTTGGGCCTCGGACCTATTTTAAAATACCTAAAAACTACTTAATTAATTATTTAACTATTATTATTTATTTTATTTATTAAAATACCCAAACCCTGGCCCAAAACTGCGGCCTAGCCCACAGTGGCTAGCGGGTCGGGTCGGGTCGGCCAGACCCGAACCCGCTCGGACCCGACCCGCATAACCCTTCTCCCCCACGACCGCGTCCAACGCTTTTCCCGGCGACGGCTCCAGCCACGTCGCCGGAGCCCGCGTCAGCCCCCGCGTCCCGCGCGGCACGTCCCCCTCTCTCCGACTCTCCCGGCCAGCCCCCCCCGCGGATCTCCCCTATTTAAACCCATCTCCACCTCCTCCTCCTCCCTCATCTTCCCCTGCCGAAACCCTAGGTCCCATTTCCGGCCACCCTCCAGCCCGGCGAACCACCACCTACTCCTCCCTTCTCTCCGTCGGCCGCCCTCGAGCTTCCCCTCCAGAACCCCCTACGGCAGCAGCCTCCGCCGCTCGAGCCTCGAGCAGCCCGCCTTCGGCCGCCCCTCCTCTCCGCCTTGCCGACGACTCCGCCCAGCCCCTCGTCGAGCCGCCCTCCTCCAGCGAGCCGCCTTGGCCAATCTCCAGCAACCCTAGAGCCACCGTGGACACGGACACAGCACAGGACACAGGACACCGACTCGATAATCGGACACGCGAGAATCGGGTTTTTAGCCCTGTTCAGGTACTCATAACTTTCTGCTCGTAACCCCGTTTTAAATTCCGTCAATTTCAACGCGTAGCCTGCATGACCCCCTCGGTGCCCGGGCAAACAGCTCGGTGCATCGCGTCCTGTGGCGATCGCGAACCGCGATCCAAAAACAGGAAAAATAACGCCCTGTTTTACCCCAGAACTGAGTACGTCCCGCCAAACGGGACGACTTGGTCGCGCGAGGTCTTCACAGATACGTGCGCATCGTTGATACGTACGTGTGGGATTTCGCGGAAGTCGATTCGGATGTGCGTGCACACCGGAATCAACGCGTATCCACGGACACCGTCCCGTATCCGCCCTTCCTAGAACACGTCATAACTTTGTGTACACACGTCGGATCGAAACAAAACTTGCGCCATCGGACTCGTAGCAATACGCTGGTCCTGTGACCCAAGTTTGATTCGAATCCGAGAACGTTGATGAAATCGCGTGTCGTGGGCCCCGTAGGCCCCACTCGACGGGCGATTTTGCGACCGGCTCATCGGAATCCAATTTTGGAAGTTCCGCTGAGTTCGTATCAGCGTTCCTGACTTGTTGACACTAAGTTGGACGAATTTGGGGACCTTTGACCCTGACATATTTTTCGGTGCAAAGCGGGCCCACATGCGGACTCAGTTTTGACCCAAAATTGTCATTTTCGCCCCTGTGTCCAAATTGGACGCAAGGACAGGCATTTTTAGCTATTTGATATCTTCTAAGCATGATGGTAATGGTTATTTCAGCATCCGGAGGCATATCTGGAAATTTCCCGAGGACAGAACCGTAGTTGGAATCCAAACATCAGGCAAGTACCTGCACTTCAAGTTTATTCTTTATATTATGATAATTAGTTCCTTGCTCTACTAGCACCATTGGATGATTACACTTAGTGTTAGAATTTGGACTTCATGTCTCAATTTTTGTGTCGGGAGGGAGAATACTAGGAGGCATGTAGTTTACCCTTTCCCTCATGTCCTGACTGCTAGCTGTTGAGTACGCGACTGTACCATCAGCCTTATACTCGATTGTTCCTGACTGCTAGCCGTCTATGACGTGCCTTATTAGCCTTATAACTGTCATGCCCCGATCTCCCGCAGGTAATCGGCCGTTCCCGCTAGGCGGGAATCACCCTCGCCAACGCTCCCGCGGAACGATCGCTTAACCCATCCGGGCGTGATGCCGCACGAGCGTGATCCACGCCCGTGCAAGTCCATGGTTCATTGGCTGGCGGCAAGAATTCTAAGCCACAGAGTCGTACAGATTGTCCGAGTGCAGCGGAGTCATGAATGCATAGCGATTCGATAACAGGTTCACTTAGTCGACAATATAGCGGAAGCATTGAAACACAAGTTGAAGTAAAGCAAGCTCTTTTATTGATATAAACATGTGTTACAGGCGACGTATAGCCGAGATTACAAGTCGCTCAAGCCTCTCTCTGAAACAGTAAAAGCGTGCCAAGTGGCTACAACTGTGGAATGATTGTACAGGCGAGTTCGGGCTATGTTCTAACATTATGTCTTGTATATGTGCTTCAGTCCCGGATGCACCGTTGCAAGGCTTCAGAGGGAACTCCTGGACTTAGCACGCACGAAGGAGGCGTCCACACCGAACGAGGTTCTCCCGCACCCTGCATACAAACTGGTGGATTATCAGTACATTGAATACACTGGTGGGGAAGCTACTCGCCCGCTCGACAAATCCAAACACGTAATACAGGTTCCGTGCACAACTATTAAGTTGTCTTTCTAGTGGCCTTAGGATCAGTTTCATGTAAACATTGAATAGCCTAACGTGTCGGGCAGTGCGCCGTGCGATGAGAGGAAACACGACGAGACTTACCAACTTACCATCTCCTTCCATGTCCAAGGCAAACATGATTAATTCAAGCACGGGCAAGTATAAGCATTCAGGAGGCAAGCATATGCAAACACGAGGGTCGTTTTAACATGATCGTTCAGGTGTTCAGTTGTTCATTTATGCGATGTAGTAACTCGCACGCGGATAGCCGCTAAGCGAGGATGACTTATCTATATGAACGTTAGTCGCTGGCATAGCCATAAAGGACCGTTTAGTCTTTGAACAAGGATGGTATGCAACGAAGCATGTGAGGCGCTACACACCATCCTGTCCGTACGTGAAACTATCGTGAGGTTCCATCCGGATCGGGTCGGTCCCAGTGCCCCAGTGACCGCTCGTGGAACAAGATTCGAAGATCACCTTTTTACAAGTTGTCCGCGACATGCAGGTCAGGGTCAGTTTCAATCCACAACTTGAATGATAATCCATTGATTCATGATCTGAACGAGCGTTTGCTCCAAGAGCTGTGATTCGTTCGTTACGTGACGTGATTCTCGTTTAGATATAAACTTGATGTGATTATCATTCAGTTTTCACGTTAAAGGATTCACGGTCAGTATTCGTTACCCTGATGCGTGCCCCTGGTTCGGGGATTGCCTTGGCGACCCAATGGTCCCGGATACTTGCAGGTTCATTCAGGCACGGAACGACTACGTAGTAGTCTTTCGGGGTTTGGATGAAAATACGATAACATTCAAGCAGACAAGCATGCGTTTCTAAGGAACATAAGCATGCACGTTGCTCGGACCCGAAGGTAAGCCGAGAGATAAAACCGTTAAGGGACTTAGCATGCGAATGTCTGAACATATATAAGCAGTATTTTATTTTCATGTTCTAGCAAGCAATATGAGTTGGGATTATTCCCTTAGCTAGGTGCATTGGATTTATTAGCATGCAGGGGGTTATTCACCTAGCGACTAGCATGAATATTCCAGATTTTATGTGTGCTGGCTAAGCAAAGACAAGTTCACCGTAGCCACCCACCTTAGCGATGATTCACCTCGGTAGAGCGATACGTCTAAGCGAGCCTCTGAAAGCCGAAGTTGATTTTTCTGTAGGGGCAAGTCTGGATACCCTTTGCTTCTCGTTGAGGCAAAGCAGGTCGGGACAGTTGCACTTTTGCCGTTTGAGACGGTAGTCCGCTTGAGCGGAACGGGGTGTTACATCCTACCCAACTCAGAAAAAGTCTCGTCCTCGAGACTTACTAAGGACAAGCAGTGATATAGGGTTGAGGCAATCCTAGACAAGTCGTTGTACTTGTTCATTTGGATATTCACTTGCACAAGCTTCGAAATCAGCATATCACTTAGACTGGATCGTGCGCACTTTCAAAATGCATTTCTAGCGTGAACACGTCAACCAGCTTAGTGATAGCGAAGTCTCAGCACTCGAGTTTCACCTTTTTCTAAGTCTTGGATGGTGCACTAGTTCAAGACGTCCCTCGAATAGATGCATTCAACCAAACTTAGAGTTAGTGAAATCGGACAAGCTACTAGCGATACTCTCAAGGGTTCGCACAGGTTGGCATAAAGGCCTCTCGCAGCATACAACCAGACAAGCAATCATATCAATCAAAATACATTTTGAAAGTATTTAGACTTATTGTTGGAACATCCCATCGAGGCATTGAGAGAGAGCGTGTACATAACCCACGAACGAGCTTTTAAAACAGAGATATCGAATTGAAGGCCAAAGGCGTAGAAGCCAGGCTCTGATACCAATATGTCACGCCCCGATCTTCCACAGGCAATCGGTCGTTCCTGCTAGGCGGGAATCACTCTCGCCAGCGCTCCCGCGGAATGATCGCTTAACCCATCCGGGCATGATGCCGCACGAGCGTGATCCACGCCCGTGCAAGGCCATGGTTTATTGGCTGGCGGTAAGAATTCTAAGCCACAGAGTCGCACAGATTGTCCGAGTGCAGCGGAGTCATAAACGCATAGCGATTCGGTAACAGGTTCACTGAGTCGACAATATAGCGGAAGCATTGAAACACAAGTTGAAGTAAAGCAAGCTCTTTTATTGATATGAATATGTGTTACAGGTGGCGTATAGCTGAGATTACAAGTCGCTCAAGCCTCTCTCTGAAACAGTAAAAGCGTGCCAAGTGGCTACAACTGTGGAATGATTGTACAGGCGAGTTCGGGCTATGTTCCAACATTATGTCTTGTATATGTGCTTCAGTCCCGGACGCACCGTTGTAAGGCTTCAGAGGGAACTCCTGGCCTTAGCACGCACGAAGGAGGCGTCCGTACCGAACGAGGTTCTTCCTCACCCTGCATACAAACTGGTAGATTATCAGTACATTGAATGCACTGGTGGGGAAGCTACTCGCCCGCTCGACAAATCCAAACACGTAATACAGGTTCTGTACACAACTATTAAGTTGTCTTTCTAGTTGCCTTAGGATCAGTTTCATGTAAACATTGAATAGCCTAACGTGTCGGGCAGTGCGCCGTGCGATAAGAGGAAACACGGCGAGACTTACCAACTTACCATCTCCTTCCATGTCCAAGGCAAACATGATTAATTCAAGCACGGGCAAGTATAAGCATTCAGGAGGCAAGCATATGTAAACACGAGAGTCGTTTTAACATGATCGTTCAGGTGTTCAGTTGTTCATTTATGCGATGTAGTGACTTGCACACGGATAGCCGCTAAGCGAGGATGACTTATCTATATGAACGTTAGTCGCTGGCATAGCCATAAAGGACCGTTTAGTCTTTGAACAAGGATGGTATGCAACGAAGCACATGAGGCGCTACACACCATCCTGTCCGCACGTGAGACTATCGTGAGGTTCCATCCGGATCGGGTCGGTCCCGGTGCCCCAGTGACCGCCCGTGGAACGAGATCCGAAGATCATCTTTTTACAAGTTGTCTGCGACATGCAGGTCAGGGTCAGTTTTAATCCACAACTTGAATGATAATCCATTGATTCGTGATCTGAACGAGCGTTTGCTCCAAGAGCTGCGATTCGTTCGTTACGTGACGTGATTCTTGTTCAGATATAAACTTGATGTGATTATCATTCAGTTGTCACGTTAAAGGATTCACGTTCAGTATTCGTTACCCTGATGTGTGCCCCTGGTTTGGGGATTGCCTTGGCGACCCAATGGTCCCGGATACTTGCAGGTTCATTCAGGCACGGAATGACTACGTAGTAGTCTTCCGTGGTTTGGATAAAAACACGGTAACATTCAAGCAGACAAGCATGCGTTTCTAAGGAACATAAGCAGGCACGTTGCTCGGACCCGA
This sequence comes from Iris macrosiphon, assembly GCA_036927795.1. Classification (NCBI taxonomy): domain Eukaryota; kingdom Viridiplantae; phylum Streptophyta; class Magnoliopsida; order Asparagales; family Iridaceae; genus Iris; species Iris macrosiphon. The sequence goes on along the minus strand of JAYESA010000016.1, from coordinate 99,137,698 downwards.
AGGTAAGCCGAGAGATAAAACCGTTAAGGGACTTAGCATGCGAAGGTCTGAACATATATAAGCAGTATTTCATTTCCATGTTCTAGCAAGCAATATGAGTTAGGATTATTCCCTTAGCTAGGTGCGTTGGATTTATTAGCATGCAGGGGGTTATTCACCTAGCGACTAGCATAAATATTCTAGATTTTATGTGTGCTGGCTAAGCAAAGACAAGTTCACCGTAGCCACCCACCTTAGCGATGATTTGTCACGGTAGAGCGATACGTCTGAGCGAGCCTCTGAAAGCCGAAGTTAATTTTTCTGTAGGGGCAAGTCTGGATATCCTTTGCTTCTCGTTGAGGCAAAGCAGGTCGGGACAGTTGCACTTTTGCCATTTGAGACGGCAGTCCGCTTGAGCGGAACGGGGTGTTACAATAACCCCCTACATGCCAACTATGTATTCTAAATACACAATTTTACACACACATAGTTTCTTTTGTCTTGTTGCAGTTCTATTTTCTTGTCTCATTATGATCCTGTTTTACTTATATCCCTGATTTATAGTACTTAACACATTAGTTAATTTTACTACTTATTATGTATAATTGTTATCATGATACTTAGTCAATTTTTACTACTTGTCATAATTATTTAGTGTAATCTTTGTTGTGTATTGGTACTTTGCTCCTTTCCTGACTGGATTCGTTGACATTTAGGCGATGATGATGACTATGCCCCTACCTTTTATGGCCCATATGGCGTAGCAGATGATACTATTGAGGAGCCGGTTCCTACTCAGGAGACTACTTTTGAGGAGTAGTCAGCCAGTTAGCTAATATTTTCTTTCAGCATAATACTCGGGTTTGTCCCCGATTTATCTTCTGGTTCTGTATTAAACTGTGGATTTGGATTTGTCTTATGAAATCTTAGCATTCCTATTTCTTGTTATTATCCTTGCCTATTTATTCACTGTGAATGAGCTAGATTTTAAATTATCTGTGAATATGATCTAGACAGCGTACTACCGCCGACACTGCGACGTAGGCTAGACGTACTCGCGAACCGGTGCCCGATTCATCTGGGTGCGGGTCGTGACACGTTTTTATGGTGGCCCATACAGGTTTAAAATCCTTAAATAGTGTAATATCCTAGGATAGAGTATGAAATAAGATTGAGGATTTTAGGAAAAGCTCATTCACAGAATAGGATCTTTTATTTCAAATCTTGACATCATTCCTAGCAAATTTTCCTATCATCCTTGATTTCCAAGTAATCTATTCTAATCCCACTATCCCTTAACCTTTCAGAATGGTTCAGACAAGGAATACCGTAGGAGGCACATCCGAACCCGTCGAACAGACTGTGCCTGAAACCCTTGCGCTCCTTCCGCCTCCAACTACTCCGACAGTTACTATGGATGGAGCGCAGCTACTCGGAGTATTCCAGAGACTTATAGAATCCCAGAGGGAACAGACTGCCCTGCTACGAACTAGCCTTTCAGATGCTCTTCGATCCCAGGAAGCACCACCAAAGAGGCCAGGAAGTGCCAAGGACTTCAAGAACCTTGGTCCCATGGAATTCTATGGGACTGAAGGTATTCTCTATGCCGATGAATGGATAGAGAATGTGGAGCGACTCCTGAAAACTGCTCGGGTCCCTGATGATCTTAAGGTGGAATCTGCAAGCCTGCAACTATTCGACATAGCGGACTTGGTTTAGAGATGAACCTCAGTTATCTGCTCCTGAGCTCACCTGGGAGGATTTCAAAAGGCTGTTCAAGAAGAAGTTCTATCCCGAAGTGGCTCGAGAAGCTCTCGAAAGTCAATTCAAGAGACTGGAATAAGGTAATCTTTCTGTTGATGAGTACATTGCTGAATTTAGCAGACTGAGCCACTTTGCAGAATATATGGTTCGTACCCCTGAAGATAGAACCCGTAGATTTAAGAAGGGGTTGTCTCTTGATATTTGCCTTGTTGTCACCACTAGCCGAGCTCGTACATACGAAGAAATCTTGAGCGTGGCATAAGTTGTTAAAAGAGACATGGGACCTAGACTAAAGCGGGAAAGAGATGCTGGAAGTATGGGACCCCACAAACGCCCATTCCAACCACAACTACAGCAGAGGGCCCCGCAACAAACCCAGCGTCCTCTCCCTCGAGCCACAGCACCCCAACACCAAACTCAAGGACAGAACCAACAAGCTCCCACTTGTGGCTTCTGTCAAAAACAAGGTCACACTTGGCAAGTTTGTAGAAAGAGGCTAGGTGCCTGTCTATATTGTGGATCAGCAGCACATCAAATGAAGGACTGTCCCGCTGCTCAAGGACGCACCGCTGCACAAAAAGTTCCAGTTCAGGCTAGGCCCCCAGCAGCGCAGCAGAGAGGATCCCCACTCCCAACTCAACAACAATGCTTTGCTCAGCACCAGCATCAGCAACAGAGGGGTGCACCTCAACAAGGCCGTGCTTTTTCAATGACTCTGGAGAAAGCTGAAGCCACAGCAGATGTGATAACATGTTTCGTACTTATAAATTTAGTACCAGCCATTACTTTATTTGATTCTGGAGCGTCACATTCATTCATGTCCGTAGATTTTCTTATGAAGCATAGCTTAGTCATAGAACCTCTTAGGAATTGTTATAAGATCATTACCGGTGGAGGAATTATCCCGGTTAGTGATGCATGTAACAATTGTCCTATCACACTATGTGGAAGAGAATTATATGCTAGGCTACTCGTAATGCCAATCCCCAGTTTCGACATTATTCTGGGTATGGATTGGTTGAGTCAGCATCATGCCACTATAGATTGTCACAGGGGTAGTGTAATCTTCAGGCCCCCTGACCAGCCAGAATTTGAATTCGCTAGAGGTTCTAGAGAATTGGGTAGTAACCAAATTTGTGGAGCCCTAGTACCAGAAGAATTGCCACTACCTATCATTTCTGAATATCTTGATGTCTTCCCTGAGGATCTCCCAGGATTACCCCCAGACCGAGAAGTTAAATTCTCTATTGACTTAGTGCCAGGAGCAGCGCCAGTATCTCAAAATCCATATAGAATCAACAAGAAAGAGATAGTAGAATTAAATGAGCAGATAAAGGAGTTAGAAGACAAATGCTTCATTAGGTCTAGTGTTTCACCCTGGGGAGCTCCAGTATTATTTGTGCCAAAGAAGGATGGAACATCTCGAATGTGTATTGATTATAGGGCTTTGAATGCTTTAACAATCAAGAATAAGTATCCCCTACCAAGGATAGATGATTTATTTGATCAATTAAGTGGAGCTCGGGTATTTTCGAAGATTGACTTGAGGTCTGGTTACCATCAAGTAAGGGTGAGGAAGGAAGACATCTCTAAAACTGCTTTCAATACCCGGAACGGACACTACGAGTTCTTAGTGATGCCGTTCGGGTTAACTAATGCTCCAGCAGTATTTATGAATTTAATGAACAGAGTCTTCCAACAATATTTAGACAAATTTGTAGTGGTTTTTATTGATGATATTTTGATTTATTCCAAGACTCCAGAAGAACATGAAGAACACTTGAGGCTAGCATTGGAGACATTAAGGAAGGAAAAACTTTATGGAAAACTATCTAAATGTGCATTCTTCCTAGACAAAGTAGAATTTTTGGGACATGTTGTAACTGGAGATGGCATAGAAGTAGATCCTAAGAAGGTAGCAGCAGTAGAATCATGGCCCACTCCAGACTCTGTAGCAGAAATTAGAAGTTTCCTGGGACTAGCTGGCTATTATCGAAAGTTTGTGAAGGACTTTGCTAGAATTGCTGAACCAATGACGAAATTAACAAGGAAGAATGAAGAATTTATATGGACTGATGAATGTCAACATGCTTTTAAAGAATTAAAAAAAGGCTGACTACTGCCCCTATTCTGACCTTACCATCTGGAACCGGAGGATTCGCTATATACAGTGATGCTTCTGGAAAAGGTCTAGGTTGTGTATTGGAGCAGAACAAAAAAGTAATAGCATATGCTTCTAGACAGCTTCGACCTCATGAAAAGAACTATCCAACTCATGACTTAGAATTAGCAGCTGTTATTTTTGCTCTTAAGCTATGGAAGCACTATCTTTATGGAGAAAGGGTAGAAATCTTTACAGATCACAAAAGTTTAAAATATATCTTTACTCAAAAAGAGCTGAACATGAGGCAAAGAAGGTGGCTAGAGTTAATGAAAGATTTTGACATCACCCTTCAATATCATCCGGGGAAGGCCAACGTAGTTGCTGATGCTCTAAGCAGATATCCTATGGCAATGTACTTGACGATGGACCGACACTTGCTCGAGGACTTGGAAAGTTTGGGTATTGAGGTAATTATTCCAGGAATAGAAGGTCAAATGATAAATTTGAAGATCCAATCTACCTTAATGGATAAGATTAAGGACACTCAGTTTTAAGACGAAGGCCTACGAAGCATTCGAGGCCAAGTACAAGCTGGATTATTGGAGGAATTCAAAATTCATGAAGATGGATCACTAAGACATGGAGATAGATTATGTGTATCTCAAGGAGATATAAGAGAAGAAATTATGCAAGAGGCACACAGATCACAATATTCTATACATCCAGGAGCCAACAAAATGTACAAAGACCTAAGGATGCATGTTTGGTGGTATGGCATGAAAAAGGAAGTAGCCAAGTTCGTATCTCGTTGCTTAGTGTGCCAACAAGTCAAGGATGAAAGACAAAGACCTGGGGGATTGCTTCAACCACTACCTATTCCGGAGTGGAAGTGGGAACATATTACTATGGATTTTATTTCTGGGCTTCCAAGGACACCTAGTGGGAAGGATGCTATTTGGGTGATAGTGGATAGGCTGACAAAGTCTGCACATTTTCTACCCTTCAAAGTAGGGCTACCTACGAAAAAGTTGGCAGATTTATATGTTCGTCAGATTATTAAATTGCATGGAGTTTCAGTAAGTATTGTCTCCGACCGAGATTCAAGATTTACCTCTCACTTCTGGAGGAGCTTACAAGCTAGCTTAGGGACTCAACTCAAATTCAGCACAGCTTATCATCCCCAAACCGATGGACAATCTGAACGTACAATTCAGACACTTGAAGATATGCTCCGTACATGTGTTCTGGATTTTGGAGGATCGTGGGAAGATTATCTACATCTTGTGGAGTTCTCTTATAATAACAGTTACCAAGCAAGTATTGAAATGACTCCATTTGAGGCTCTATATGGACGAAGATGTCGTACCCCACTATCATGGGACGATGTAGGAGAGAGAGCTTTACTGGGACCAGAGATGGTGGTCGATTCAACCGAGAAGGTGAAACAAATAAGGGAAAGACTTCGGGTGGCTCAAGACAGGCAACGACATTGGGCAAATAGCCATCGAAGACCATTAAAATTTGAGGTAATCAATTTATGAAATTCAAGTTAATTTAACACTATGATTATGGAACTAAGACTTGATTATGACTTTATTAAAGGTTGGAAAATTATTATTCTTGAAGATCTCTCCGACACGTGGCACCATTAGGTTCGGAAGGAGTGGAAAACTCAGCCCAAGATTTATTGGACCGTTTGGCATACAGGAGAGAATCGGAGAAGTGGCATACCGTTTGGCATTGCCACCCTCTCTAGATGGGGTCCATAACGTATTCCACGTATCGCAACTGAAAAAATACGTGTCAGATCCAAGTCATATTTTGGATCATTCAGAGCTCGAAGTGGGCCCAAGCTTGACTTACCAAGAGCAACCTGTGGGGATACTAGACCGAACGGAGAAAGTTCTAAGGAATCAAGTTATTCCCCTTGTTCGTATAGCTTGGAGGCAGCATTCTCCCGGCGAATCCACCAGGGAGCGAGAAGACGAGATTAGGGAGCGCTACCCCTATTTTTTGAACCTTGAGGTATATTTTAACTCTCGAACTTTCTTTTCGTGCCATTGTTATTTTTAAATTTTGAGGACGAAATTTTATAAGTTGGGTAGATTGTAAACACCCTGATTTTTCAGAATAATTTAAATATAATTTCCCCAATTTTACGGTATTTTTTTGGAAGATGAACCAAGGTAATTGGGAGTTAAAGATTTTTTAAAATACTGTTAATTGGTGTTAAAATATTATGAAAATAATATTTTATGGTGTAAAATAAAAAACTGGACTTATGGTAATTTTTTTAGATTTTTTGGGCCTTGGACCTATTTTAAAATACCTAAAAACTACTTAATTAATTATTTAACTATTATTATTTATTTTATTTATTAAAATACCCAAACCCTGGCCCAAAACCGCGGCCCAGCCCACAGTGGCTAGCGGGTCGGGTCGGGTCGGCCAGACCCGAACCCGCTCGGACCCGACCCGCATAACCCTTCTCCCCCACGATCGCGTCCTCCGCTTTTCCCGGCGACGGCTCCGGCCACGTCGCCGGAGCCCGCGTCAGCCCCCGCGCCCCGCGCGGCACGTCCCCCTCTCTCCGACTCTCCCGGCCAGCCCCCCCCGTGGATCTCCCCTATTTAAACCCATCTCCACCTCCTCCTCCTCCCTCATCTTCCCCTGCCGAAACCCTAGGTCCCATTTTCGGCCACCCTCCAGCCCGGCGAACCACCACCTACTTCTCCCTTCTCTCCACCGGCCGCCCTCGAGCTTCCCCTCCAGAACCCCCTACGGCAGCAGCCTCCGCCGCTCGAGCCTCGAGTAGCCCGCCTCCGGCCGCCCCTCCTCTCCGCCTTGCCGACGACTCCGCCCAGCCCCTCGTCGAGCCACCTTCCTCCAGCGAGCCGCCCCGTCCAATCTCCAGCAACCCTAGAGCCACCATGGACACGGACACAGCACAGGACACAGGACACCGACTCGACACTCGGACACGCGAGAATCGGGTTTTTAGCCCTGTTCAGGTACTCGTAACTTTCTGCTCGTAACTCCGTTTTCAATTTCGTCAATTTCAACGCGTAGCCTGCATGACCCCCTCGGTGCCCGGGCAAACCGCTCGGTACATCGCGTCCTGTGGCGATCGCGAACCGCGATCCAAAAACAGGAAAAATAATGCCCTGTTTCACCCCGGAACTGAGTACGCCCCGCAAAACGGGATGACTTGGTCGCGCGCGATCTTCACAGATACGTGCGCGTCGTTGATACGGACGGGTGAGATTTCACGAAAGTCGATTCTGATGTGTGTGCACACCGGAATCAACACGTATCCACGGACACCGTCCCGTATCCGTCCTTCCTGGAATACGTCATAACTTTGTGTACACACGTCCGATCGAAACGAAACTTGCGCCATCGGACTCATAGCAATACGCTGGTCCTGTGACCCAAGTTTGGTTCTAATCCTATAACGTTGACGAAATCGCGTGTCGTGGGCCCCGCAGGCCCCATTCAACGGGCGATTTTGTGACCGGTTCATCAAAATCAAATTCTGGAAGTTCCGTTGAGTTCGTATCAGCGTTCCTGACTTGTTGACACTAAGTTGGACAAATTTGGAGACCTTTGACCCTGACATATTTTTTGGTGCAAAGCGGGCCCACATACGGACTCCGTTTTGACCCAAAATTGTTATTTTCGCCCCTGTGTCCAAATTGGACGCAAGGACAGGCATTTCTAGCTATTTGATATCTTCTGAGCATGATGGTAATGGTTATTTTAGCATCTGGAGGCATATCTGGAAATTTCCCGAGGAAAGAACCGTAGTTGGAATCCAAACATCAGACAAGTATCTGCACTTCAAGTTTATTCTTTATATTATGATAATTAGTTCCTTGCTCTACTAGCACCATTGGATGATTACACTTAGTGTTAGAATTTGGACTTTATGTCTCGATTTTCGTGTCGGAAGGGAGAATACTAGGAGGCATGTAGTTTACCCTTTCCCTCATGTCCTGACTGCTAGCTGTTGAGTACACGACTGTACCATCAGCCTTATACTCGATTGTTCCTGACTGCTAGCCATCTATGACATGCCTTATTAGTCTTATAACCCCCTACATGCCAACTATGTATTCTAAATACACAATTTTACACACACATAGTTTCTTTTGTCTTGTTGCAGTTCCATTTTCTTGTCTCATTATGATCCTGTTTTACTTATATCCCTGATTTATAGTACTTAACACATTAGTTAATTTTACTACTTATTATATATAATTGTTGTCGTGATACTTAGTCAGTTTTTACTACTTGTCATAATTATTTAGTGTAAGCTTTGTTGCGTATTGGTACTTTGCTCCTTTCCTGACTGGATCCATTGACATTTAGGCGATGATGAGGACTATGCCCCTACCTTTTATGGCCCATATGTCGTAGCAGATGATACTATTGAGGAGCCGGTTCCTACTCAAGAGACTACTTTTGAGGAGTAGTCAGCCACTTAGCTAGTATTTTCTTTCAGCATAATACTCGGGTTTGTCCCCGATTTATCTTCTGGTTCTGTATTAAACTGTGGATTTGGATTTGTCTTATGAAATCTTAGCATTCCTATTTTCTGTTATTATCCTTGCCTATTTATTCACTGTGAATGAGCTAGATTTTAAATTATCTGTGAATATGATCTAGACAGCGTACTACCGCCGACACTGCGGCGTAGGCTGGATGTACTCGCGAACTGGTGCCCGATTCATCTGGGTGCGGGTCGTGACATAATTTAAAAAGCTCAAGGTCAGGTACTTCTCGCGAATCTCATGTTGTTGCCATTCTACCTTTTTACCTCGAACCTGAGGTTTCTCCTAGTTTACTCCATGCATACCTTTATCCAAACTACATGGGTACCATCTTATTTATAACTGGCTATCCATTATAGGTAGTTTACGATATCCAAGTCAAGGCTATAACAACTGTCGATACTCTCATCCTTTAATCTAATTATTTTATTTCAGATACTAGCTCAACTAATCGAGTTATCAAAGGTGAAAACCATGAGCCCAATAGACACTGGCAACCCAAACAAATCAAGTATATCAAATCTGATTCCAGAAGCTATACCCTAGTACCTAAGTTACCATTATTTCAAACAACAGATATAGCATTCTATCTATCTATCTATCTATCTATCTATCTATCTATCTATCTATCTATCTTAACCCAGTCATAAAATCTTCATATAGATTTGATACTAAAAGTCATAAGACAACTATAGGTCCAACTTCTAGGGCATGCTACATAAAGTTCTATTTTCCTAAGTCAAAATTTCTTTCACATATCCCTTATGCTTTACCTATAATTCGTCCTTGACAAATTTACAGAACTTCAAGATTTTATAACAACTTAATCATCTCATTGATTCACCGAGAGTTTCTCTAGTCATAATCTAGACTTATCCTCATAATTAATTCTCTCGTTCTATTTACAAACACTAATCCTCCTAAAAAAATTTCTTTTTGTTTTTTTCTCGCCCTTAATGTATAAATACTCTTCTCCTTATAATTTCTCCTCGAATTTTGTTCTCATTCATGTTCCTTTTCATACCTCAGTTTCAATGATATCGTTTCTTTAATCAAGTTTTTATTTAGTTCTGTAATATGATATTCCAAATTATTTCATCGATATATTCATCGTTCCTTTGTCATAAACATTATTTTGTCAGGTATTAATTTCTTCATATCCTCTAGGTATAATCCTCTATTAAACCGTCACAACTAGTGTTGTCCTTGTAATAGTTCATACCTAATATTGGTCTCAAAAATCATCCAGGATATAATTTTATCAACTATTTTGTTCAAGTTAATCCTCCGCATACCGTATCAAATTATATCTTATTCTCCCTAAAATTGTATTCCTCGATTTTTTTCTTTCTACTATTTATTACTCTGAGTCACCATGGTGCAATTATAATAATGGGTACCACCCAAGCACATGATAAAACTCCTGGAATTCAGATAATCTTCTTCCAAGTGAGAGCCTAAAATTCCATTTTCTCAAGTTCATAATATCGTCCCTTGTATCACCACCATGGGCTACAACTAATCCCTAGCATCTAGCTATCCATTTTCATAAATTACCCCAGAGTATTTAGAATTGAACAATCTTTCCTACTTCAAATACTTCCAAATCTCTGCTACCTTAAGTAAGGGTAGGGTCTAGTTTTAAGTCTCTACTTCTATGTCTAATTCTTATGCCAACAGTCTATACTAGCTCTAGTAACAAGAAAGAACTTATCAACTGCCTCTACTATGGATAACCATCTACTCAAATATCCTATCAGATATGCCTTCTTCGTCTTGACGATGATCTGCTTCTAGAGAGAATCACAATGTACGAACGTCCATCTCTTCAAAATAGGGGGAGATGAGAAACAATAATAATGATGTCGACGAAAGATGAACGAATGCAATTATGAAGTCCAAGGGCAACAATCAAATACAATAGGAGTTTTATAATAAATTAAGGATAGAGATCTTATTCAATATTAATCCTAACTCGTAGGCTCGTTCGGTACAGTGATGTAACCGAACGATATACTCAGACCTACATGGGCCACCACTAAAACCATGTCACGCCCTAGTCCTAAAATATGCGGGACCAGACACGTGGCAATGGTCAGTTGGTACGACTCCGTAGGGCTTTTCAATTTAACGGACCCGACGAAGTGCACTTACGCTGTCCACGGTCAAGTGATCAAGCTAAAAAAATCTAATTCAAACATGCAACAACTAAACTAAATCTCAATCCATGGTAAATAAATTACAAGAGGGAACGGTACACATCATTAGTCTGCAGTCCAATAATACAGCCGTTCAAATAAACCAAGAGAATATTATAGGCCTATAAATACTATGCTACAATAGCAGAGTCACAATAGAAAATAGTACATAACTGTAATAGAGGAAAGATATAATGATACCTGCAAGGCTGTCCAACACACCACCAGATCAAGCCTCATCCAAACTGCTCAAATAACCTGGAAGGGAACCAGGTCCTCAAAGGGACGTAACAAGATACAAAAAGTACATGACATAATATAAATACTGAGTAAAGTAAAATAGGGTGAACTATCCTCCTAAGTGAATGCAAATTTGAGGACAACTTAGTACGTATAGAAAGTGTAGGCTAGACATATGCTGACGTAATTAACCAATCGTCATGACTGGCTAGTATATGCCATATATGACCCCTATCTTGGGGCAATATGCATATATAATATTGTCCAACGCTCCGAAGAGCGTGGTATCTGCATAAATAATACGTCCAATATTCTGGAGAGCATGGTATCTGCATGATGTCCAACGCTCTGAAGAGCGTGGTATCTGCACATGTAACGTCCAACGCTCCAAAGAACGCGTATCTGCATAAATATATACGTCTGTATCTCTTCGAAGAATGCGATATCTGTATAAAGGAGGTGGGTGTCCCATATGCCTACTAGTCGTCCTCCCCGTCCAATGCTAATGTATAAGTCTCAAGTGCGACGTGGATATCTTGTAACTATATGCAAGTCACTAAGAACCATACAACTACGCTAAATATCATCACACGTGCTACTCGCACCGATGGCCAGTCAAGTGCGTAAGCCCGTGTCCTATCATGAACTCACTCTGTGATGTGGAATGCTACGTATCAAGTCCTCAGAGTTATAATGATAACTCTGTCACTTAGGGTACGTCCACCAGACGCGAGGTCAAACACAAGTCCTAACGTCGACGCCTTCGTCGACTACACCCGAGTCATTCTCAGACGCGCACAGTTACATAATATTTAGAGCATAATATATAATATTAACTGAATTTAAACAGTACAACAAGGCAAGGTATACTTGTCTGGAAGCCAGGCAAAGATTCGAATACGAACTTGCCAGGGAAGTAGCAGCGCAAGATGGAAACGGGAGCAGATATCCCCGGATGCTGTCACAAATATCACCAACAGTCCCAGAATGAGTGAGATACTCAGAAAAGCATATTCAGACGTCCAATTTGGACACAGGAACAAAAATACAGTTTTTGGTCAACACGGGGTCCACAAGTGGGCCCGGCCCACCTTGCATCGAAAAATGTGCTATGAGCAAAGGTCTCTAAAAATAACATATTATAGGTCAAAAAAATTTCTAAATGACAATACAAACTCAACGGTATGTCCAGATTTGGATTCCGATGAGCCGATCACAAAAATGCCCTTTGGAACGAATCATGGGGCCCGCAAAATAGCGATGCGGTCACTGTCTCAGAATCAGGCTAAACTTGGATCATAAGACAAATTGAAAGCCGCGAGTCAAATGGCGCCAGTTTTATCACGATCCGACAAGCGTGCACAAAGTAATTAGATAATTATAAAATATCGATACGGGAGATTTTTGACGGATATGGGTTAATTTCGGCGTACGCACGTCTGAATCGAGTTCCGCAAAAGTCCACATGTCGAGAAATGCCGTACGTGTCTTTCGGTGTAATCGGTACATGAAGTGGTTGTCTAGTTTGACGGGACCAACTCCGTATCGGAGAATTTTAATATTTTCAAAACCGTTTTTCTTCGATTTGGAACTTAAATAACTATCAATCTAATACATGCTTAAAACAAATATTTAAAGGCGATAGAAGAGGGTTAGATAGAGATTATACCATCGAAGATGGTTTGGGAAACGGTCGGGACACAGGGTAGTAATCGCCTCGCAAAAATAGGTGGTTGAAACTCGATTCTGACTTGGGTTTCGGTGTTCATGGTCATGGAGTGTGCTCGTATCGTCTGTGCGGTGGCCGACGAGGGTCGTGGCAGTTGGGGATGCCGCGAGTGGGGTCGTCGAAGCATCGGAAGCCCCTGGGGGGGTCGTCGGCGGTTGGCTGTCGGTGGGGCGTCGAGCACAGTAACCGCAGCAGCAAAATGCAGCAGTAGCAACAGCTTTAACAGCAGCAGTAGCATGTAGGGGAAGGTGGTAGTGGTGATGATGGCTGATGGTGAAGGTGGTGGTGGTGGTGGCGGTCAGGTGTGGAGAAGAGGGGGCTCGGGTGATGGTGTTGGTGGCTTGGTGATGGTGGTCGTGAGGTGGTGATGTTGATAATGGTGGTGGTTTGGTTTGTGGAGGGGGAGGTGCCTGTGGTGAATAGTGGTAGTGATGGTGGTGTTCGGCTATGGTAAGGAAAGGAGAAGAGGAAGAAGTGAAGAAGAAGAGCAGGAGTCGAGGGTTGAAGGAGAAGTCAGGGTGGAGAGGATGGTGATGGTGGTAGTGTTGGCTTCGGTTTTGGAGGAGAGAAAGAGGGTGGCCGCATATTGAGGAAGAGAGGGAGATGGTGTTATTTTAAATAAGAAAAGAGAGAGAGAGAGAGTGTTTCCTAGGGATTATGGTCGGCTCCCCTTAGTATTTCTAGGAGAGTGTGTAGGTTATCATGAAGGAAATAGTTGGTGGTGATGGAATAAAGTTTGAATAAAGGGTTATGATGGATTGTAGGCAAAAGTTGGTGCATAGTACCATGCAATAAATGAGGGGGAAGTGGTGTGATCGGTCAAGCCTCACCAAAAGAGTTGCTTCATTTGGTTTTAATCAATAGAAGTTTGACACCTAGCTAATCTTTTACACACAAGTCCCTAATAGTTTAGGAATTGCACAAAAGAAGAAAACTGGATTGGATGTGGAAAAAGTCATGTTTGGTGTGTTGTAGTAGGAAAAATTGATGTGTGGTGTTTTGTATGAACCATGAGGGTATGAGTGGGGGTTTGGGTTGGTGTTGGGTCTAGTTTTGGGTTAGGTTGAGTCATTGCACCAAATTAGTTAAAATTAGTGTCAGTGGTGTTCTTTATTTAATTGGAAGTGCATAGGATTTGAATTAGATGGGACGCAAGTATCATGAACGTAGTTGACTCGGAATAGATTATTGTCATAAATTTGGTTGTGAGAAAAGGGTCGAGGGTGTGTCTCCAATTTTGATTAGAACAGGCAAGGATGCAAAGTTGGATTTATTTAGATTTAAAATTAGAAAATATGCACGAATATTCTAAAATTAAAATAAAGCACAAGAGAGTGCATTTACGAGTGACACAAATGCCAGGATTGAAGATTGGCTTGACTAGGTCAAGGATGTAAACTTTGTTGGAAGGCAAATGCTAGTGCATTGCTCTAAATAATTAAGAAATGTCAAGGTGCAACGAGGGAATAAAATAAATAGATGAATTTATAACTCTAGTTAATTAATCTAAAATAATTCTAGATTGATCCATAATCTCTCACTAAGCTAAATATATATTAAAATTGGGTCTGGGGGTTTACAATGTGCCAGCAATATTTATGGATTTCATGAATCGTATTTTTATGCCATAATTGGATAGGTTCTTGATTGTGTTCATCGATGATATCTTGGTTTACAGTCGAAGTAAAGTAGGGCACGAGCAGCATCTTCACGTAGTTCTTTAAATCCTTAGAGAACATAAGTTAAATGCTAAGTACAGCAAGTACGAGTTCTGGCTTGATCGTATTTCATACTTGGGGCATATTATTGCTAAAGGTAGATTAGAAGTGGATCCCCAGAAGATAGAAGCCGTTGAGACATGGCCATTACCTAGAACAGTTGCAGAAGTTCATGGTTTCCTGGGACTAGCAGGATATTATCAAAGATTTGTGTCAGACTTTGCTAGAATTTATGTGGCCTTGACACAATTGACTCGTAAGGATGTGTGCTTTGATTGGACAGATGAATGTCAAGCCTCTTTCGAGAAGCTCAAGCAGAAGTTTATTAAGGAACCAATTTTAACGCTTCCAGATTGGACATGTGGTTTCACGGTATATTAAGATATGGCAGAAAAATAACTAGGGTGTGTTCTTATGCATCATGGTAAGGTTGTAACTTATGCGTCTCGGCAGCTTCGAGACCATAAAAAGAATTATCCAACACATGACTTGGAGTTAGCAGCCGTTATCTTTGCACTCAAACTTTGAAGACATTACCTATATGGAGATCGAGTAGAGATTTATATTGATCATAAGAGTTTGAAGTACGTCTTTACTCAGAAGGATCTCAACATGAGACATAAGATGGCTAGAGTTGATGACAAACTATGATCTTGACATTTAATATCGTCCAGGGAAGGCTAACGTCATGGCAGATGCTTTAAGCCGGAGAGCGGGAGCTTACTTTCTCACAACACAATGAGAGATTTTAGAAGATCTTCAGGATATGAACATAGAAGTAGTGTTGCCTGGCAACACGGTATTGATGGCTGGCTTGCAAGTTCAATCCAGTATTGTGAAAAGGATAAGAGCATCATAGTCAACAGATGTTAAGCTTCAACGACTTAGAGCAGAATGCGAGGCAGGGTGTAGAACAGAACTAAGTATTCACAGTGACGAAACTCTTTGATTTGGTAATCGTCTTTGTATACCAGGTGGAGATATCCGTCAAGAGATCATATCAGAAGCCCACATTTCTCAGTATTTCGTTCATCCAGGAGGAACGAAGATGTACTGTCATGCCCCAGTACCAGAATACGGAGACGAACATGGCCAGCTACCCTATATAAGGTACTATACGTTGTACGACGATCATGACTGTATAATACAAGGGGGTGCATGCTACATTCAAGTCTTCTATGGTCAAAAACTTCTATGTCTCAATCATTCAAACAAGAAACAATAAGCATAGGGCATATATGATAAGCAATAAGACGTCCCAAACTCTTTCTCAAAATATTCTGGAGTCCAACTGTGTAAAAATAAGAAACTGGAAGAGTAACATAAGTACATGATAGTTATCAGCTGCAGTCTGATTTAATACAATCATGTAAGAAAATTAATGTCCAAACGAGCCGGCTAACAGGTACCGGTGGCTAAACGCCAAAAAAAGTAAATGTGCAAGACGAGCAGGTAAGAAGAAAACCCACTCGATATCCCCTGCGACCATATTCCTGGTGCGTGCCATGAGTTGGAGAAAAGTATGCTGGATCCTCAGGTGCTGGCTCAAAACCTGGCCATGCAAAACCACTGGGGTTAGACCCCAAATAGCAAGTACCATAAAGGAAGTGCGAAATAGAGAAACAAAAATCTAAGAAAACATATAATAATACATAGGTTCAGTGTTATAACTTAGGTCAATGGCATATCCTAGCGCGAAGGCTCAACCCTACAACCGAACAAAGACAAGGGTTGAACCATCACACTATGATAATCCACTTTCCTAGGCTACTAGCTGAATAATATAATCGTAACCAAATCCATTTCTTCCTAAATCGGCCAATCATTAGTACGACTTGCTATTTTTTTGGAGTCTGAGGCTATCTCATAAATAATGCATAATAAGTATCCTCAAATCATGTCAGTGCAGAACATAAGCTAACCAAACCAAATAAATAAAATAGGCACTTGTAGGATGCACCAGTCCCCCGTTAGGCTACCGCGCTAAAAATATGGTATTAGCGGTTCCAGTTTTCCTATTGTGAAACGGTGGCTCGTTATAATAATAATACTCAAATACCGTTGTCACTACCCGATTCTAGAAAATAGGGTTATTTTTTTTATTTTTATTTGGTAAATTGTGTATTGTATTTAATTAATTATATTTATATTTATTTAGTGCTTATATTATTTTTTAATGATTATTTTAGGGTTTTGGCTAGCCTGGACCCATGTCAGACCCTAGTGGACCCATGTCCGACCCAGCCCACACCCTTGTGAGAATTATTTTGGGGCTTAGAAATATTTATTATATTTTTAGAAGGTTAGTGGAAGAGATTTGGAGCTAGTTTGAGTGCTTTTGGAACCTGGAACCCGAAACCAAGTAAAGTAGGGGCGTTTTGGGAATGTGGAACTTATGTAAACCCTATTTATTTCCTTTGGCCGGCCCCCTACCTACCCCACCCGTGTAATCACAGCAAGGAGCAGCCCTCTTCTCCCCCTTTCTTCATTCCACTCTTCTTCACTTCTTCTTCTTCTTCTTCTCCACTTCTTCTTTCTTCTTCCTTCCTTCTCCAAGTAAGTCCTTCTTCCATTTTTCTTCTTTCCTTCTTCCATTCCTTCTTCTTTATGCTAGCCCTAACCTTGCATTTTCCCTAACCTAGGTGTGAGGAGCTTAGATTTAGGGTGGAGGCTAGATTTGGTGGCTTGGAGCTTGAGGGAGGTGATTCCAAGTAGATCGGAGACCTTAGCCTTGGGATTCCAACTCTCAAGAGGTAAAACCTAACTTTCCCCTTGCTAATTATTTTTATGTAGTGTAATTAGTGTTGTAGAACCTTCCTAGACCCTAAGCCTACCCGTAGGAGGAAGTTGGAACTAGTTTGGTTGAGTTTAGAGACTTTGACATTAGGTTTTGTGTCGATTTCGGTTGGAATCCGAATTTGGTCCAATTTTGGGTGATGCCCTAGGTTAAACGGACCTAGGTAGACGTTGTCGGGTGTCAAGAGGGTGAGTGCGTGTCTCCGTTTGGACACGGGAAGTCGTGTCGCAGAGAAACGGGCGTTTCAGGCAAAATTGGGGTTTTTCGTCGTCGCCGATTCTAAGTGCGTGCGCATTTCCGCCACGGGCCTAGAATCGATGCGGGAACACTTTTTCTAGGATCTAGGCATCGTATAGAGCGTGTGGGTAAATTTTGGGCCGATTCCGAGTTCGTTTGGTGTGCGTTTCAGGAGGTTTTCTGAACCGCGCACCGCGTGTTCGTCGAAATGACCGAACGGCCATTTCGACTTGGGTTCCTCGTTTCGGGCTTGTGCGTGCGTTGGGTTAGTATCGGGGAGTGTGTGCTAGAGTTCTCGGGCTATATTATATATATTTTAGGGTAATGGTGAGTGTCGGGGTCGTTGGGCGTGAGTGGGGCGTGTTGTTTGTGTGTTGTTGTGTGTTGTGTTGTGTTAGTGTATATGTGTCTATATATATATATGTATATATTTATATGTATGTGTGTTTATGTATATATATTTATATATATATGTGTGTATTTATATCTATGTGCTTGTGTGTGTATATGTCTATGTGTATATATATATATATATATATATATATATATATATATATGTATGTGTAAGTGTGCTTGTGTGTGTGTATATATATATATATATATATATATATATATATATATATATATATATATATATATATATATATATATATATATATATATATATATCTTAGAGTGTGTGTGTATTGGTATGTATATATATATATTTGTATGTGTGCATATATATATATTAATATGTGTGTTTATATATATATATATATAGCTATGTATATATTTGTGTGTGAGTGTGTATTAGTGTGTTTGTGAGTGTGTTAGTGTGTGTGTTAGTATGCAGATATAAGTGTATATATATCTATCTAGTAGTATATATATATAGTTATATGTGTGTATATATATATATGTATATATATATATATATATATATATATATATATATATATATATATATATATATATATATATATATAGGCATGTGTGTGTGTGTGTGTGTTTGTGATGGAGGGGGGGAGCCACCAGACTGCAGAAGAGGCAGCAGCTGCTGCTGCCCACAGCAGCAGAAGGGAGCTGCAGCAGCAGCAGCAAAGAGCAGTAGCAGCAGCATTGAGAGCAGCATCAGCAGGTACAGCAAGAGCAGCAGCAGGGTTAGCATATGCAGGGGGTAGTAGCTAGTGTGGGAGATCCATATGTATATAGATAGATAGATTGATAGGTAACTAGATCTAGATAACTAGTTAGATAGATATTTAGATTACTAGATAGATGGATAAATAGATAGTATGTTAGATAGTTACTTAGATAGATATATAGATAAGTAGATGCATAGATAGATACCTATATCTATGGATATATAGATAGGTAGATGGTTAGTAGATACCTATGTATATATGCATAGATATATATATATACATATATATATATATATATATATATATATATATATATATATATATATATATATATATATATATATATATACCTAGAGCTAGATATATATTATAGTTAGTAATATATTTATGTATAGGTAATGGGTATTTGGGTATATGTGTGTGGATATCTATATATATAGGTATATACATATTTAGATATATATAAATATGGTAGATATCTATATTACCTACCCTAGATTAATAACTAGGTATATAATCGTTAGCTAGATAGCTAGTTAGAGGAGTTCGAGAGCGGTATCTCAATACCTTGAGATACCGAGGTATCTCAATACCTTGAGATATCCAAGGTATTGAGTTTCGAGCGGGGTATTTGAGCAATAGCCTAGGATATGTTTTGGAATGATTTTTATATGTTTATGTATATGTATTTACGCGTGCTAGCATAGGTTTTAGCGGGTTTAGGCGGGGTGCGTGGCCTAGGGCGAGGTATCGGATACCGAGGGTATCCCGGTATCTCGATTAGGCGAGTTTGTGAGTTTAGTAGCTTAATGAGCTCGGTTTGACCTAGAATTTCAGGGCACCCTAGTTTGACCTAGCTTTGACCATAATTGTCATCGTTGACCGTAAAAGTCAACATTTGACCTAGTTTTGACCTAGAGTTGACTTTTTGGAACCTGGGTTGACTTTTTGACCCGAATTTCACCGGTTTGACCCGTTCGACCTAGAATAGCCCTAGAAGCCTATTTTTAATTACTTTATATCAGTTTAAATACTTACAACCCTGTTTAATTCTGCTTTTCGCATTAGGTCCTTGCGACACCGGTCCAGATCTCGATCCTCATCAGTTGCTCAGGACATCAGGCGAGTACCTACCTCTGATAGTTTCCATTTCATGATAGCGTTTATATCACTTATTCTAGAACTGTGATACTTGATTCTGACACATTGTTACACGAGCTGGTACTAGTGGATCTCGTCATGAGATGCTATCCCCCTTACCGTGTTCAGCGGGTACTCTATCACGTATATTTCATCATGTGCTTCGGGTATTGATTCTCATGTGCTATCATGTGCTTCTTGTGCTCTCGCCTTCATGTGCGCGAGCTATTATCATGTACGTAGCGTGTTGTGGTTGGATCCAATGGTATTAGTGGGGGAGGGGAGTAGGAGTTGGTTATGTGATCAAAGCCAAACAGTATTCATGTGTATGTCGGTTATGCAACTCACGCATAACGGAGTTATCATAGTATTTTTCATGTGCAACCTAAGCCGATCACATAATGAACTTGTGCTCAAGGCACTTAGCTAGTATTCATGTTTCTCACCTGCAGTTACTTTTCCAGTACTTGTATTGTTCTCCAGTTTACATTGCAGCTACTTATTGTGCTCCAGCATATATTTATTTCCTGTGCATCTTGTATACTTTTCTATTGCTCGTCATATACACCTTACCATGTATTTGGAGTTGCTTTCAGAGTTATGTACTTTGCTCCAGTCCTGACTGGGCATATTTTTTTCCAGAGGATCCTGAGGACTATTGCCCGACGTTCTACGGGCCGGGTGTTGACGACTGTTGTGACCCCGTGACCGAGGAGGAGTGCGCCGAGGAGACGCCGTTAGCACCCTAATTAGCTAGGTGGGTTTCCTGGGTTGGTCCCAGTGTTTTGGATGATTGTACTTATTCTTTCGATGTTGTGAGATGTTGTAGCTATATTGGCCTTGGACTGTATTATTTTGGATTTTTTTGCTCTCACTTGGTTCTGTTTCTTTGTTTACATCATATCGTGCTTTTATTCTTCCCCTAGATTTTGTGATTAAGAGTTCATATATATTGCGTAGTTGCCCTCTTTTTGGAGAGGTCATGCCAAATTTTTCTGTGAGATATAGATAGATATGGTTGACCTGGAACGGATCTTTACAGTGTTCTACCGCCGATTCTGCGGCGTAGGCTGGACGTACCCACGGCTCATGCCCGATTTTCGGGTGCGGGTCGTGACAACCGTACTCCACCAGGGCAGATGGTATACAGTATCTGTGGTGTCCAGCCCACAGCGCACTTAGAATGAATCTCTGTGGGAAGGTTCATCGGCATGATCTTGGGATACCGTTCCCTCCAAATGTTGCTACCACTTTTAGTTATTTAATTATCCCTATGTTGTGTTTGAAAATCTCAAGGCGTAGTCATATGATCACATGAGAATTTTCCTTAAGATATCGTACAAAGTACGGGCACGCTAGATTCGAATCCATGGAAGTCAAATCTGGATTCATCCGAGCGTGTATACAACATTCATACAATCAAATATCCTAGTCATGCTTGGTAGTTGACTCGCTTATTATGCTCATGCTGGAGAAATATTATATATGTATATTATCATGTATTCAGGAATTTGGAGGCATTCTCGATGCACAACCCAATTATAATCACTTAACACGTGACATGATGTGTCGCACCTCGGTGCACATTAAATTATGAACAATAATCAAGAAATAGGGGCATTAGCACAGATACAATATTTGAGTCCAATTACCAATTATGTATTGGGTCACATGAATCAAGAAGAGATTCAATCAAAACAAGCAGGGCCACTTGGGTCTCTAGACCGCATGGGAAGTCCAGGCCGCATGATGTTAGGCCACATAAAAGTTAAGCCACATGATAAATCATGGCCTTATACGAAGTCAGGGCCGCATGAACCACTTGGCCGTATGACAAGTCCTGGCCGCATGTGAAGTCGGGCCGCATGGAAAGTCAGACCGAATGGACCACTTGGCCACATGCTCAGGATTAAGGTCTATTCCTATGGTCAAGTATTGAAGCGACGGTCAAATAAATAAATTGTCAGTGATGTGACATAAAGTGACTGATGTGACTGAGGTGACAAGCCATAAAGTGTGTTAGGAAGAAAAGACAAAACTATAGAAATAAGTGCCAACGGTTCAGAGCCATGCATCCAAGAAAATAGTGGCCGCATGCTCTCCACGTCGCATGAGTGTCGGTGCCACATGGATTTCAATGCCGCATCGAGTTCTCTCAGACTTAGAGAAATTCTCATTCGTTCAGCGAGTGAAAGCACAAAGTGTTCAAGGAAACAGTGCAAATCAGCAGTCATGCGTCCAACAAGATGGACGCATGCTGTCAGTATAAGGCAAGAGTTTAGGCCACATAACCCTCTCGGGACGCATGGCACTCTCAACCGCATATGCTCACTGGCCGCATGGAAACTTTATCTTCTCCAACAGCACATTCGGACATGGCAAAAATGTTTCAAAAAATAAAATGTTATTTTGTTCATAAAAACCTTATTTTATGTCCAAATCGGGTGAACCAAAAGCCAAAATACTCTAAATTGAAAGCTCTATCATGTAGTAAAAATTGGTTTTCAAAGTCACAGGTTTAATAGATCAAAACCAAGAAAAACTCATAAAACCCATAAAAATCTAAGTTAGAAATATAGATCTACACTAATCCATCCATCAAAACAGAAAACTCCAAGAACTAAAAGTGCTTAGAAATACCTAATAAACATAATAGAACAATAATATGGAGGGTTTATCCATTCTCATGTTAGGTGTACTTGTCTATGGATATGGGGAGAGAAAAATAAAGAAGTAGAAGAAATGTAGAAGTGAAGAGAGAGAGAGAGAGAGAGAGAGAGAGAGAGAGAGAAAATATTGGATTATATGGGATTTGAGGGTTGAACCAAAAGTTCTCATAACTTGAACCAACCCACAAAATAAACCATGAACCAAGTTAAACCAAAGAATAGGTCTAGTCTCAATGCCCATGCAACCATGCTAAAATAAAAATACGTTACAAATACGTATATCGGGAACGGGGAGTGACATCTCTATCCACCTTAGAAAATTTTGTCCTCAAAATTCGAATCTAAGCAATAGCTAAAGAAGTCAGGACAAGCACGATATAAATCTACTAGCAACTACACATACAAGTAATATCATCACAACATATAGGTGATCACCAGATCACGAAATCTAGATATTTAGGCATAAGGTAGAATATACCTTCCGAATCGAACATGTGCGGGTACCGAGATCGAATATCGTCCTCGTGCTCCCATATCGATTCTCCAAGAGTGTGATGTCCCCAAGCAACCCGGACAAGAGAAATAGTCCAGTTCTTGAGCACCTTCTTCCTTCGGTCCAATATAGATACAGGTTGCTCCTCGTAAGATAAGTCGGTACTAACGACTAATTCAGAGTGATCGAGGATATGACTCAGATTTGGAACATACCTACGCAACTTAGACATATAAAATACATCGTGTACCTCACATAACGAAGGCGGAAGGGCAAGACGATAAGCAACATCGCCTACCCGCTAGAGAATATCGAACAACCTACGTACCTGGGACTAAGCTTCCCACGAACCCTGAATCTAATGACTCCACGGGTAGGCAAAATCCGTAAAAATATATGATCACCGATACGAAACTCTAAAGGTCTACGATTCAGATCTGCCCAATGATGATGCCTATCTTTTGCAATCCGAAGTTGCTCTCTGATCTGCTTGACAACCTCTACTGTCTGCGTGATCATTTCAGGGCCTAACATCTTTCGCTCACCAAATTTGTCCCAAGCCAACGATGATCTACACTTCCTGTCTTATAATGCTTCAAAAGGTGCCATCTGAATACTGGCCTAATAAATATTGTTATATAAGAATTCTACCAAGTGAAGGTAATTCTCCTAAGATCCACCAAGATCTAAGGTACAGGCTCATAGCATATCATCCAAGGTCTGGATGGTTCTCTCTGATTGTCCGTCTGTTTGGGAGTGGTAAGCGGTGTTGAATCTTAACTTGGTGCCCAAACTCTGATGCAAACTTTTCCAAAAATGTGAAGTAAATTGTGTGTCTCGATCTGATACGATACTTACTGGGATACTGTGTTGTCTCACTATCCGTCGCATATATATTTTTTAGCCAATTATTTTATAGACCGTCCTACTCGAAAAAGAAGAAAGTGAGATACTTTTGTGAGACGATCTACTATCACCCAAACTGTATCTCGACTAGTTGGTGAACTAGGTAAACCAGTCACAAAGTCCATCGTGATGTGTTTCCACTTTCACTCTAGAATAGGAAGCGGCTGCAATAATCCTGCCGGTCTCTGTTGTTCTGCTTTCACTTGCTAATATATCAAACATCGCGATACAAAGCATGCTATTTTCCTCTTCATTCTGTTCCACCAAAAGTGTTGCTTGATATCTTGGTACATCTTCGTACCTCCCGGATGAATGGAATACTAGAAACGGTGTGCTTCAGTCATAACTTCTTGTCGAATATTCCTGCTTAGTACGCATAGTTAATTTCCAAACCTTAGCGTTCCATCCGCATGTATTGTCAACTCCTTCTGAACACACGACTCACATTCTTCTCATAGCATAGTCGATTTCGAGATAGTTAAGGTAGTCAAACAAGTCCTGAAGCATCTTAAGGTTGCTCAAGATCGTCAGCGTCATTGGGCCGATTCGCATCGGCGACCTCTTGAGTTCTCGGTCGGAGACCATGTATTCCTTCCAATTTTGCCTACTCGAAGAGTCATCAGATTTGGTGTGCGGGGAAATCTTAGTCCACGGTATACTGGTCCGTTCGATATCCTCGAGCATGTGGGAGATGTTTATTATCACCTTGCTCTTCCGCCGTCGCTTTGCGAGATACAAAACATTTTCCATGTATCTCAGTTACGACGGTATATACCGGATTCAAGCCATGCCCTGGATCATTCAGAATTGGTCGTTGGTACTGATATTTCGTATGAGGAGAGGCCTGTATCCATTTTGGACCGGATAGAGAATATTCTCAAGAGCCGTACTATTTTGGTTAGTCCGAGTTGCTTGGGGGCATCACTCACCGGACGAGTTAACTTTGGTGCGAGATGATGACATCCGTGCTCGATACCCGTATTTGTTTGACTTGTGAGGTATACTTGATTGTATATCTTGTACCCTGATCTTGTCTTGTGCTTGCTTGTCTTATTTTAGGATTGTGCTTGATTCCCGTATGCCCTTGCTTACCTGATTGCATGTTCCCAGAATTTTTTGATAGACCCCGTGCCTTATTAAAAGTTTGAGACAAACTTTTCTAAGGAGGAGAGAGTTATGAGACTCGTCTTACTGTTCTAGTATACGTACCCGATATACGCGTATTATACATGTATAGCTTGCTTATTTTTTAATTGCTTACATCTTGCTTTATGCCATTCATGCATTATTTAGGTTATTTTTGCAAGTTTTTCTTAGTTGCATGCTTTGGACCGTTGGTCCCTTGGTTTTCTTGGTAGGTGGTTGTGATGAACCCGGATGAGAGGCATGGATTATGATCCAATAGCCTACAATCAATTCCTTGGCTTCATATGCATTCTTATTCTCTTTCCTCTACTTTTTTTCCTTTTATTTCTCTTTCCTTCTTCATTTTTTCTCTAGCAGAGAGCAGCAACCGAGCTTGGCCTTGGCCGTGGGTGACCTTGGTAGTGTTGGTATTAGGCTTAAAGTTGACCGTAGGCAAGTACATCTTGCCAACCGAAGGAACAACCTTGGATCTTGCTTTGATTCTTAGTATATATTTTATTTATCATTTGATCGATTTTATTTTTGGGTAACACTTAGAACTTGTCTCATTGATTATTTTATTTTTCTTGGATTAGATTGCTCCCAGGGCCCGAGAACATCAAGTCGGAGAATACAAGTTGGCCTGAGAATGTATAAAAAAAAGTACGCAGGGAACCCTTGTCGCATAAGCGAAGTTCCAGTGAGCGCACTTGTGTGTGTTTCATAAATTCCTTTGAAAGTGTGCCATGATATCTTAAGTATTCGGGGCGCACTTCTCTACTCCTATGTACGTTTTGTACTAAGGCAATTCCTTCAAAAGTACGCCAATCCTACTTGGCACACTTTGAATGGGTCGGCAAGTCATCAAGAATGTACGCCACTGTTTGAAAAGTCAAGTTGGCACACTTTGCAGATATTGCAGAGTTAGCACACTTTGGTGAACTTTTCTTGCCGGCGCACTTTGTCCTTTCTGGAGATGGTGCCCTTTGCTGTGTGGTACACTTGTAGAAGCATAAAAAATATGCATCCATGCGTCCAACAAACATGCGCCCTAAAGCTCAGAAGAGATCAGGCCGCAAAATCACCCTGCGGCCCAATAAGGCGACGTCCATGCGCCCCAATAAGCCGAAGAAGCTTTTGGCTACAGGTGGACCTGACATGGCATCCCGTCAACATGATTGTATCTGATACAGAATCCTGACAAAAATAATTTTTTGATTGCCTCAAAAGACGTGAACACACTAAACGACAAAAATCTCACGTCAGCACAAAACTTCACTTTCGACGGATGTGCAGCGCCACGTGTACATCACAAGGACCCTATGCGTCCTACTTTCCATGTGTCCCAGACACTATGCATTCCATACATCTCTGGCCCCAGCATCCCAGACTCCATGCATTCGATGCGTCTCTGGCCTCGTGCGTCCTAGACTCTATGTACCTCATGCGTCTCTGACAACATGCGTCTCAGACTCCAAGAAGACCAAGTCTTGCCGTTACAACTGAAGTAGCTCTCTCCAACCAAGTACGAGCCACGTTTCAAAATTGACCAAGTCAAGCCCGTAAAGGACGAGAACCGCCCAGATCTTCAGCTGTAAACCGCCTTGACCAAATTTTAGGTATACTTGGTATAGCAAGAGATTAGGGTTAATTTGGATTCAAATAGGGTTAGAAAATAGGGTTTAATAAAAATCTATTTATATTTGTAACACTAGGTGCACCTTACTGTTGCTACAATATTTGGAGCAAAACTCTAGTCTTTACCTTCCAACAATTTACTGCACCCTTGACCTAGATGAGACAGTCTTCCATTCCAACCTTTGTGTCACTCATAATTATACTTTCTTGTGCTTTATTTTAATCGCACAAGATTCGTCACAATTATCTGAATTCAATCCTAGACTTTGTACCTATGTCCGTTCCAATCAAAATTTGAGATGCAATTTTGACCCATTTCTTGCAACCCAATATATGACGATAATCTATTTCGAGTCTCCTATGTCCATGACACTTGTGTCACCCCCAATTTAGATCAATGCACATCTAATTTATTTAAGAATACCTATGACAAATTTTTTATTTAAATTGGGGCAATCGACTCAACCTAGCCCAAAACTAGACCAAAGACCAACCCAAACCCAAACCCACACTTACACCTTCAAGAGGCTCATGCAAAATACCACACACCCTCCCACATCCTACAAAACACCAAAACCCCATTTCCAAACATCAAATTCCTATTTTCCCTCATTTGTAAATACCAAAACTATAGGGACCTTAATGCAAAAGAAATACAAAGTGTCACCCTCCTATTGATGTAAACCAAATGGAGACAACCCCTTTGGACAAGACATGACCGGTCCTTTCACCCTTTCTCTCCTTTTTGCATGATACTATGCATCCACATCTTTCTACATTCAATTTTAGCCCTTGATTCAATCTCCCCCAATCACAACCATCCATCTCTCTCCTACATAACAAATACCCACACAAACCTAAACCCCCCTACAGTCGGCCCTTACCCTAAGGAAACCCCCTCTCTCCCCTTTATTAAACACTACACTCTCTCTCTCCCTCATTTATTGCACTCTCTCCCCTTCCTCCATTTTACCACTTCACCTCCTTCCCTCTTCAACCAAAAATACCACCACCATCACCATCCTCTCCTTCACACCACCACCTTCACCCCCGAACACCTCAACTACCATTATCGCCTTACCTTAACCACCACGACGACCACCACCCCCATCCTCCCTCCTTTCTGTCGACCACAACAGCTCCACCACTGCACCTCCATCACCATCAACGAAGGCAGCACCTCCACCACAATGGCCATTGCCTTCACCATTACCCCCGCCACTGTCATCACCACGACCACCACCATGACCATCACCCCCATCCCCCCTCCTTGCTGTCGACCATATTAGCTCCACCACCGTACCCCCATCACCATCAACGATAGCAGCACCTCCACCACCACGACCACTGCCTTCACCATCACCATCCCCTTCACCACCACAGCAGCCCACCACCATCACCATCACCCTCAGACCACCACCGGACCACCCCTTCCTCCTCGACCTTCACCATCACTATCACCACCTCCATTACCTTTGGCTTTAACATCAGCTGCTACACCACCCTCTCCTCGACCCTATTTTATTGTGTCAACTTTACGATGTTGGCCTCGGTTCCCGTATAAAGATACATCGACGACACTGTCCTCATCGTCTTCGGGGGCGACCCAAATTTGGTATATTTATTTCCCCTGTTTCTCTCATCTCTTTACGTCCTTGGGATTCCCTTATAATATTTGTTGTTTTACCAGTATTTTGGGAACCTTATAGATATATCATTGTTCGTGCGGAGCGTGGAGTGGACTGAAGTTCGTAACTGAAGACTTAATTGTGCTCTACACGCTCAGGTGAGTGGTCACTCACAACTCTTGACAATAAATCAAACCTGCTTCTCTAATTCATTATTAAAATAGTAAATACTTGATCAACTGGATAAATAACTAGACGGATTAATTAGCTAACTGATAATTTTCTAATTTAATCGTCAGAATATAGTACATGTTAACCCTAGCCTCACTGTAGCACACTTACCTATTGTTTCAAATGTATATATATCATAATTTTATACTATATGTTACTGAGGATGTATAAAAATGGAATTACAATAATAACCATAACAACAACGATGGTAACAACCACAAACTCGTAGCAATACCAAGCCCTTATTTGAGAAATTGGGCATTGAATGTTAGAGGTATATATTTTCCATAAAATAAATCTCTCCTCAAGTATTATGGTGTGCACAGTAAAATTATATTTATCATGTCATATGCAAGGTAGTGGCTATGTTTTAAATAAAAATAACTTGACCATCCGCCCCAAAGATGAACATTTAGTAAATTCTAATTATGGAGCACATGTTCTATATGGGATGAAATGTGAGGATTAGGATGTCAATAGAAGTGCTAAGACATGTTGAATTATAACGTTTCTTTACTACTTGCAAATGTATGGAACATAGCAATCTTAAAAAAATACGTTACTTGTTGACTTGATACCTACGTGCTAGATAATACGTTACTTGATAGTTCCAACCCTTATTTCTTACCGAAATAATTATTAGTCTCTTATTTCTTACATATGCTACTTGTTAGATGCTTTTATTTGATAGTTCTAGCCCTTGTTAGAAGATTAATTAGTTGCTTATATATATATATATATATATATATATATATATATATATATATATATATATATATATATATATATATATATATATATATATATATATATATTTGCATGTTGCTTCTCTCTCTTTCTCTCTCAATTTGGTGGATTTGTGTATCCGGTGGGTTACACCGTTGATGGTTATTTTGTGGATGTATTTGTGAGTCCGGCGGGTTACGTCGTAGACGTGGATTGGACATGGGGTAAAAGATTGTGTAAAGTGGTGTGTTTGCAGGTTTGGAAACATAAAAAATACAAAGGAGACACTGCAAATTTTTTTGAAAGCTTTTAGTTTAAATTTGGAACAGCTTGCTTGACTTGATTTGGAACAGCTTGCTTGACTAGACTTGGAATAGCTTGTTGACTTGTGTTTTAGAACAACTTGCTTGACTTGCACCTTTAGAACAGCTTGATTTTATTATTTTGTGATAACTAGATTACTTTTGATGTTTGCACTTTGGTGTTTCACTGCGTCACTAGGATGTTCTCTTATTTTTTGTCATTATGTGTATATGTATTATTTTTATGTAACTCATATGTAGTTTTATCCGCACGCAGGTATGAATCTCCTACCAAAACTCTTAACTCTTGTCTTTAGTTATATTGTATTTACTTCATACTCGTACCTTATTGTAGCTTGTTCTTGCTATGATTAAATTGATATGATGGACTTAGTTACATATCTATATATTTGTGTTGATGTATTGTTATAAGTGCGGCTTCCTTTGGACCTCGCTCTCCCCGAATTGATGGGCTGGATTTGTGTATCCTGGTTTCAGGAAAGTGAGCGACAAATGATTGATCCAGCTATGACGCCACCGAGGAGTCAGGTTGAGGCGCTAGTACCCGAGCAGCCGTGGGTACCCTCACATCATATCGTTATCTTTATCTTTCGTATTTACTTTTAATACCTTTTCATGAGGAGCGATATGTGCTACCCATGGTATTCTACTCTTATGAGTTTAGTTATTATATGTCCATGTTCTTATGTTTTGAACATATTCAAACATAAATGCTATCCGGTGGCCAACTTTAGTATTATATGTTCTGTCTTGCTTTCATTATCCATGTGGATTGAGATACAGTAATAGGCCAACCATAGGTTATGCATTCTAGAATACCCAACTATAGACAACTTATATGTTTACCATTGGGAAAGAGTCCACGGTAGACGTAGCTAGCCATTGCCACATGGCTCAGTCCAGCGTATTTGAGGACTGGGGGGTGACAAGGTTTTTGTGGTGTCCCATGCAGGTCTTGTTTTAAGGTTGGGTGTTAGGATCTCAATCCGTAAACTGAATTTGGAAACTTTTCTCGAAATATCTTGTCCGTTCTTGATTTTCCCAAATATCTTTCACTTATCGCCTACCATTGGATTCATATAATTATTTTTGATCCTTTTCATCCCTTTCTTTATCAGAGAGATGGATACTCGTGCCCAGCAACAGTACACACGCAGGCTCAGACGCAGGCAGGATCATCACAGGCACCTGCACCACAGCAACAAGCCACTGAGGGCTACTTCATGGCTACGATGACGATGATGCAGAGGATGATGAAAATACAGCAACGTCAAATTGACCTTCTATAACAAAGAACAGAGAATTCTCGGATGACGACACTAGAAGCGATCGAGAGGATAGCCCAATGCCAATGTCCCAGTAGTGTGATAACCTTCCAACAACTTAACCCACCTACTTTCGACGACACAAAGGATGCACTTGCTACAGAGCATTGGTTACAGGATATGGAGATCCAATTAGAGGCAGATCAGATACCTCTAGAGGAACGTGTTTCAGTGGTTCGCATCCAGCTTAAGGATATAACATATGATTGGTGGAGTGCAACACAACAAGGACTCATCTTGCCTATCACTTAGGATACTTTCATGGAGAAGTTCAAGAGAAAATTCTTCTCCTCCACAGCTAGACGTATGATACGGGAATAATTCACCAACCAAAAGCTGGGTGACCGTACTGTGGAAGAGTACTCAACAGAGTTTTGTCAGGTTAGTAAATTTGTACCTTCTGTATGTCGACAGAGATAGAACGAACAAAGAATTTGAGGAATGACTCAGCTTGGAGCTTCGGCCATACATACCAATTCAAAATATTACTAGTTTTGAGGCCATATTAGATGCAGCCAAAAACCAGGAGAACAACTTAAGAAATACAAGAGCCGAAGAGGAGCATAAGTGACTCACTGGAGGATTACCCCTATTGCCGACAACACAGACTGCCATAGATTTAATACCAGGATCGACGCATTATTTCCAGCAACTCGAGCAGATTGCTCCTGCATATTGTACTTTCTGTGGCAAGTCAGGACACCTTCAAGAGGAGTATCGTCAGACGAACAACCAGTGCTTACTTTATGGAGGTCCTGATCATATAGCAGCATAATGTAGATTTAGCTTGCTGCTAGTAGAACCAGCATCAACATATTTTCAAGGAGCCCAGTATCATCAAATACAATAATATCAGCACTGAGATATTGTACCAGTGGTGTACGAGTATTGCAGAAAGAAATGACATGATCAAAAGAACAGCTATCGCTTGAACAACCAATGTTTGATATATAGAGGAACAGGTCACCGAGCAGTTGAGTATTCACAACACGACAGGGCAGTGGTAGCTCCGACAGGAGACCAAATGAGTTTACAACCCATGGTTCGGGCTCTCCAATTTTAACGAAGCATGCAGCATTGGCTGAATCAACATTATCAATAGTAGGATCAAGGCTACATATTTGGAGTAAGAGCCGGTAATCATTGCAATAGTCTCCCCCATATTGGTGAATATTTGATTTAATTTTATTTGATTTTTACTCTTGCATGATTAATATTCATATCGATCTTTTGGTACAACAACAAGTTTTGTTATTGCTCCTTATCTAGTTTCCTTTCCTTTCCATCCTTTACCTTTTATGCTTTATTGAAGTTCTTCTTGTGTGTTGCATACTCCTACCTTTTCACTTTTTTATCTCTCGTCTTTTGGCACAAGTCTTCGCTTTGGGTTAGAGGATGGTCTTTGTAAGAACGAGTGACGATATCACAATCGAATATCATAATTTAGTTTAGAGACTTGGACGACTTTTAGTGAGATTGTTTGAGAGTGAAGACTATCATTCAGAGCAGCTTAAATTTTTGGACCATCGTGAGAATATGTTGAAAAGTCGGACTATCCGTCTAGTTCGAATCACTTGGAAGCATTATTCTTTCGACGAGTCTGCCCATGAGACGAGATGGACGATACCCGCCGGTGGTATCCTCACGCGCTCGACTCGATTGGCAAGATTTATTTTAATGTATTGTCTTTAATGATGGTTTGTTTATTTCTAGATCGCGCCCCTACCTTTTAGAAATTTTGAGGACAAAATTCTTATAAGGTGGGTAGGATGTAAACCCCCTTAACCAAATTTTAGGTATACTTGGTGTAGCAAGATATTAGAGTTAATTTGGATTCAAATAGGGTTAAAAAATAGGGTTTAATAAAAAAATATTTATATTTGTAATACTAGGTGTACCTTACCGTTGCTACAATATTTGGAGCACAGCCCTAGTCTTTACCTTCCAACAAATTTTTGCACCCTTGACGTAGACGAGCCAGTCTTCCATTCCAACCTTTGTGTCACTCATAATTATACTCTCTTGTGCTTTATTTTAATCATACAACATTCGTCATAATTATCTGAATTCAATCCTAGACTTTGTACCTATGTCCGTTCCAATCGAAATTTGAGACACAACTTTGACCCGTTTCTTGCAACCCAATATATGACGATAATCAATTTCAAGTCTACTACATCCATGATACTTATGTCACCCCCAATTTAGATCCCATGCACTTGTAATTTATTTAAGAACACCTATAAATTTTTTTTTTATTTAAATTGGGGCAACTGACTCAACCTAGCCTAAAACTAGACCAAACACCAACTCAAACCCATACTCACACCTTCATGAGGCTCATGCAAAATATCACATACCCTCCCATATCCTACAAAATACCAAACCTCCATTTCCACACATCAAATTCCTATTTTCCTTTATTTGTAAGCACCAAAACTATATGGACCTTAGTGTAAAAGAAATACAAGGTGTCACCCTCCTATTAATGCAAACCAAATGGAGACAACCCCTTTGGACAAGACATGACCGGTCCTCTCACCATTTCTCTCCTTTTTGTATGATACTATGCATCCATATTTACCTACATTCAATTCTAGCTCTTGATTCAATCTCCCCCAATCAAAACCATCAATCTCTCTCTTACATAACAAACACCACACAAACCTAAACCCCCTACAGCCGGCCCTAACCCTAAGGAAACGTGCTCTCTCTTCTTCATTAAATATTACGCTCTCTCTCTCTCCCTCATTTATTGCACTCTCTCTCTCTCTCTCTCTCTCTCTCTCTCTCTCTCTCTCCTTCCTCCATTTTACCACTTCACTCTTTCCCTCTTCAACCGAAAACGCCACCACTACCACTATCCTCTCCTTCACACCACCACCTTCACCCCCGACTATCTCAACCACCATCATCACCTCACCTCAATCACCACGATGACCACCACCCTTACCATCACCCCCATCCTCCCTCTTTGTTGTCGACTACAACAGCTCTACCACCGCACCCCCATCACCATCAACGACGGTGACACCTCCACTACCATGGCCACTGCCTTCACCATCACCCCCGCCACTGTCATCACCACGACCACCACCATTACCATCACCCCTATCCTTCCTCCTTGTTGTCGACCACATCAGCTCCACCACCGCACCCCCATCACCATTAATGACAGCAGCACCTCACCACCACGACCACTGCCTTCACTATCACCCCCGCCACTGTCATCACCACAACCACCACTATCACCATCCCCTTCACCACCACAGTAGCCCACCACCATCACCATCACCATCACCCTCAGACTACCACCGGACCACCCCCTTCCTCCTCGACCTTCACCATCACCACCTCCATCACCTTCGGCTTTAATAGCAGCTACTACACCACCCTCTCCATGACCCCATTTTGTTGTCTCAACTTTACGATGTTGGCCTCGGTACCCGTATGAAGACACGTTGGCGATACCGTTCTCATCGTCTTCGAGGACGACCTTAATTTAGTATATTTATTTCCCATGTTTCTTTCATCTCTTTACTTCATTGGAATTCCCTTATAATATTTGTTGTTTTACCCATATTTTGGGAACCTTATAGATATAACATTGGTCATGCGGAGCGTGGAGCGGACTAAAGTTCGTAAATGAAGACTTGATTGTGCTCTACACTTAGTCGAGTGGTCACTCGCAACTCTTGACAATAAATCAAACCTGATTCTTGAATGCATTATTAAAATAGTAAATACTTGATTAACTTGATAAATAACTAGGCAGATTAATTAGCTAACTGATAGTTTTCTAATTTACTCGTCAGAATATAGTACATGTTAACCCTAGCATCACTGTAGCACACTTACCTATTGTTTTGAATATATATATATATATATATATATATATATATATATATATATATATATATATATATATATATCATAATTTTATACTATATTTTACTGAGGATGTATAACAATAGCATTGCGATAATAACCACAACAACAACGATGGTAACAACCACAAAACCGTAGCAACACCAAGCCCTTATTTGAGAAATTGAGCATTGAATGTTAGATGTATATATGTTCCATAAAATAAATCTCTCCTCAAGTATTATGGTGTGCACGATAAAATTATATTTATCATGTCATATGCAAGGTAGTGGCTATATTTTAGATAAAAACAACTTAACCATCAGCCCCAGACTTGAGCTTTTAGTGAATTCTAATTATGGTCCACTAGTTCTATATGGGATGAAATATGAGGATTAGGATGTCGATAGAAGTGCTAAGACATGTTGAATTACAACATTTATTTATTGCTTGCAAATGTATGGAACATAGCAACCTTAAAAAATACGGTACTTGTTGACTTGATACCTACGTGCTAGATAATACGTTACTTGATAGTTCCAACCCTTATTTCTTAGCAAAATAATTATCAGTCTCTTATTTCTTATATATGCTACTTGTTAGATGCTTTTACTTGATATTTCTAGCCCTTACTTGTTAGAAGATTAATTAGTTGCTTACATATACATATATGCATATTGCTTCTCTCTCTCTCTCTCTCTCTCTCTCTCTCTCGTGTATCCGGTGGGTTGTACCGTTGATGGTTATCTTATGGATGTATTTGTGAGTCCGGCGGGTTGCGTCGTAGACGTGGATTGGACATGGAATAAAATATTGTGTAAAGTGGTGTGATTACAGGTTCTGAAACATAGAAAACACAAAGGAGTCTCTGCCAATTTTTTTGAAAACTTTTAGTTTAGATTTGGAACGGCTTGCTTGACTTGATTTGTAACAGCTTGCTTGACTTGATTTGTAACAGCTTGCTTGACTTGACTTGGAGCAGCTTGTTGACTTGTGTTTTGGAACAACTTGCTTGACTTCTACCTTTAGAACAGCTTGATTTCATTATTTTGTGATAACTAGATTACTTTTTATGTTTGTAATTTGGTGTTTCACTGTGTCACTAGGATGTTCTCTTATCTTCCGTCATTATGTGTATATGTATTATTTTATGTAACTCATATGCAGGTTTATCCGCACGCAGGTATTAACCTCCTACCAAAATTCTTAACTCATGTCTTTAGTTACATTGTATTTACTTCATACTCGTACCTTATTGTAGCTTGCTCTTGCTATGATTAAATTGATAGGATGGACTTAGTTACATATCTATATATTTGTGTTGATGTATTATTATGAGTGCAGCTTCCTTTGGACCCTCGTCCTCCCCAAATTGACGGGCTGGATTTATGTATCCTGGATTTAGGGAACTGAGTGACAGAGGATTGATCCAGCTACGAAACCACCGAGGAGTCAGTTGAGGTGTCTGTACCCGAGCAGCCATGGGTAGCCTCACCAGGTATCGTTATCTTTGTCTTTCATATTTACTTTTAGTACCTTTTCATGAGGAGCGATATGTGCTACCCATGGTATTCTACTCTTATGATATTAGTTATTATATGTCCATTCTCTTGTATTTCAGACATATTCGAACATAAATCCTATCGGTTGGCTAACTTTAATATTATATGTTCTGTCTTGCTTTCATTATCCATGTGGATTGAGATACAGTAATAGGCCAACCATAGGTTATGCATGCTAGAATATCCAACTATAGACAGCTTATATGTTTACCGTTGGGCAAGAGTCCACGGTAGACGTAGCTGGCCATTGCCATGTGGCTCAGTCCAGCGTATTTTGGGACTGGGGCGTGACATCAACAACAAAAAATCCCAACAAGGCCCTACGTGGCAGCTTGGCCTGCTAACAATTATAGCTGCACCCTGTTAAGAAGGTACAATTGCTACGCTCTTGCATCCATGCGGCCTAATATATACGCGCTCACGGATGACTATATTTACCTGGGTGACATGCCCAAACCAGACATACATAAGGACATACAAAGAACAACAGAGGAGAGGAGAGAGAGCAGAAGAAATCTTCTTCACCCTACGTCAGATCGTCAACAGAGTAAAGGAGCCGCCATAACGCTCTTTGTCCATTGTCATACCCCATAACCAAAAATTTGTACTTAGATTGTCTGTCTAGGACCTCTTTGTATTTTCTTTTGTTTGTTATTGAACCAATCAATTTTAATGGAAAATATGGTGGCAACTCTGCTGGGGACTTTTTTCTCCTCTAATGAGAAAGTTGTGGCATAATCCGACGCAACCAAGCTCGGATGAACTCAAAGAATGCTGGTGGTCCGCTTCGACCAGCAGGCTTACGAGGACATGCTCTCCGGGGGCAGCGCGAGTCCTTCCCCCAGGCTCGCAAAGCCTAAGAAGACCCGCAAGATATGGGTTGCAAATGCCACTGTTTCTCATCCAACTGCGGAGCAAGTGCTCATCGTCTCCCTCTCTGGCGTATGGACCGCACATCATGCGTCCACTACTTATGAGGTAGCCTCTTCCAACCAGAAGGGTGCTCAGCACTTGAAGACCCGCAGGACGTGGGTAGTGAAGGCCGTTGCGTCTTACCCAACTGCGGGACATTCTCTTCTTGTCTCTCTCTCTGATACTGAAGACACACAACATGCGTCCGCTCAGGCTGTCCCTACTCATGCGGCCTCCTTGCCTGAAAAAGAGAATGCTCACTACCCGAACTCTGACAGAGGAATATAATACGATGCCAAGAGTTTGGGGGTTCATGCGCAGCCCGTGCGGCCATGTGGAGAAGAAAATAATATGCGGCCTCCAACTCAGCTGCATGTGTCTCTGACACACCCAAAAGATCTGTCTTTGACAGAATCTCATCCGACCGTGCTTCCATGAGCCACTTTGAGGAAAATCAAAACTTGGACTCTTCGTACTATGCTCCTGCGCGTGCTAAGTCGAAGAAGTCTGTGGCTGTATGAGCCCGTCAGGATCAATCAACTGTCCATTTGCTTGACCGCCAGCGAGCACCGCTAACCATTATGCAGTCCCCAGTTGGAAGTTATATAAGATCGACCCATGCGTCCAGCCCACAGCGGCAAATGGACATGGTTTATCTCAAGAGTATTCCACTGACGATCTGGGAAAAGTTATTGTACGAAACCTAGATCAGGGAGCAAAAGAAACACCCACACACCCGTGAGATCGGTCTACCCGTGTTCACGAAAAGGGTACAAAGGTGAATCAGCCCTCGCCGGACTAGCGTAGCATAATCAATCACAAGTGCAAGATGAGGAAGACAACTATGACGTATAAAGTGTCCTCCCCAGGTCATTACTGTACCAAAATCATTATTAACTGCTGCTGCAACAAAGTGGCAGTACCCACAAACAGGCAGTTGGCACTCCAACAACTGCATTCGAAGGCACCTCTCCGACAATAACCCGAAAATCAGGTACAAACACCAGAGGAGGATGATCTACCATTCGCCTCATGTTATTCTGCTCGGAAAGACCCTTCCACCTTGGGAGGAAGAAATTCCACCACCTCCAGTCCGTTACTCTCATCCAACGCATTGAGAAGGCGACTACCAGAAGGACCAGCAGCTGGACCTGCAGAAGGTATTTTCCAAGGAACCCGCTCAAAGAAAAAGTTATCAGCCACTGGGGTAGTTCTTCCTCAGGACCCATGAGGGTTACACGAGCTAGGGGTAGTAATCTCCTGGACCTGTACGACAATCCGATGTTCCGAGAAGGTGGTAATTTCCAGGGGACAGACTCCAATATCCCTGGGGGTGGCCACCCTCGTCAAAATGATGTAGCCTTCTACGTTGGGGGTAGTACTTTCTCCCAATCAAAGGAGGAGGCAACGCTACCTGATAACTACTCCTGACAAGAATCTGAGACAAAAAGTGCGGTATCCAATGTCCCATATATCTCGCCCCATGTGAGGACTGTATACATGGCAGGGGACGATCAAGAAGGCCCCAGTGCCCGACAATACCTCAAGGCTTTTGAGTCCATGATGTAGACAGTGAGTTCATCAATGCAAGCCTTGACCCAGGCAATGTTAGTAATTAAAGCAAATAATGATTCACAACCAGCAAGGGCTTCTGGACAAGCAAGCTTTGACCCTGGGAACAACAAGGATTCCGATGCAACTGCTCCGTCCATAGGCAGAAATCAACTTTTGCTCGGCTCTTCTGCCTCTTCCGCAAGAGATGAAGCCAAAGAAGCAATGGTGGAAGTCCAAAAACTTTGGGTTTGCCTAGATTCCATGGGCAGCTGGGATTCACTACGCGAGCTCGGGATATGACAACCATACCCCCGCGAGTGGAGGGATATTCCGTACCTGCCAAAGTACAAGCCCTTTAACTTGAATCAATTCGACGAGAAGACATCCCCCCGTCAATACATGAGTTATTTTGAGACTGAAACATGGCACCTACCTCGTAGTGACGTACTCCTCACCAAGCTCTTCATGGGGGCATTATCCGGGGTAGCATTCGACTGGTTTTGCAGCTTACAAGATAACTACATCTCGTCGTTTGATGACTTCAAGAGTCTTTTCCTCAAAAGATCGTATGACGGAGGAAGCGACATGACGATGTCCTTCCTGATGGATATTACCTAAGGGGAAAGACAACTCGTCCGAAATTATATCAAGCATTTTTGACAAACAACACTGAGGTTGCCTCCAAGCAATCCTGGGTCGACACTGATGGACATGTGCTGCAAAAATTTACTTCCGGCAGTCAGCCTCTGGATGGGCGATGGTCAGTTCCAAGACTGGACGACGTTCATCATAAGCGCTGTCAGCGCTAAGAAGAAGGTCAAAGACGCCCGACTCTTGGGAATATAGATCTTGTAAACCCCCTATTTTCAGATTTTAGATTTTATTATTTTAATTATTGGTATTATGAATTATTGTGATTAAGAGAGAATTTTTTATTATTTTTTAGCTAATTATTATATATTATATTCATGGATTAATAATTATGTATATTTAATTAATTACTATTATTGCACAGAAAATATATTTTTGGGTCTACAAGTATTATTAGAGAATTGTAAATTTTTTTAGGAATTATTTGGAGTTTAAACCTATTTATATATGGCTATATATATATATATATATATATATATATATATATATATATATATATATATATATATATATATATAATATATTGATTAATATTTAAACCAAAAGCCTAAACCCGAACCTAAAACCAAACCCACCTGAACTCAAAATCTGAACTCATTCGCACCCGTAATACCCCCAACCCCAACCCTTCGGCTTCAGAAACTGCCCGCTACAGTAACCCCAAACCCTGCTACAATAACCCCCCCCGACCCCTTCAGCTACAGTCCCC
The DNA here is from genome assembly GCA_036927795.1 of Iris macrosiphon. NCBI lineage: Eukaryota > Viridiplantae > Streptophyta > Magnoliopsida > Asparagales > Iridaceae > Iris > Iris macrosiphon. The sequence continues at coordinate 99,097,793 of JAYESA010000016.1, read as the reverse complement.
GACCGCTCCGATTCACGTTCTGAAATCGCCCCGACCCTTCTCCTTTCCCATTCAGTAACTCCATCAATTTCACCCCTATATATACATCCCCAGACCACCCCTAAGTCATCTCCCTGACCACCGGCGACCACCGACGACGCCATCGACCGCCGCCGCACGCCGCCGAGAGCAGTCGCCCAGAATCGCGAACAACAGAGTGAGGTACCCTTCTTCCCATCCCTGTTTCTCCCTACATAATAAATTAAATAATAACCCGTTGAATCCTATGTGAAGACCACATGATCCCCATGAACCCTGTTTAATTAGTTTAGCTTATCGTGTCCTGTGTCGATTGTAAATCGTGACACAAAACAGAAAAATGACTTAATTTTAGGAGCAGAAACTATTCCAACCTCCCATGTTTGTGTCTAATTTTCTACCAACCTAGTTAATATTTTAAAATTATACTTGATCAGTAATTTAGACAACATAGCCTAGTTTTAATCCCTTTAAACACTTTCTTTTAATTTGATTTATGCTGTAATTTATTTGCTGTCAAATTCTGTCAAAAAACTTGATTTATTAAATCTATTTTTTCTCGATACAGGGTGTGTCCCGCTAAATGAGGCAACTTCATCGTGTGAGAATTTTACCGAAAGGTGCGTATCGTCAATGCGGACGTATAGAATTTTGCGGAACTTGATTTGGATGTGCGTGCACATTGAAATCAACGCGTATCCGTCGAAAAATACCTTATTGGCCTATTCTGACACTTGTTATAATTTTGTGTGTGCTTGTGGTTTCGTAACGAAACTTGCACCATCGGATTAGCAGATTTACTCTAGTCCTGTGACCCAAGTTTGGTTCAATTCTGAGAACGTTGACGAAACACCGTTTTGCGGGCCCCACGGTTCTACTTGACGGGTGATTCGTGACCGGCTCACCGGAATCTAATTTCGGACATTCCGTTGGGCTCGTGCCATCGTTCTGGACTCGTAGACACTAAGTTTGCTAAATTTGGAGAACTTTATTGTTGATATATTTTTTGGTACGAAATGGGCCACATGTGGACCCCGCTTTGACCTAAAATTGTCAATTCTGTTCCTGTGTCCAAATTGGACTTATGGGTAGTCAATCCTAGCTATTTCAAGTATTCTGAGAGCAATGGTGATGTTTGTTTCAGCATCCGGAGGCGTACTTAGAGATTCCACTTTTATAGGAGTAACTTCTGTAGTTCAGAACCCAGGCAAGTGTACGTTGCCCAATCTGTAGAGATCCTATTATATTATTTGCTTGTGTTCTTTCTATATATATACTTCTGTGATGTACCTATTCAACCTAGGACTATGAGACGTTGCTTAGCGTCCGAACAAGATTCGGGTGTCGACGCCGTACGTGGAGTCGTGTAACGTCATTTATAGAATTGATTCCAAGATCCTATATTTTTACGTGCTTGCTTTACCAAGTACGTCATACCATAAGATACTTAACACTATTTTATGTGACTGAATCTTTCTTGAGTAATTCATGATAATTCTGTATAGGCTTGCATGATTCGTGATATGAGACTTGCATATATAAAGATATCATTATGACTCGTTGTACTAGCTAGAGGTCATGATCTTGCGTGTTATGGACGTGAGACATTGTGGACATGAGATGTGAGGTTACATTGGATGGAAAGAGATACACAGGCTACAGGCTGATTATATATACTATACTACTGGAATACATGATATTACTTGCTGCTATAGGCTCTCCGACACTGAGCCTGTAGTGGTCTCAGCTTGAGTACTAGTAAAGCTCTCATTTGCATTTTACATAGCTGGTTATATAGCTTGCCCTGAGGATCTATTTTTATTTACTTCATTTTGTTTAGCTTGAGTGTTTCTTGTACCTTGCTATGTCCCTTGAGGACCTGGATCCGGATTATGTCTCCAGGTACACCAGAGGAGGATTACCTCAAGGTTTACGGGACAGAAGCTGACGCTGGAGAAGTACTAGCACCAGAAGACGAGGTTGTGCCAAAGGATTTCTCCTGAGTATTCAGTTACTTACTCAGTTATCTATGATTATTGTTATTTCATATCTGGACTTGACTTATGGACATATGTATTGATGTTATTCTCTTTTCTTATTTTGTCAGATTGTTCCCTGAAATACTACTTATGTGGACTTGATGATGGACTATTTATTTTTATCTATTATCTTGACTGGTCTATCATATTGAATTATGTTGGCTTTCTGTGGATAGAATAGAATTATACTGTGATAGATGATATATACTTATATTTATATTTGTTACAACTTAAGTACACTCTAACGGGTCTATTAAATTGGGTTTGCCCATTGGAGTTGTGCTGCTGGCCATTGCCACGTGGCTAGTCCCTTGGTATTTTGGGACTGGGGTGTGACATGGTTTTTATGGTAGACTATGCAGGTCTATGACTATATTACTTTGGTTTCAACTAAGGAACCAAGCAAGCATGCAAATTAGGATAGGAAAAAATGATAGGATCTCATCTATTTGTTGACCCGTTCTTGACCTCTATATCGGATTTGAATTAATTTTTTGACTTCCTTTATGCTTGATTCAACTGTTCAACCCTACACTGATCCCGACAGAAGAAGAAAATATGGAGAAATTCTTTGACGGACTTAGTTTTGATCTACAAAGATTAATCGGCTCCGTTGTACCTATTGTCACGACCCGCACCAGGTATAGGGCACGCGAGCGTGGGTACGTCCAGCCTACGCCGTAGCATCGGCGGTAGAATGCTGTCTAGGTCATGATACTATCTAATCAATCTCACATGAATATCCAACTCTATAAAGAGACACAAATATTATAATATAATATGGAATACACTCAATCACATAAACTAGAGCACGATGAGATGTCGAAGCAAACAATAAAATACAAGACAAGTCTAAACAATAATAAATAGTCTAACCTGCAATCAATAACATCCAATCTCCAAGTATGCCGAAAATAAGTCCTCTATGTCACAGTCTGAAAAAAATATCCAGTCAGGATTGGAACAAAGTACAAGCACTAATAGGAGTTCCATGTATATTGACAAAAACTATAACACAGTGTAAAGAAATACAAGACAGATATGAATAACTGGCAATAAGAATACTGGAATAAAGGAATACTAGAATAAATGAATATTGGAGCATATGTCATCATCAATGTATATCTAGCAATGAAATAGAAATACAAGTACACGCAAGAACAATGAACTGGTATATAAGTGTGTATAGAACAATAACTAGAACATGTAGAGATGCTAGATCAATATACTAGAGATACATGTCAAGAATCATCTAACTAAGTGTGTGAAACATCAGCATATCATGTGATCGGCTTGGGACTGATCAGGCTCATTATATTGGTTAGCTATCATCCTTGAGGTCAGGCTAACCATCCAGATAGCTATGATGCGAGTAATAGTCAGGCTAACCACATGTAATAGCTATGAGGCATGTAATGGTCAGGCTACACCGATGTGAGGTATGGGTGAGCTATGATGCATGTAAAGTTGGGTATGATCACATAAGCTACTAATATTTCCCCGTTTCCCCAGCTAGCACGATGGATTCCAGATCACGACTCCTCATAACAGTCTCAATGATGCCAACTCGTGTAAATAACAATGTCAGAGTCATGTACGCTATACAACAAGAATTATAGAGATAATCAACATAATAAAACCTGTCAAAGAATGTACTCGCCTGGGGTCCTGCTGCCGGCAATACCAATAACTTGATTTCTGAAGTCTTGTCTGAACAATCCAACAATCCTATCATATAATACAATATTGCATCAGACATTACTCTAACACACAATAAAAATACACTGAACTCAGGGGCTACACTAGGTATGACACTGGTCAACTAGGGTCAAGTGTGCGTCAAGTTGTACGGGTGTCGCATTTGTAATTGCTGTGCAAGATAGACAGTCAATGATACATGTCTTGCCAGTACGTCAGTGTACATATGGTAGTCTGCTAACATGCTACGTGGTCACACTTGGGTCATCTAGTAGATAGACCAATAATATATATATATATTATCTATCATACACATTAATACTAATTAATTACAATTATAAAAGATACATGTATATACATACTTAATAGAATTTATACTATGTACATATATACATATATTAAACAAGTACTAGGGATGCACGTACAATACGTATACATATGTATATATATACTAGTTTGAGAAATATATTATATATATATACTAATATACCTTTGAATATATATAAATACGTATGCTAATACGTACAAACATACATCCATATAATTACATATACACATACGTTCATGAAATGACAGAAATGAGGGCAGGAACGAACCTGCGTACGGGCACGACGGTGATGACGATGGTGACGATGATGATGGTGAATAGTGATGATCACGACGATGGTGGTAAAGGTGATCATGATGATCAAGGTGGAGATGATGATAAAGATGATGGCGATGGTAATGGTTATGAACAGGGAGAAGGCCGGGTCGAGGTGCTCAGGTGGTGTCGAGGAGGAACAAGGTGACGCGGGGACTATTCAGGTGGGCTTCCAATCGATCGGCAGAGGATCTGGTCGACGAGTGGAGGAGTCTCCGGCGCAAACAGTCAGGCGCACGTACGACGTGTTGGTCGGGAAGAGTCGGGGTACTCCGGCTCGGTGCAGCGACACTCCGGTGTGCTTGGGGAGGCTCGGGCGGTTCATAGCAGAGGGCTCCGGCGGGAAGGATCAGTCGAGTGAGGGAGACGGGTCGTGTGAAGCCGGAGAGGGGATGGGCCATGGAAGAGAACGCGGCGGGCTCGGGTGGTCGAGGCGAGTACTGGGCTAGGGGATGAGCTCCGGTCAGGTTCAGTTGAACTCCGGCGAAGAAGAAAAAGAAAGGAAGAAGAAGATGAATAGGGGATTGTGAAGGTTGGCTGGGAGCTTTAGGTGTTTAGGTAAAGGAAAAATAAAGGAAGGGAAATAAGAAGAAATATTTATACAAAGGGGGTGGTGTTTGACCTAAACAAGTTTGACTGGTCAACCCCTCTTGGAATTGGGCTTCTCATGTATGATTTCAAGGGCCATGATTCAAATGAGTTCAAAATGAAAAGCTATGATGCATTGGTTCAAGGTTTGGAGGACCATGGTTTTAAGGAGGTTGATGTTGAATTACACACTCCCAAAAATTATAAAAAATACACATAAAGGAGAAATATGTTTGTTTACGTGTCGTGTCCAACGGGGTGGATACCTTAATGCACTTTTGCACAAAAGTGCCCAATAATTGGAAAATTGCACAAAATTAGGTTTATGGTATAATTTAATTAAAATAAATGCAATTGGTGTTCTAAAATAAATTAGAAGTATAATGGGCTGAAATTAAGTGGGACACAAGTATCATGAATGAAGTAGACTCAGAATAGAATATTCCCTAATTTGGGTTGCTCAAAATGGGTCAAGATTGTGTCTCCAATTTCGATTGGAACGCACAAGGATACAAAACTGGATTTATTCGGATTAAATATAAACGTTCGTGACAAAAATTGTGCAGCTAAAATAAAGCACAAGAGAACATAATTGTAAGTTACACAAATGTCAGAAAAGAAGGCAGGCATTTCTAGGACAAGATTGTGGAATTTGTTGGAAGACAAAAGCTAGGGTAGCACTCCAAATACCGAAGCAACGGTAATGCACAACAATGAAATAAAATCACGGTAATTTAAATATAATTAATTATCATGCAATCATTTACACATTAATTATAAAAGACGAAAATACTCCTAATCTGAAATATGTGGGTGACAAGTCTACCCTCCTTTAAAAGAATTTTGTCCTCAAAATTTAATATCCTCAATAGTCGTGTTTATTTATTTATTTATTTATTTAGTTATTTCCATCAAAATCAAATTCATCATATCACATAATCATGAAGTAAATCCATATTTCTATTTTACAATTTTTTTTTCAAAATTCTATAAGTACCATATTCCCGCAAATCTTCAAAATTAAAAATCAAATTCTATTCTTATCACAATCTCCTCAAAAATTTTATGCTAATCACTAAATACAAAACTTAATATCCAATCCTCTAATTTTAAATCCACTCAATGTATATTTATAAATTTAAGAAATCTCATCCAAAAATTTTGAATTTCGTACACTAATCCATTAATCATCTTACTCCTCTAATTTAAATCCAATTGATGCATGTTTATAAAGTTTAAATCATCATCCCAAAAACTAGAAATCAAACACTAATCCATTCATTATCTTATTCCTCTATTTCTTTTTTTACACAATACTCAAAAATGTAATACTTATAAAATCTTCAAATATCATATACATTCAAATATAAATTTATATCTTGCAGTCAATAAATATAATAATAATCTTCTTAATTTCTTTGAATTTTAATGACAAATTCAATCATATCTTAATCTTCATAAAATCAATGATTTAACAAAGTCGTCAACTCCGCCATATTTAATTCTCAACTCTCTTCATTTAAATAAATATTTATCCTTGAAATTTAAGGCACCTTGTCTCTCTTTGTCAAATCATAACCTCTTCATTAACTCTTTACTATGGTCAAACTCCCAACAATCAATATCTAAGAAAATCCTACGTAGAGTCATACAACATGCAATCTAAGGAAAACATGTATGGTTATGGTCTCTTTTGTCATGGTATTATAGTCTCTGTCAGGGTGTACTACTAACTATATTCTAGCAAAAGGATCATTGATACAAGCTATGGTACTAGGAAATTAATCAATCAATCAAATAGACAAAAGAATAGAAAGAAAGAACAAAACATAGCCTTCTAACACAACAATAGTTTAATGATGCATCCAAGTTTGATACATGTATCCCTTTAGGTACCACAATTTCTACTACTAGCACACCCACTGCTAGCATCTCTTATCTATTGTAATTGCTTATACTAGTTGTTCTTATCACTCAAGTGCACACAAAGTGCAACACAACACACCAAGTACTGCTCCCTCTAATACAACTCTAGATGGACACCCAAGTCAGTTTGCAGTGCTATCTCAAGCATTCTCAAGCCAACAGATCCTTACATACGCATATCTTCTACTCATATACTGTTATACATTTCTTACCCACCATAAAATTTTATCCTCAAAATTTAACTTCTCAACATTTTAAAATAAAATGTATATACTTCCCTCAAAAGTCAAATATTCAAATATTGAAATAAAATTTTAGTCACTTCCAAAAATCTTTATAGCTTTGACTATGTTTATTGAATTGAATTTGAATCCTCAAAAATTTTAATAACATAAAATCTTAACTCCTCAAAAATTCTTAAAAATTGAAATTTATTTCCAATCTTTAAATTATAAATTTAAATCCATAAGTATACATATAAATACTCACAGTCTCTAATATTCAAGGTGCACACAAATACACCAATTATCTACAACTCTCAACTGTGTACTGAAATTGGTACTGCCCGAATTACTTGCACTATTACTTCCAAATGATCAAAGTTATCATCACACGTATTTTCTCCAATGATTTTCTATCTATATTAATTGATACACCAATCTAATTATCATCACACGAAGTACTTACTGTTATTAGCACCTTGCTCAACTAATCCTCTATATAGAAACATTAGTACTATTGGTATGGTAACACTAGCTTCATCATTAGATCACCTCATCAAACTTATTAGAACTCACGATCACTTGCACCTTTTATAATACACCTGTTTCACTTCACTCTCAAAGTCAGGCATATGGTTCCATATCTTAATTGATGTATACGTATCTTCTCTTAAATCTTTTACAGACTGTTACACTAATCTGTGATACACTTCATAACTTTTATTACAAATCTTGATATTTTTCAACCCATGACACACTCATTAATACCCTTTTTTCATATATATTTCTTTACTCTTAACACACCCAAGTATCAATCATCAAATTGAACATCATGCTCCATTAATCTTTAACACAATTCTTTGATACTTAATTGTTTACCTAGATCATCCAATTACATAAATTCATGACTATCCAGGACGGGTATGCTGACTCTGATACTAACTCTTAGAAATATCACTGATACTCTATACTCTCATTCTACTTATAGTACCAATACTAACTATAATAATGCCTATCATAGAACTATTGCTACAAGGTACTATGCTATGGGTATCTCTAGATTAATGCCTACTGCTCACATGTCCAACTAAGAAACCCTTACAACTAACAAGTCACACTCAGTCAACACTAATACAAGACACAAACCTAATTGCAAGTCACTAATTATCATACTAACAAGGAATCCTCAAGGAAAAGAAGCTCAAAAAGGAACTGGATTAAGGACTGAAGGTAACTCTACTGCTAGCGAGGAAAATGATGGAATAAGGTCCTAGAATAAAATAAGTGTATAAGTATTGAGATGAGACTTTAAGAATCAATTTAAGATACAACCTGATAATCATACACGTCTGTCCAAAATCATGACACTTAGAATCCTCGCCACGCCAGCAAGCATAGCTGCGATATGGGTTCCATAACTAAGGTATGCAACTCTATAATCATGTCATCTAGAATCTTCGCCACGCCAACTGGCATGGCTGCGAGAAACTCTAAATTCATAACTAAGATATGTACATCCGAAGTTAGGTTCCTACGTATCCGCCATGACAACTAATATGGCTGCGATAAACTCTAGGTTCCATAACCAAAGTAGACATTTTACCTTTCTCACTGTCCTCATCAATATATGTCATCAGATGATACCGTAAATCTTAGCCCGTAAAATTCATCTCGATATGAAATCAACTCAACAACAATACCAAGAATTAAATTTAACAACTGGTCAACAAGAATCAAACTCAATATCAACAAGTGAGAATGGACAAAAATAAGGGAAATGATTTGAATTAGAAATTATAATGATATTCTCAACGGTCATCCCAGGAATCTCTCAAAATTTATGATTAAGTATTCGCTCTCAACCTAGTATCCTATGTCCTATATCCTATCACAGGTACGCAGTAGTACAACTAAGACGTCGTACTACCACGATATCGCACAACTTGCGAAGTCTGACCTGCATGGGCCTCCACTAAAAATGTGTCACGACCCGCACCCGGTATAGGGCACGAGAGCGTGGGTACGTCCAGCCTACGCCGCAACATCGGCGGTAGAACGCTGTCTAGGTCATGATACTATCTAATCAATCTCACATGAATATCCAACTCCATAAGGAGACGCATATATCATAATATAATATGGAATATACTCAATCACATAAACTAGAGCACGATGAGATATCGAAGCAAATAATGAAATACAAGACAAGTCTAAACAATAATAAATAGTCTAACCTGTAATCAATAACATCCAATCTCTAAGTATGTCGGAAATAAGTCCTCTATGTCATAGTCTGGAAAAAATATCCAGTCAGGATTGGAACGAAGTATAAGCACTAACAATAGTTCCATGTATATTGACAAAAACTATAACACAGTGTAAAGAAATACAAGACATATATGAATAACTGGCAATGAGAATACTGGAATAAAGGAATACTGAAATAAATGGATACCGGAGCATATGTCATCATCAGTGTATATCTACCAATGAAATAGAAATACAAGTACACGCAAGAACAATGAACTGGTATATAAGTGTGTACAAGAATAATAACTAGAACATGTAGAGATGCTAGATCAATATACTAGAGATACATGTCAAGAATAATCTAACTAAGTGTGTGAAACATCAGCATATCATGTGATCGGCTTGGGACTGATCAGGCTCATTATATTGGTTAGCTATCATCCTTGAGGTCAGGCTAACCATCCGAATAGCTATAATGCGCGTAATAGTCAGGCTAACCACATGTAATAGCTATGAGACATGTAATGGTCAGGCTGTACCGACGTGAGGTATGGGTGAGCTATGATGCATGTAAAGTTGGGTATGATCACATAAGCTACTAATATTTCCCCGTTTCCCCAGCTAGCACGATGGATTCCAGATCATGACTCCTCGTGATAGGTCTCAATGATGCCAACTCGTATAAATAATAGTGTCAGAGTCATGTACGCTATATAACAAGAATTATAGAGATAATCAACATAATAGAAACTGTCAGAGAATGTACTCGCCTGGGGTCCTGCTGCTGGCAATACCAATAACCTGGTTTCCGAAGTCTTGTCTGAATAATCCAAAAATCCTATCATATAATACAATATCGCATTAGACATTACTCTAACACACAATAAAAATACACTGAACTCAGGGGCTACGCTAGGTATGACACTGGTCAACTAGGGTCAAGTGTGCATCAAGTTGCACGGGCGTCACATCTGTAATTGCTGTGCAAGACAGACAATCAATGATACGGGTCTTGCCAGTACGTCAGTATACATATGGCAGTATACTAACATGCTACGTGGTCACACTTGGGTCATCTAGTTGATAGACCAATAATATATATATATTATCTATCATACACACTAATACTAATTAATTATAATTATAAAAGATACATGTATATACATACTTAATAGAATTTATACTATGTACATATATTAAACAGGTACTAGGGATGCACGTACAATACGTATACATATGTATATATATACTAGTTTGAGAAATATATTATATATATACCAATATACCTTTGAATATATACCAATACGTATGCTAATACGTACATACATACATCCATATAATTACATATACACATACATTTATAAAATAACGAAAATGAGGGCAGGAACGAACCTGCGCACGGGCACGACGATGATGACGATGGTGACGATGATGATGGTGAATGGTGGTGATCACGACGATGGTGGTGAAGGTGATGATCAAGGTGGAGATGATGATAAAGATGATGGCGATGGTAATGGTTATGAACAGGGAGAAGGCCGGGTCGAGGTGCTCAGGTGGTGTCGAGAAGGAACAAGGTGACGCGAGGACTATTCAGGCGGGCTTCCAATCGATCGACGGAGGATCTGGTCGACGAGTGGAGGAGTCTCCGGCGCACTCAGTCAGGCGCGGGCACGGCGTGTTGGTCGGGGAGAGTCGGGGTACTCTGGCTCGGTGCAGTGATGCTCCAGTGTGCTTGGGGAGGCTCGAGCGGTTCATAGCAGAGGGCTCCGGCGGGAAGGATCGGTCGAGTGAGGGAGACGGGTCGTGTGAAGCCGGAGAGGGGATGGGCCATGGAAGAGAATGCGGCGGGCTCGGGTGGTCGAGGCGAGTACTCGACTAGGGGATGAGCTCCGGTCGGGTTCAGTTGAACTCCGGCGAAGAAGAAGCAGAAAGGAAGAAGAAGATGAATAGGGGATTGTGAAGGTCGGCTGGGAGCTTTAGGTGTTTAGGTAAAGGAAAAATAAAGGAAGGGAAATAAGAAGGAATATTTATACAAAGGGGGGGGGGTGTTTGACCTAAACAAGTTTGACTGGTCAACCCCTCTTGGAATTGGGCTTCTCATGTATGATTTCAAGGGCCATGATTCAAATGGGTTCAAAATGAAAAGCTATGATGCATTGGTTCAAGGTTTAGAGGACCATAGTTTTAAGGAGGTTGATGTTGAATTACACACTCCCAAAAATCATAAAAAAATACACATGAAGAAGAAATAGGTTTGTTCACGTGTCGTGTCCAACGGGGTGGATACCTTAATGTACTTTTGCACAAAATTGCCCAACAATTAGAAAATTGCACAAAATTAGGTTTATGGTTTAATTTAATTAAAATAAATGCAATTAGTGTTCTAAAATAAACTAGAAGTACAAGGGGCTGAAATTAAGTGGGACACAAGTGTCATGAATGAAGTAGACTCAGAATAGAATATTATCCTAATTTGGGTTGCTCAAAATTGGTCAAGATTGTGTCTCCAATTTTGATTGGAACGCACAAAGATACAAAACTGGATTTATTCAGATTAAATATAAACGTCCGCGACGAAAATTATGCATCTAAAATAAAGAACAAGAGAATATAATTATAAGTTATACAAAGGTGAAAAAAGAAGGCAGGCATGTCTAGGACAAGATTGTGAAATTTGTTGGAAGGCAAAAGCTAGGGTAGCGCTCCAAATACCGAAGCAACGGTAATGCGCAACAATGAAATAAAATTACGATAATTTAAATATAATTAATTATCATGCAATCATTTACACATTAATTATAAAAGACAAAAATACTCCTAATATGAAATGTGGAGGTGACACCTACTTTATTCATGGACGTCCTTGCTGCAGTCCGACGCATGGAGCGTGTCACCAGGAGAGAGTCCAGTCAGAAATGACCGTTCACATCAGCACCAGCTAGAGCAGCACAGGAAGAAGCTGCAAAGAGACCTCACATGCACCAGCCACCCAGAGCAACTCCGCAGGCACTGCCTATATGTCAATATTTTGGCAAGCGAGGTCATTACGAGAGCGAGTGCAGACGTAAGTTGGGACTATGCTTGATTTGCGGATCGGGACAACACTCGGCACGGGACTGTATGGAATAGCGGAGAGGAGCATTGATGATTCATCGACCAGCCCTACCAACACCAGCACCAAGACTCCCTACTTGTCATTATTGTGGCAAGATAGGTCATCTCACCAAGGAAGCCAACGCAGATTGGGATTATGTTTGCTTTGCAGTTCGGACGAGCATTCAGCTAGAGATTGCACGGAGCATCGAGGAGAAGCATCGATGGTTCACCAAATAGCACCGATGTTAAACCGACAAGCTTTACCAGCACCGAGACCAGTTCATCAGCCACATCGACCAGCTTATCCAGCACCAGGAGCATCACAGGTGGAAGATGGAGGATTCAGACCACCAGCTCCAGGAGGGTATCAGCGGAGGTCATAATTGACATCACAGACAATACTCTTCCAGCAGGCTCAGCAACAGCAGAGGGCATCACTACATGGACGTGGATAGACTTTTGCGATGACATTAGAGGAGGCACGAACTCAAGGAGTAGTAAATATGGGTAAAGATTTAGTTTTATCATAGCTAGCTATAGTAACGAATATTCCTAATAATACTTTAGTATGTGCCTATTAGTTCCATTCCCTAGCCTATACCTAGTATTATGTTAGCATGAACTTGTTGGTCTAGAGTAGTAATATGTCAGTGGTACCCAAGTTTTCAGAAGTTGTAGTTGATCCTCGCTCTAATCAGACTCCTTTACTCTTGAGTTACTTATCTCTCATTTTCTAGGAAAAACTTTTATTGCTTTCCTACGTGTTCTTCTTGAACAAAACCCTCATCCTTCCTCTCGATTTTTCTCTTGTTCATGGTCCCTTATCTTTTGTATCGTGCTTCAACAAATGTCATACAACCGCGTCAATCTCTTCTGGACTAAATCTTTCCTGACCGGTTACGTTTCGTTTTCTTAATTGTGAGGATGCAATTCTTTTAAGTTGGGTAGATTGTAAACCCCCTATTTTTAGATTTTAGATTTTATTTTTTTAGTTATTTATATTATGAATTATTGTGATTAAGAGAGAATTTTTTATTATTTTTAGCTAATTAATATATATTATATTCATGGATTAATAATTATGTATATTTAATTAATTACTATTATTGCACCAAAAATATATTTTTGGCTGTATAACTATTATTAGAGAATTATAGATTTTCTTGGGAATTATTTATGGTTCAAACCTATTAATATATGGCTATATATACGTATATATATGGTTAATTTATTGATTAATAATTAAACCTAAACCCTAAACCCTAAACCCGAACTCACCCGCACCCATAACACCCCCAGCCCCGACCCTTCAGCTTCAGAAACCGCCCGCTACAGTAACCCCAACTCCTGCTACAGTAACTCCCCCCCGATCCCTTCGGCTACAGCCCCCGACCGCTCTGATTCACATTTCGAAACCGTCCCGACCCTTCTCCTTTCCCATTCAGAAAGTCCCTCCCATTCACCCTATATATACATCCCCAGACCACCCCTCAGTTATCTCCTCGACCACCGACGACCACCGACAACGCCGTCAACCGTCGCTGTACGACGCCGAGAGCAGCCGCCCAGAATTGCGAACAGCAAAGTGAGGTACCCTTCTTCCTACCCCTGTTTCTCCCTGCACAGTAAATCAAATAATGACCCATTAAATCCTATGTGAAGACCATATGACCCCCATGAACCCTGTTTAATTAGTTTATCTTATCGTGTCCTGTGTCGATCGCAAATTGTGACACAAAACATAAAAAAATAACTTAATTTTAGGAGCAGAAATTGTTCCAACCTTCCATGTTCGTGTCTAATTTTCTTCCAACCTAGTTAATATTTTAAAATTTTACTTGATCAGTAATTTAGACAACATAACCTAATTTTAATCCCTTTAAACACTTTCTTTTAATTTGATTTATACTGTAATTTATTTGCTGTCGAATTCTGTTAAGAAACTTGATTTCCTAAACCCAAATTTTCTTGATACGGGATGCGTCCCGCTAAACGAGAAGACTTTGCCATGTGAGGATTTCACCAAAAGGCGCGTATTATCAACGCGGACGTGTGAAATTTTATGAAACTTGATTTTGATGTGCGTGCACACCAGAATCAACGCGTATCCGTCGTAAATACCGTATCAGCCTGTCCTGACACTCGTCATAATTTCGTTTGTGCTTGTCGTTTCATAATAAAACTTATGTCATCGGATTCGCAGTGTTACGCTGGTCCTGTGGCCCAAGTTTGGTTTGTTTCTAAGAACGTTGACGAAATACCGTTTCGCGGACCCCACGGTTCTATTTGACGGGTGATTTCGTGACCGGCTCACCGAAATCCAATTTTAGATATTCTGTTTAGTTCATACCATCATTCTGGGCTCGTAGATACTAAGTTTGCTAAATTTTGAGAACTTTATCTTTGGCATAATTATTGGTGCGAAATGGGCCACATGTGGACCCCGCTTTGACCCGAAACTGTCAATTATGCTCCTGTGTCTAAATTGGACTTATGGGTAGTCAATCCTAACAATTTTAAGTATTCTGAGAGCAATAGTGATGTTTATTTCAGCATCCGGAGGCGTACTTGGAGATTCCACTTTTATAGGAGCAACTAACAGAGTTCAGAACCCAGGCAAGTGTACCTTGCCAAATCTGCAGAGATCCTGTTATATTATTTGCTTGTGTTCTTTCTATATATATACTTCTGTGATGTACTTATTCAATCTAGGACCGTGAGACGTTGCTTAGCGTCCGAACAAGATTATGGTGTCGACGTCGTACGCGGAGTCATGTAACATCATTTAGAGAATTGATTCCACGATCCTATTTTTTTACGTGCTTGCTTTACCAAGTACGTCATACCATAGGATACTTGACAATATTTTATGTGACATAATTTTTCTTGAGTAATTCATGGTGATTCTGTATAGGCTTGCAGGATTCGTGATATGAGACTTGCATATATAGAGATACCATTATGACTCGTTGTACTAGCTAGAGGTCATGATCTTGCGTGCTATGGACATGAGACAATGTGAACATGAGACGTGAGGTTACATTGGGAGTAGAGAGACAAACTGGCTACAGGCTGATTATATATACTATACTACTAGAATATATAATATTATTTGTTGCTATGGGCTCTCCGACACTGAGCCTGTAGTGGTCTCAGCCTGAGTACTAGTGATGCTCTCATTTGTATTTCACATAGCTGGTTATATAGCTTGCCATGAGGATCTATTTTTATTTATTGTATTTTGTTTGGCTTAAGTATTTCTTGTACTGTCACGACCCGCACCCGGTTTAGGGGCACGAGAGCGTGGGTACGTCCAGCCTACGCCGCAGCATCGGCGGTAGAACGCTGTCTAGGTCAAGTACTATCTAAATAATCTCACACTAGTATCCAACTCCATAAGGAGACACGGATAACACTATAAATTGAACAACATACTCAATCACAACTACAGTACGATAAGAATTTGAAGAAACAAAAGAATACAACACAAGTCTACTGACAAAATAATCATACCTGAAATCAGTAACAACCAATCCCCAAGTGTCAGAAACAAGTCCACTAAGGTCACAGTCTGGAAAAATATTTTCCAGTCAGGAAGGAGCAAAGTACATCTCTAAATAGCAGTTCTATATAAATGACATAAACTATGTAGCAGTTCTAGATGGAAATATACCAGACGCATGTATAGGTATGAGAAATGTACAATGAAAGAAATACTGGAAATACTGTAAGTAACTGCAGGAAAAGAAACAATATGTCCATGAGCAAGGAACCTATGACTAAGTGTGTGAGTACTAGCTTTAATATGTGATCGGCTTGGGAACTTGATCAGGCTGGTTACATGTGATTAGCTATGGTTCATATAAAGTCAGGCTAACCGTTGGTTAGCTATGATGCATGTAGAGATCAGGCTAATCACACGTAACAGCTATGGAGCATGTAAATGGTCAGGCCGCACCCGACGTGAGATGTGGGGTGAGCTATGGTGCATATAAAGTTGGGTATGATCACATATCTACACTAAAGTACTCCCCAAACCCCCGACTGGTATAGTAGATCCAATCATGGTACGCTATGGCACGGGATTCCCTAGGAAGGTAGCAAATCTCCCCGGGAATCAGTGTCTGTACATGCACAAGATATCAAGGAAACAAGCCTTGTACAAGCTACACCATGAATAAGGAATAACATCTCATGACGAGATACGTGTATACCAATCCGTGTAACCAACGTGTCAAGAACAGGGATATTTACACTAGATATAGTGAACATAGGAGATATCATAAATTAGAAACTAATCAGAGAATGTACTCGCCTTGGGTCCTTAGCTGGTAAAACCAATGTCCTGTCCCAGAGTATCGTCTGGAGGAACCAACAGTCCTAAAAATATATCACAAGCAAAACCATATTTGCATCAGATGCTACACTAACACAGTCAAAAAATACTGGTCTCAGGGCCATGCCAGGTATGGCACTAGTCAACTAGGGTCATCTAGTAGGGATACGTATATAAATACACATATTATTAATTATCATTAATACTTACAATATATATATATGCACCAATTTAAATGTATTTACAATATATATATATATATATCCTTTAAATACATATTGGATTTATACTAGTATATACTTACAATACATATACCAATACGAAATATAAATCTACATATATATATTTATGCCAAAATACGGTTATATACATATATATACTAATTTACATAATCAAAAATCCTTATATATAATACATAACTAAATTTTACACAAAATAACTAATTTCATACATAAAGAGCAATAAAGCTAATTATATTTTATTTAACTAAACTAATTACATGAAATTACTAAACTAATTATATGAAAATACTAAACTAATTATATGAAAATACTAAACTAATTAATTAATAATTACTAACTGATTAATAATTAATTTCTGATTAATAAATAATTACTGATAAATAAATAATTAAATGATTAGTAATTAATTAACTAATCTAAACTAATTTATTAATTAACTAATTTATTACTTAATTACTAACTTAACACAGAGAGAACAGAACTGGAGAAAGGAAAAGGAAGAGGGAAGTCTTCACCTGAGGGTTTCCCGATCGACGGAGGAGGTCTCGCCGGGGTCGGCGCGGTGGGGTTCGACTCGAGGCGGCGGCGTGGAATTCGAGAGCAGCGGCGGCTTCGAGGCGGCAGCAGCGGAACTCGACGACGGGTCGTCGGTCGACGTTCGTCTCGGCGGCGGCGGCGGTTCGAGGAACCGGCGTCTCGACTCAGCGGAAGGAGATCTCGGCGGCTCGACTCAGCGGAAGGAGATCTCGGCGGCGGCGTCGAACTCGGCGGGGGCTGGATCAATCGGCTCGACTCGGCGGTGGAAACCCGACCCGGCGGAGGCGGAGGTCCCAGTCGTCGGCGGCGACGGGATCTAGGTTAGGTTAGGTTTAGGGTTCTGTGTGTGTTAGGGGGTGGGATCGTGTCCGGAGCTGGACACGGGGATGGTTGTTGTGTGGTGGCTGACAGGGACGGACGTGTCCGGGTGTTGGACACGAGGGTGGTGTATTGTGGTGTGGGGGTTGTGTCTGGGTGTGTCGGACACGAAAATCTGGTTGTAATATTGTAAATCTGGACACAGAAAATGAATGGATACGGTGGGACACCCGGGGTCGGACCCGAGGCCAACACGGCTGACACGGTGATGTTGGACACACGGACACGAGCACACAAAAATGGTGGTGATGGCTTGTTGGCTTGTGGGGATTTGTGAGGGCTAGCTAGGGTTTCTTGGGAATGGTGATGAGAGACTTAAATAGGGAGAGAGAGTTGTGGGCTAAAGGGTGAGGATTGGCCCAATGATGAATGGCCAGGATTTAATATAAAGGGGCTTTTCATGTGGGAAGAATGAGGGTGTGAATGGGAGACGGTAAACTGGAAAATATAATTTAAGAAAATGTTTTAAGAGGCTTCCAAGGCTAACTGATTCTAATTTAGCTACTAATTAATTCCATTTTTCAAAAACCCTAGAAAATATGAAATTCATTTATTTACTATTCCAAAAATGGATATGAAAATTTATTATGAACAACTAGTCCGTTAAATAATTTTGTTAAACAAATAGTTTTATGATTTCAAGCAATAAATATCCGAAGCTAGAGAATTACATATCATTATTATTTATCTATTTATTTTATGAGAAAGCGACATTTAGGAAAAATAATTTTTTTATAAAAGATTTTAAATCACCTTCTACAATCAAACATTGTTCAAAATCTAATACAAAAATTTAAGGAGGAAATATTTTATAAACTTGGTATTTAAAATAAATTAAAATCTAATTATTTCGGAAATTGGGAATCGGAGGTTACAAGTCTATCCACCTTAGAAAAATTTCGTCCTCGAAATTTAGGATCCTAAATAATTGCCTTTACTCATCATATTATTTCTATCAAAAATTTAAATTTCAACCAAATAATCATGAAGTAATTCCATATCGTTATTTCACAACCTTTCAAAATTCTATATCATCATATTCCGGAAAATCTTTAAGTTTTAAAATCAAATTCAGATTTTTATCATAATCTCCTCCAAAATTTAAGTTCGTATCTAATTACTCAAGGATTTTAATGTCCAATCCTCCAATTGAATTCCAATCAATATATATTTATAATACTTAAAAAAATCTGTATCCCAAAATTTAAATTTTTAAACACTCATCAATCATCTTACTCCTCTAACTCAATTCAACTGATGTTTATTCAAATCTAAATCCTCATCCCGAGAATTGAATTCGACACTATTCCATTAACGATTTTTATTTTCCTGATTCCCTTTTTCCTCAAATACTCAACGATACGATACTTTCAGAATCTTCAATGCAACATTCATAATATAAAATTTTAAATTTCTATCTTTCAATCAAATAGATAAATGATAATCTCTCCAATTTTTCTCAAATTTTAATAATCAATTTAATCATATCAAGACCTTCCTAAGATTAATAAATCCTCCATTTTGCCCTGTGAATTTCTTAACTCTCCATTTAAGTTAATGTTATTCTCGAATTTTAATCATACCCCGATTTTCATTAAATCAATGATCCATCAACTCCGTTATAACAACCCCTAAATTCTTTATTTAAATTTAATGCTCATCCACAAATTTAATCCTCTTGTCTCTTTTTGTCAGTCATAACCTCGTCATAGATCTTTGCTATGGTCAAAACCCCAAAATTATGGTTTAAGAAAACTCTACCTACAGCCATGCAATTTAAGAAAATATAGGTCATGTGTCTTGTCATGGTATTTCAGTCTCTGTTAAGGTGCACTACTAGTTATATTCTAACAAGAAATCATGCATATGAACTACAATACTAAGGAAATCAATCAATCGAAAGACGGAAAAAGGAACATCAGGAGGGAAGAAAGAACCTGCTAACATATTACTTGTAGTATCTACTAGCTCTAACAAACACTTAACTCTAGCACATTCACTAAATAATTCCTATTCCTGTACACTGATATCCTTATCAACTAACCTTTAGTTCACAACACCCATGATTACATCCTCATTGCATACACCTGCTTATAAATACCAAAATCTGATACCAAGAACCTATAATATAACCATGGTTCAATAATGCATCCAAGTTTGATACCTCTACCTCTTTAGTACCATACTCTCTGTCAGTTCCCGTTCCTACTACAATTGTTCATACTATTCTTATCACTCAAATGCACACCAAGTATAACACCATACTAAGTACTGCTCTTTCCGATACAACTTTAGATGGACACCCTAGTCAGTCTGCGGTGCCATCTCAATCATGCTCAAGTCATCAGATCCTTACACATGTATATCATCTACTCATATATTAATATTCATCGCTTATCTACCCTAACATTAATCCTCCAATAATCGTCAAGGTTTATCTTCTCGATCAACTTAAAAATAAATTGCATATACCTCCTCAAAGTCAGAACTCAACATCGGAATAGAAATTTTAATCACTTCTAAAATCTTTGTAGCCTTGACCATGTTTATTGAATCACTATTTAAAATCCTCAAAATTTTAATGATACAATCTCAACTCTTCAATAATTCTCAAAGCAAAAATTCATTTCCACTCTTTAATTTATAAATCCACAATTATACATATAAGTGCTCACGGTCTCTAATACTCGAGGTGCATTCAATACCTCTATTGTCTACAACTGTGTACTAAATTGTACTGCCCGAATCACTTGTACTATTACCTCCAATGATCAAGGTTATCATCACATGTATTTTCTTCCATAATTTTCAATCTATATTAACTGGTATATCATTCGATTATCATCACGCAGAGTGCTTACTGTTTTGAGCGTCATTCTCGACTAACCCTCGAAATAGAACCATTATCACTCTTGGTATTATATCACTAGCTTCATTAATGGATCATCTCTTCAAGCTCATTATAACTCATGATTACATGTATCTTCTATAACACTCATATTTCTTTACTCTCAGGGGCAAGTATATGGTTCTCATCTCAATTGATGTATATGTATTTTCCTTTAACCTTTTATAGCTTGTTAAACTAATCTGTGATACGCTTCACCATTTTCCTTTCCAATTCCGATATTTCTCTACTCATGACACCTCATTAACTTTATGCGTATATATTTCCTTACCCTTAACACTTCCGATATCATTCATCAAATTGAACATCATGCTCCATTAATTCTTAACACAATTTTCTTGATACCTAATTGTTTACATAGATCTCTCAATTACATAATCATGATTATCCAAGACGGGTAATTGACTCTGATACTAACTCTGAGAACTATCACTGATACTCTATACTCTCCTTCTACTTATAGTACTATAATGACACTTATCCTAGAACCATTGTTACAAGGTATTATGCTATGGATAACTCTAGATTAAAGTCTACTGCTCACATGTCCAACTAGAAACACTTACAAACTCACAAGTCACACTCAGTCAAACTAATACAAGACACAACCAAAATTGCAAGTCACTAATTATCATACTAACAAGGAATCCTCAAAGAAAATAAGCTCAAAAAGGAACTGGATCAAGGACGGAAGGTATCTTTACTGCTAGTAAAGAAAAGAAGCGATGGAACAAAGTCCTGGAATAACATAAATAGATAAGTCTTGAGATGATACTTTAAGAACCAATTTAAGATACAACCTGATAATCATACACGTCTGTCAGAAATCATGACACACAGAATCCTCGCCACGCCAGTAAGCATAGATGCGATAAACGACAGGTTCCGTAACTAAGGTATGCAACCCTATAATCATGTCATCTAGAATACTCGCCACGCCAACCGGTATGGCTGCGAGAAACTCTAAATCTCATAAGTGCATCCAAGTTAGGTTCCTACGTTCTCGTCACGACAGCTAATATGGCTGCGATAAACTCTAGGTTCCATAACCAAAGTAGACGTTTTACCTTTCTCACTGTCCTTATCAACATATGTCATCAGATGATACCGTAAATTTTAGCCCGTAAAATTCATCTCGATATGAAATCAATTCAACAACGATACCAAGAATTAAATTTAACAACTGGTCAACAAGAATCAAACTCAACAATGATACCAAGATTCAAATTTTAATAATTGATCAACAATAATCAAATTCAATATCAATGAGTAAGGACGGACGGAAACAAAACGAAAGATTCAAAATTAGAAGTTATAATAAGAT
Organism: Iris macrosiphon; assembly: GCA_036927795.1. Classification (NCBI taxonomy): domain Eukaryota; kingdom Viridiplantae; phylum Streptophyta; class Magnoliopsida; order Asparagales; family Iridaceae; genus Iris; species Iris macrosiphon. The sequence continues at coordinate 99,075,586 of JAYESA010000016.1, read as the reverse complement.
TCTCAAGGGGTCGTCCCAGGAATCTCTCAAATAATTTTGTGATTGAGTATCCTCTCTCATCCTAGTATCCTATGTTCTATATTCTATAGCAGGTACGTAGTAGTACAACTATGACGTCGCACTACTACGACATCGCACAACTAGCGAAGTCTGACCTGCATGGGCCACCACTAAAACGTGTCACGACCCGCACCCGATTTAGGGGCACGAGAGCGTGGGTACGTCCAGCCTACGCCGCAGCATCGGCGGTAGAACGCTGTCTAGGTCAAGTACTATCTAAATAATCTCACACTAGTATCCAACTCCATAAGGAGACACGGATAACACTATAAATTGAACAACATACTCAATCATAACTACAGCACGATAAGAATTTGAAGAAACAAAAGAATACAACACAAGTCTACTGACAAAATAATTATACCTGAAATCAGTAACAACCAATCCCCAAGTGTCAGAAACAAGTCCACTAAGGTCACAGTCTGGAAAAATATTTTCCAGTCAGGAAGGAGCAAAGTACATCTCTAAATAGCAGTTCTATATAAATGACATAAACTATGTAGCAGTTCTAGATGGAAATATACCAGACGCATGTATAGGTACGAGAAATGTACAATGAAAGAAATACTGGAAATACTGTAAGTAACTGTAGGAAAAGAAACAATATGTCCATGAGCAAGGAACCTATGACTAAGTGTGTGAGTACTAGCTTTAATATGTGATCGGCTTGGGAACTTGATCAGGCTGGTTACATATGATTAGCTATGGTTCATATAAAGTCAGGCTAACCGTTGGTTAGCTATGATGCATATAGAGATCAGGCTAATCACACGTAACAGCTATGGAGCATGTAAATGGTCAGGCCGCACCCAACGTGAGATGTGGGGTGAGCTATGGTGCATATAAAGTTGGGTATGATCACATATCTACACTAAAGTACTCCCCAAACCCCCGACTGGTATAGTAGATCCAATCATGGTACGCTATGGCACGGGATTCCCTATTAAGGTAGCAAATCTCCCCGGGAATCAGTGTCTGTACATGCACAAGATATTAAGGAAACAAGCCTTGTACAAGCTACACCATGAATAAGGAATAACATCTCATGACGAGATCCGTGTATACCAATCCGTGTAACTAACGTGTCAAGAACAGGGATATTTACACTAGATACAGTGAACATAGGAGATATCATAAATTAGAAACTAATCAGAGAATGTACTCGCCTTGGGTCCTTAGCTGGTAAAACCAATGTCCTGTCCCAGAGTATCGTCTGGAGGAACCAACAGTCCTAAAAATATATCACAAGCAAAACCACATTTGCATCAGATGCTACACTAACACAGTCAAAAAATACTGGTCTCAGGGCCATGCCAGGTATGGCACTAGTCAACTAGGGTCATCTAGTAGGGATACGTATATAAATACACATATTATTAATTATCATTAATACTTACAATATATATATACATGCACCAATTTAAATGTATTTACAATATATATATATATCCTTTAAATACATATTGGATTTATACTAGTATATACTTACAATACATATACCAATACGAAATATAAATCTACATATATATATTTATGCCAAAATACGGTTATATACATATATATACTAATTTACATAATCAAAAATCCTTATATATAATACATAACTAAATTTTACACAAAATAACTAATTTCATACATAAAGAGCAATAAAGCTAATTATATTTTATTTAACTAAACTAATTACATAAAATTACTAAACTAATTATATGAAAATACTAAACTAATTATATGAAAATACTAAACTAATTAATTAATAATTACTAACTGATTAATAATTAATTTCTGATTAATAAATAATTACTGATAAATAAATAATTAACTGATTAGTAATTAATTAACTAATCTAAACTAATTTATTAATTAACTAATTTATTACTTAATTACTAACTTAACACAGAGAGAACAGAACTGGAGAAAGGAAAAGGAAGAAGGAAGTCTTCACCTGAGGGTTTCCCTATCGACGGAGGAGGTCTCGCCGGGGTCGGCGCGGTGGGGTTCGACTCGAGGCGGCGGCGTGGAATTCGAGAGCAGCGGCGGCTTCGAGGCGGCGGCAGCGGAACTCGACGACGGGTCGTCGGTCGACGTTTGTCTCGGCGGCGGCGGCGGTTCGAGGAACCGGCGTCTCGACTCAGCGGAAGGAGATCTCGGCGGCTCGACTCAGCGGAAGGAGATCTCGGCGGCGGCGTCGAACTCGGCGGGGGCTGGATCAATCGGCTCGACTCGGCGGTGGAAACCCGACCCGGCGGAGGCGGAGGTCCCAGTCGTCGGCGGCGACGGGATCTAGGTTAGGTTAAGTTTAGGGTTCTGTGTGTGTCAGGGGGTGGGATCGTGTCCGGAGCTGGACACGGGGATGGTTGTTGTGTGGTGGCTGACAGGGACGGACGTGTCCGGGTGTTGGACACGAGGGTGGTGTATTGTGGTGTGGGGGTTGTGTCCGGGTGTGTCGGACACGAAAATCTGGTTGTAATATTGTAAATCTGGACACAGAAAATGAATGGATACGGTGGGACACCCGGGGTCGGACCCGAGGCCAACACGGCTGACACGGTGATGCTGGACACACGGACACGAGCACACAAAAATGGTGGTGATGGCTTGTTGGCTTGTGGGGATTTGTGAGGGCTAGCTAGGGTTTCTTGGGAATGGTGATGAGAGACTTAAATAGGGAGAGAGAGTTGTGGGCTAAAGGGTGAGGATTGGCCCAATGATGAATGGCCAGGATTTAATATAAAGGGGCTTTTCATGTGGGAAGAATGAGGGTGCGAATGGGAGACGGTAAACTGGAAAATATAATTTAAGAAAATATTTTAAGAGGCTTCCAAGGCTAACTGATTCTAATTTAGCTACTAATTAATTCCATTTTTCAAAAACCCTAGAAAATATGATATTCATTTATTTACTATTCCAAAAATGGATATGAAAATTTATTATGAACAACTAGTCCGTTAAATAATTTTGTTAAACAAATAGTTTTATGATTTCAAGCAATAAATATCCGAAGCTAGAGTATTACATATCATTATTATTTATCTATTTATTTTATGAGAAAGCGACATTTAGGAAAAATGATTTTTTTATAAAAGATTTTAAATCACCTTCTACAATCAAACATTGTTCAAAATCTAATACAAAAATTTAAGGAGGAAATATTTTATAAACTTGGTATTTAAAATAAATTAAAATCTAATTATTTCGGAAATTGGGAATCGGAGGTTACAAGTCTATCCACCTTAGAAAAATTTCGTCCTCGAAATTTAGGATCCTCAATAATTGCCTTTACTCATCATATTATTTCTATCAAAAATTTAAATTTCAACCAAATAATCATGAAGTAATTCCATATCGTTATTTCACAACCTTTCAAAATTCTATATCATCATATTCCGGAAAATCTTTAAGTTTTAAAATCAAATTCAGATTTTTATCATAATCTCCTCCAAAATTTAAGTTCGTATCTAATTACTCAAGGATTTTAATGTCCAATCCTCCAATTGAATTCCAATCAATATATATTTATAATACTTAAAAAAATCTGTATCCCAAAATTTAAATTTTTAAACACTCATCAATCATCTTACTCCTCTAACTCAATTCAACTGATGTTTATTCAAATCTAAATCCTCATCCCGAGAATTGAATTCGATACTATTCCATTAACAATTTTTATTTTCCTGATTCCCTTTTTCCTCAAATACTCAACGATGCGATACTTTCAGAATCTTCAATGCAACATTCATAATATAAAATTTTAAATTTCTATCTTGCAATCAAATAGATAAATGATAATCTCTCCAATTTTTCTCAAATTTTAATAATCAATTTAATCATATCAAGACCTTCCTAAGATTAATAAATCCTCCATTTTGCCCTGTGAATTTCTTAACTCTCCATTTAAGTTAATGTTATTCTCGAATTTCAATCATACCCCGATTTTCATTAAATCAATGATCCATCAACTCCGTTATAACAACCCCTAAATTCTTTATTTAAATTTAATGCTCATCCACAAATTTAATCCTCTTGTCTCTTTTTGTCAGTCATAACCTCGTCATAGATCTTTGCTATGGTCAAAACCCCAAAATTATGGTTTAAGAAAACTCTACCTACAGCCATACAATTTAAGAAAATATAGGTCATGTGTCTTGTCATGGTATTTCAGTCTCTGTTAAGGTGCACTACTAGTTATATTCTAACAAGAAATCATGCATATGAACTACAATACTAAGGAAATCAATCAATCGAAAGACGGAAAAAGGAACATCAGGAGGGAAGAAAGAACCTGCTAACATATTACTTGTAGTATCTACTAGCTCTAACAAACACTTAACTCTAGCACATTCACTAAATAATTCCTATTCCTGTACACTGATATCCTTATCAACTAACCTTTAGTTCACAACACCCATGATTACATCCTCATTGCATACACCTGCTTATAAATACCAAAATCTGATACCAAGAACCTATAATATAACCATGGTTCAATAATGCATCCAAGTTTGATACCTCTACCTCTTTAGTACCATACTCTCTGTCAGTTCCCGTTCCTACTACAATTGTTCATACTATTCTTATCACTCAAATGCACACCAAGTATAACACCATACTAAGTACTGCTCTTTCCGATACAACTTTAGATGGACACCCTAGTCAGTCTGCGGTGCCATCTCAATCATGCTCAAGTCATCAGGTCCTTACACATGTATATCATCTACTCATATATTAATATTCATCTCTTATCTACCCTAACATTAATCCTCCAATAATCGTCAAGGTTTATCTTCTCGATCAACTTAAAAATAAATTGCATATACCTCCTCAAAGTCAGAACTCAACATCGGAATAGAAATTTTAATCACTTCTAAAATCTTTGTAGCCTTGACCATGTTTATTGAATCACTATTTAAAATCCTCAAAATTTTAATGATACAATCTCAACTCTTCAATAATTCTCAAAGCAAAAATTCATTTCCACTCTTTAATTTATAAATCCACAATTATACATATAAGTGCTCACGGTCTCTAATACTCGAGGTGCATTCAATACCTCTATTGTCTACAACTGTGTACTAAATTGTACTGCCCGAATCACTTGTACTATTACCTCCAATGATCAAGGTTATCATCACATGTATTTTCTTCCATGATTTTCAATCTATATTAACTGGTATATCACTCGATTATCATCACGCAGAGTGCTTACTGTTTTGAGCGTCATTCTCGACTAACCCTCGAAATAGAACCATTATCACTCTTGGTATTATATCACTAGCTTCATTAATGGATCATCTCTTCAAGCTCATTATAACTCATGATTACATGTATCTTCTATAACACTCATATTTCTTTACTCTCATGGGCAAGTATATGGTTCTCATCTTAATTGATGTATATGTATTTTCCTTTAACCTTTTATAGCTTGTTAAACTAATCTGTGATACGCTTCACCATTTTCCTTTCCAATTCCGATATTTCTCTACTCATGACACCTCATTAACTTTATGCGTATATATTTCCTTACCCTTAACACTTCCGATATCAATCATCAAATTGAACATCATGCTCCATTAATTCTTAACATAATTTTCTTGATACCTAATTGTTTACATAGATCTCTCAATTACATAATCATGATTATCCAAGACGGGTAATTGACTCTGATACTAACTCTGAGAACTATCACTGATACTCTATACTCTCCTTCTACTTATAGTACTATAATGACACTTATCCTAGAACCATTGTTACAAGGTATTATGCTATGGATAACTCTAGATTAAAGTCTACTGCTCACATGTCCAACTAGAAACACTTACAAACTCACAAGTCACACTCAGTCAAACTAATACAAGACACAACCAAAATTGCAAGTCACTAATTATCATACTAACAAGGAATCCTCAAAGAAAATAAGCTCAAAAAGGAACTGGATCAAGGACGGAAGGTATCTTTACTGCTAGTAAAGAAAAGAAGCGATGGAACAAAGTCCTGGAATAACATAAATAGATAAGTCTTGAGATGATACTTTAAGAACCAATTTAAGATACAACCTGATAATCATACACGTCTGTCAGAAATCATGACACACAGAATCCTCGCCACGCCAGTAAGCATAGATGCGATAAACGACAGGTTCCGAAACTAAGGTATGCAACCCTATAATCATGTCATCTAGAATACTCGCCACGCCAACCGGTATGGCTGCGAGAAACTCTAAATCTCATAAGTGCATCCAAGTTAGGTTCCTACGTTCTCGTCACGACAGCTAATATGGCTGCGATAAACTCTAGGTTCCATAACCAAAGTAGACGTTTTACCTTTCTCACTGTCCTTATCAACATATGTCATCAGATGATACCGTAAATTTTAGCCCGTAAAATTCATCTCGATATGAAATCAATTCAACAACGATACCAAGAATTAAATTTAACAACTGGTCAACAAGAATCAAACTCAACAATGATACCAAGATTCAAATTTTAATAATTGATCAACAATAATCAAATTCAATATCAATGAGTAAGGACGGACGGAAACAAAACGAAAGATTCAAAATTAGAAGTTATAATAAGATTCTCAAGGGGTCGTCCCAGGAATCTCTCAAATAATTTTGTGATTGAGTATCCTCTCTCATCCTAGTATCCTATGTCCTATATTCTATAGCAGGTACGTAGTAGTACAACTATGACGTCGCACTACTACGACATCGCACAACTAGCGAAGTCTGACCTGCATGGGCCACCACTAAAACGTGTCACGACCCGCACCCGGTTTAGGGGCACGAGAGCGTGGGTACGTCCAGCCTACGCCGCAGCATCGGCGGTAGAACGCTGTCTAGGTCAAGTACTATCTAAATAATCTCACACTAGTATCCAACTCCATAAGGAGACACGGATAACACTATAAATTGAACAACATACTCAATCACAACTACAGCACGATAAGAATTTAAAGAAACAAAAGAATACAACACAAGTCTACTGACAAAATAATCATACCTGAAATCAGTAACAACCAATCCCCAAGTGTCAGAAACAAGTCCACTAAGGTCACAGTCTGGAAAAATATTTTCCAGTCAGGAAGGAGCAAAGTACATCTCTAAATAGCAGTTCTATATAAATGACATAAACTATGTAGCAGTTCTAGATGGAAATATACCAGACGCATGTATAGGTACGAGAAATGTACAATAAAAGAAATACTGGAAATACTGTAAGTAACTGCAGGAAAAGAAACAATATGTCCATGAGCAAGGAACCTATGACTAAGTGTGTGAGTACTAGCTTTAATATGTGATCGGCTTGGGAACTTGATCAGGCTGGTTACATGTGATTAGCTATGGTTTATATAAAGTCAGGCTAACCGTTGGTTAGCAATGATGCATGTAGAGATCAGGCTAATCACACGTAACAGCTATGGAGCATGTAAATGGTCAGGCCGCACCCGACGTGAGATGTGGGATGAGCTATGGTGCATATAAAGTTGGGTATGATCACATATCTACACTAAAGTACTCCCCAAACCCCCGACTGGTATAGTAGATCCAATCATGGTACGCTATGGCACGGGATTCCCTAGGAAGGTAGCAAATCTCCCCGGGAATCAGTGTCTGTACATGCACAAGATATCAAGGAAACAAGCCTTGTACAAGCTACACCATGAATAAGGAATAACATCTCATGACGAGATCCGTGTATACCAATCCGTGTAACCAACATGTCAAGAACAGGGATATTTATACTAGATACAGTGAACATAGGAGATATCATAAATTAGAAACTAATCAGAGAATGTACTCGCCTTGGGTCCTTAGCTGGTAAAACCAATGTCCTGTCCCAGAGTATCGTCTGGAGGAACCAACAGTCCTAAAAATATATCACAAGCAAAACCACATTTGCATCAGATGCTACACTAACACAGTCAAAAAATACTGGTCTCAGGGCCATGCCAGGTATGGCACTAGTCAACTAGGGTCATCTAGTAGGGATACGTATATAAATACACATATTATTAATTATCATTAATACTTACAATATATATATACATGCACCAATTTAAATGTATTTACAATATATATATATATATATATATATATATCCTTTAAATACATATTGGATTTATACTAGTATATACTTACAATACATATACCAATACGAAATATAAATCTACATATATATATTTATGCCAAAATACGGTTATATACATATATATACTAATTTACATAATCAAAAATCCTTATATATAATACATAACTAAATTTTACACAAAATAACTAATTTCATACATAAAGAGCAATAAAGCTAATTATATTTTATTTAACTAAACTAATTACATGAAATTACTAAACTAATTATATGAAAATACTAAACTAATTATATGAAAATACTAAACTTATTAATTAATAATTACTAACTGATTAATAATTAATTTCTGATTAATAAATAATTACTGATAAATAAATAATTAACTGATTAGTAATTAATTAACTAATCTAAACTAATTTATTAATTAACTAATTTATTACTTAATTACTAACTTAACACAGAGAGAACAGAACTGGAGAAAGGAAAAGGAAGAGGGAAGTCTTCACCTGAGGGTTTCCCGATCGACGGAGGAGGTCTCGCCGGGGTCGGCGCGGTGGGGTTCGACTCGAGGCGACGGCGTGGAATTCGAGAGCAGCGGCGGCTTCGAGGCGGCGGCAGCGGAACTCGACGACGGGTCATCGGTCGACGTTCGTCTCGGCGGCGGCGGCGGTTCGAGGAACCGGCGTCTCGACTCAGCGGAAGGAGATCTCGGCGGCTCGACTCAGCGGAAGGAGATCTCGGCGGCGGCGTCGAACTCAGCGGGGGCTGGATCAATCGGCTCGACTCGGCGGTGGAAACCCGACCCGGCGGAGGCGGAAGTCCCAGTCGTCGGCGGCGACGGGATCTAGGTTAGGTTAGGTTTAGGGTTCTGTGTGTGTCAGGGGGTGGGATCGTGTCCGGAGCTGGACACGGGGATGGTTGTTGTGTGGTGGCTGACAGGGACGGACGTGTCCGAGTGTTGGACACGAGGGTGGTGTACTGTGGTGTGGGGGTTGTGTCCGGGTGTGTCGGATGCGAAAATCTGGTTGTAATATTGTAAATCTGGACACAGAAAATGAATGGATACGGTGGGACACCCGGGGTCGGACCCGAGGCCAACACGGCTGACACGGTGATGCTGGACACACGGACACGAGCACACAAAAATGGTGGTGATGGCTTGTTGGCTTGTGGGGATTTGTGAGGGCTAGCTAGGGTTTCTTGGGAATGGTGATGAGAGACTTAAATAGGGAGAGAGAGTTGTGGGCTAAAGGGTGAGGATTGGCCCAATGATGAATGGCCAGGATTTAATATAAAGGGGCTTTTCATGTGGGAAGAATGAGGGTGTGAATGGGAGACGGTAAACTAGAAAATATAATTTAAGAAAATGTTTTAAGAGGCTTCCAAGGCTAACTGATTCTAATTTAGCTACTAATTAATTCTATTTTTCAAAAACCCTAGAAAATATGAAATTCATTTATTTACTATTCCAAAAATGGATATGAAAATTTATTATGAACAACTAGTCCGTTAAATAATTTTGTTAAACAAATAGTTTTATGATTTCAAGCAATAAATATCCGAAGCTAGAGTATTACATATCATTATTATTTATCTATTTATTTTATGAGAAAGCGACATTTAGGAAAAATGATTTTTTTATAAAAGATTTTAAATCACCTTCTACAATCAAACATTGTTCAAAATCTAATACAAAAATTTAAGGAGGAAATATTTTATAAACTTGGTATAGAAAAGGATATTCTTTAGATCTCGGCTAACCGATAATCGTCCCAGGGGGCGTGATGCCGTGCACGCGTAGGGCGCGCGTGCACGAGGCCTTACGCATAAGGATGTTCTTTAGATCAATGCAACAGAGTAGACAAATAAGATAACACAAGGTTGAGGCATAGAAAAGTTTCTCTTTTATTTATAATGAACATCTTGTTACATTGCTTGACTCAAAAGTATAAAATTCCCCACGGGCTTACAAACTTGGACGCAAAATGAGATAGCCGATCCATACATTATGTCCCTTTACATAGATTCAAAAACACAAAACACCTTGGGTGCGAGTAAGCACCATCGCCTTAGCGTTATTCAGCAACAGGAGAGAGAGAGGAAGGCTTCTAGCTTGAGCCTCCAAAAGTCTTGGCCACGAACCGCCAAGAATCCCAAAAGCTTGGGGAGATTTTCAGCTCCTCGCCGCGTTGCCTTACGCCGGGGAACCTGTTACAACGAGGGTCAGTACTTCGAAAAGTACTGGTGAAGGCTAGCTGCTCAACTTTACCAAGCTCTTTAGATGAGTTTTAAATGAACATGCAACATTTATGTGTTTGTGTGACTTTCTATTCTTGCCTAGATCAGATTTCATTTAGCAGGTATGCAAGAACAAAATAACATAACTCCACATGCCACCGTTCGGTGACTTTACCTGTACCGTCTGAACCACCTGTACAACTTACCATAGCCTTCCCTGTCACGAAGACATAGTTAGTCTGCACAGTTTAAATATACACAACATCTTTCTTTGTTGTTTAGGAGCCATCATGGGTTTAGTCTGGGCTGGCGGCGACGCTTGCAGCGCGGGTAGCTAGCCCCGCTACAATTCCCCGCTCCCTGTGCTAACTCATTTTAGCACGACTAAGAAAGTAGATTCCGCCCGGGTCGAAATGGCCCGGTGCCCCGGTAACCGTTCGCAGGAACCTGGATCCCTTGTGCACAAGAATTCCCATGACCATTTCTATGAACTGAACTTCATAGATTTACTTACTAGCGATTTAAAGAACATCATGTACGAAACTGCTTTACTGTATTATCACAATCAACCAACAGTTATATGAAATAACATGCAGCAGTTTATAGAAGAATACCTTGAACTTATAGAAGAGCACTTTGAACTATCAATAAATACCAACCCATTAAACACCCAACGAACATGCATGCATCAATGAATTTATGCAAGGGTTTTGTATGACAAGCAATGGGTGTTCCAAGCCTACTTCTTATCTTATCTTGTTATCCAACTTATTACTTAAGTGGTGTCGTTTGATTGAATGCACAACTGAGTCAATTTTATTATGAACGGAGCCCTTGAAAAGAAGGTGCTTATCGAAATAGAGCCACTCACAAGTTTGGTTGAATAGGAAGAAGAAGTAGAGATCTCTAAGACTCCGCTCGCGCGTTGTCTACACGATCACCTGCACGCACCAACGGATGATCAATACCTCCTGCTTCGGTCTCCAAGGCTCGATATGAAATGCGAAATCCTAAGAACGAAAACAATAAAGTCCATCGAAACCGTTCAAGAAAACGCAAGTCCTAAAACCAACAAGTACGCAACCAAACGGCAATCGAAAACGGGCAAGGAAAACCAACACAACGGAAAGGCCTCTCTCTACTCTGCCGCCGAGTCCTTCCTTGAGGCACGATCCATTGATTATGGGACCTGATTCCGAAGAAGCCAATCCATAACGAGGAAAGGATCTTGATTCAATCTGTCCCGATCGAACGGTACCAAGCATATCTTAGCCGCGCTCCCCGAATAGGGGGAACGGGACGAACGGGGCGTTACATCATAACCATCTAATAGGAAGTTTCGTCCCGAAACTTAAGAATAGAACCTACCACTACGGAATAATGAGGGAAATTTTCCCCTCATATCAGATTCAAGTTCCCAGGTCGACTCCTCGACCGAGTGGTTTCGCCACAGTACGCGCACTAGCGAGACGTTCGGTTCCGCAACTGCTTCTTTTTACGATCCAAAATTTGGACAGGCTCCGCCGCGTACGACAAGTCCGCTTGCAGATTCAACTGACCCAAGTCGACTACGCAACTAGCAAGTAAGATTTCCATGTTCTATACGATAATAAAGCGGGGTTATCCCCTTCGCTATGTGCGTTCATCTCTTTTATTAGCATACAAAGGTTATCGCCTGTAAGCTAGCACGTAACATTCATTTTCTTAGTGTGCAGCTAAGTAGAGACAGGTTCACCGGGGTCACCCACCTTAACGATGTATCGCATCGGTCGAGCTAGACTCCGGACGCGCTTCTGATAGCCTAAGTCTGACTCCATTGAGGATCCCAGCATGGAAGCATTTGCATCGAACGAGCCATCTCGCTGAGCAAGGCGGTTGAATAGCTACACTTGTGCCATTTGAATCGGCCCTCCGGGTTGAGCGGAGCGGGTTGTTACACCATATACCACTCAGAACAAGTTCCGTCCTCGAGACTTCCTGAGCGCAACTCGTGCTATCGCATAACTTCTAAACTTCCCTATACATCTCGTCTTATCCTTCAAGGACTGTCTCAATACTACAATCCTCTATTTTCTCACCATGCGTTACGCCAATGTTGGCCAATTCTCATCGAACGACTCTATCGTTCAATGCTATCGAGTTATACTCAACTCGATCGTTGCACTTCCGTCTCAAAATCTACTGCACCTAGCGCAGGGCTATATTACCCAAGCACATGGTATTCTATAACTCAACGGGCACTTACGACTCATAATTGGGTGGACTTGCCCAACTAGTTATGTTATCACCATAGGGACCCAACACATTTGAGCCTATTACTTGACGTCGCCTATCGAAACCCGTCGTTACGCCTAACCCAAAAGCTCGAATCTCGACAATTTTCCAATCTCGTTTTTGCATCAAATCTCTCTGAGTCACCGTCCAATCTCACTAAATAAATTCGCACCCAATCACCAACGTTTTCTGACTCAGTCTATATTGCGCCTTAGCGCAGAGCTAAATTGCCTACCTGGGGTACGCTTAAGTCCTTCGCACCTTTGGCCCAATCGAACTTAACTTCCTATTCGTTTTTACTCGTTCCGTTCGCCCGAGTGCTTAATCATTTTATCCGAATGATCTATTAGTTAAACTATTGCATCCCCAAACTCAATCTCGTACTGCGCCTTAGCGCAGAACTATCCCGGTAGCACGAGGAACGATACAATCTTTCCTCTATGAAAATTTAGGTTGAGGCTAAATCATTTCAGTTGCCATACTCATCCATGCGAATCCGAACATTTTCCTTTGCAGTTGCATCCGAGTTATGCATATCGCTAAGTCTGGATCGTACCCATATTCAAGGCGTCCCCTAAATATGTGTATTTCAACCAAGCTCAGTGACAGCTAAGTCTGACAAGCTACTCGTAAAAATATTTCGAAACGCGGATCGTCCTGCTATATGAATGACCGAACTCTTGTTCGATCCAGCTATCGTCTTATCCTTTACCGTCGCGTAACCTATCCAACCAAATCAATTATCACCCGAGTCCTATCTTGCCTTACGTTTGTTTCAACGCGAACGTTGCTAGTGTATATTCCCAATTCCAAATTCTAACTCTAAGTCTTGTTGCCCCAGTTCTATCATTCTTCTCGAACGATACTCTGAAGTCAGCCACTCTAGTTTAACTCAAGGCATAGGGTCGTCTGCCTAGTCCCTAGGCCAGCACACACAGTCATAGGTACAACTCAAGTCTGCGACTCATCGCGCAACCGTGTTGCACAACGCTCGCCCCAAACACCCTAAGGTCAAACCATTGTTCCTTTACACGGGTATTCTACCCAAGCTCGTTTCACTCAGATTTCTAAACATCGAGCACAGATCACCCTATCACACCAACACGCTCGTTCAACCGAACCCATGATACGCCCACATTTCAGGGCTAACCTATCGATTCGCACATACTATCTCTTTCATCTCGTTTAATAGGATTCACCAATCCATCATTTTCTACGCTTGTATCACTAAGCCACAATTCCATTATAAACCATCGATGTATATCATGAACTCTAAGTCGTCCAGCACAATCTACGTATCCGTTCATGAAAATGTCCAATATCTCTTACTTTACGTTTCTAGACTAACTCCTCAAGAAAAATCCTTAGACTCATTTTTCTTAGTCTACTCTTAGCATTCCTCAAACAACTAAGCTCAATTCCCAAACCCAAGTCTATCCCATTGATACGTTCCATTCATCGAGTTCATTTTGGAATAATCACCGAACCTGTTCTCTTGAGTTTGCTTATCCCTACCGTACGTGAAATTACCACGCCGACGCTCCCGCAGGATAATCGTTCTCGCTGGGACAGATTTCGAATGTTATCTTTCTGAACTTGATTTCAAGATTGTTCTTCCAAAATCCAAGCCAAATCTATTACCGCTTAACTCAATCCATCAAAATCATAATTTTTACTAACTTGCATCAATCCATACTATTTTCCAACCATTGTTATGGTCTAAATCTCCCAAAATTTGAAATCATCGCATTCATACTCAAACCGAATTTTATCGAGCGATATCCTACTCAAATCCAAATTTTCCATGCACGCTTTCATTCGTTCATTCCATTATTTCTAATTGCACTTACTTCGATCGCATCTCAGATTATTCAATCTCGACTCAAGTTTTTAATTCGCTTGTTTCAACTCAAACTCGCTCGTACAATCCTCTAAGTCTTTTCCGATCATGATATCGATTCCAATTGCCCTGAATTTCTATTCGATGTAAGCCTTATCCCTTATTCAACTTATTGTAACTCGTTCGAACTAAACATTGCATGCTTTCTCTGAGTTCGTTTACTTGCTAGGCACTGTTTATTTGTACTAAGACTTTACTCAATCTCGTCGCTTGTCGCTAGACTCGCTTAACGCTCCGAATCCACGACTTCGTTCAAGCATTTCTAAGCCAACAAATACACCACTCAGGGTTTGAGTTATACTCCCTGAATCTTTACAACTTATTATATCCACAAATTGCATAATCGAACAGGGGACTTATCGCATACACTACTCAGGAATTGAGTCATCCTAATAACTCCTGATTCGCGTTCGCATCCTTCACTCGTATGCCCAATTCGTTCCTTAGAACTCCAACACAGTCCCTATTTATCGCCTTAGCGATCTTAGACTCGTACACACCTGTATTCATAGTCCTCTATACAGACTATACTTCAAATCATAACTTATCGCTATGAATAACCGTCCAACTATTTTCGAAAATTCCCTACACGATTCCCATTACTCGCCTTAGCGGCAATCCGATAACGTCTCTATCGATTTCCGTCCAAGTCAACTTTATTCTCATCCCAACAATACCCAAATCTCGCTGCAACTCACTAGCACCAAGGGTCTTGGTGCACAATACTTAACACAAATTGGCCAAAAGGCCATGTGCATAGACCACTGTCTGAACGATATTCTTATCTCGCACTCTACTCGTTTGGTATTTTCATATAGACATATAACTTGCCGATTATAACACGAGTCTCTTCTCACAACATCCTCTATGAGTTGGGACAAAAGCCCTCACATCATAATCCCGTCCAAGCAATCGTATAATTCCCACGCACTTTTAAAAAATATTTAGACTTATTGTATGGAACGCATCTCATTTTGGCCAAGCGAATTCAAGGGTCTACTCGGAAGGAACAAGGTCCTCTTTAGAAACTTTCTTTGTGAGATCAAAGGATCTGAAGCATGCTCTGATACCAATATGTCACGCCCCGATCTCGGCTAACCGATAATCGTCCCAGGGGGCGTGATGCCGTGCACGCGTAGGGCGCACGTGCACGAGGCCTTACGCATAAGGATATTCTTTAGATCAATGCAACAGAGTAGACAAATAAGATAACACAAGGTTGAGGCATAGAAAAGTTTCTCTTTTATTTATAATGAACATCTTGTTACATTGCTTGACTCAAAAGTATAAAATGCCCCACGGGCTTACAAACTTGGACGCAAAATGAGATAGCCGATCCATACATTATGTCCCTTTACATAGATTCAAAAACATAAAATACCTTGGGTGCGAGTAAGCACCATCGCCTTAGCGTTATTCAGCAACAGGAGAGAGAGAGGAAGGCTTCTAGCTTGAGCCTCCAAAAGTCTTGGCCACGAACCGCCAAGAATCCCAAAAGCTTGGGGAGATTTTCAGCTCCTCGCCGCGTTGCCTTGCGCCGGGGAACCTGCTACAACGAGGGTCAGTACTTCGAAAAGTACTGGTGAAGGCTAGCTGCTCAACTTTACCAAGCTCTTTAGATGAGTTTTAAATGAACATGCAACATTTATGTGTTTGTGTGACTTTCTATTCTTGCCTAGATCAGATTTCATTTAGCAGGTATGCAAGAACAAAATAACATAACTCCACATGCCACCGTTCGGTGACTTTACCTGTACCGTCTGAACCACCTGTACAACTTACCATAGCCTTCCCTGTCACGAAGACATAGTTAGTCTGTACAGTTTAAATATACACAACATCTTTCTTTGTTGTTTAGGAGCCATCATGGGTTTAGTCTGGGCTGGCGGCGACGCTTGCAGCGCGGGTAGCTAGCCCCGCTACAATTCCCCGCTCCCTGTGCTAACTCATTTTAGCACAACTAAGAAAGTAGATTCCGCCCGGGTCGAAACGGCCCGGTGCCCCGGTAACCGTTCGCAGGAACCTGGATCCCTTGTGCACAAGAATTCCCATGACCATTTCTATGAACTGAACTTCATAGATTTACTTACTAGCGATTTAAAGAACATCATGTACGAAACTGCTTTACTGTATTATCACAATCAACCAACAGTTATATGAAATAACATGCAGCAGTTTATAGAAGAACACCTTGAACTTATAGAAGAGCACTTTGAACTATCAATAAATACCAACCCATTAAACACCCAACGAACATGCATGCATCAATGAATTTATGCAAGGGTTTTGTATGACAAGCAATGGGTATTCCAAGCCTACTTCTTATCTTATCTTGTTATCCAACTTATTACTTAAGTGGTGTCGTTTGATTGAATGCACAACTGAGTCAATTTTATTATGAACGGAGCCCTTGGAAAGAAGGTGCTTATCGAAATAGAGCCACTCACAAGTTTGGTTGAATAGGAAGAAGAAGTAGAGATCTCTAAGACTCCGCTCGCGCGTTGTCTACACGATCACCTGCACGCACCAACGGATGATCAATACCTCCTGCTTCGGTCTCCAAGGCTCGATACGAAATGCGAAATCCTAAGAACGAAAACAATGAAGTCCATCGAAACCGTTCAAGAAAACGCAAGTCCTAAAACCAACAAGTACGCAACCAAACGGCAATCAAAAACGGGCAAGGAAAACTAACACAACGGAAAGGCCTCTCTCTACTCTGCCGCCGAGTCCTTCCTTGAGGCACGATCCATTGATTATGGGACCTGATTCCGAAGAAGCCAATCCATAACGAGAAAAGGATCTTGATTCAATCTGTCCCGATCGAACGGTACCAAGCATATCTTAGCCGCGCTCCCCGAATAGGGGGAACGGGACGAACGGGGCGTTACATACACCTTCACTGAGCCATGCTCCAACAATGTGGCAGAGTACAATGCTCTCATCATTGGACTTTAACTAGCTAAACAGGTGGGAGTTGACCACCTGGAAGCCTACGACGATTCCAAGCTGATAGTCAATCAGGTCTGGAGCGAGTACGAAGTCCGGCACGAAGACCTGTTTCCTTACTACCAAGCTGCACTTGGCATCATCTCGATCTTCGAGGGGTTCTTCATAGAGCACATCCCTCGGCTACAAAATGTCGAGGAGGACGCCCTAGCCGGACTCACAGCCTCTCTTGCTGTTCCAGTCAATACCCATGAACTGATCACCGTGATCGGTCAGGAGCTGGTCTGCCTGTAGAACAACCTCTATCTGTGCCGGAGATACTCAGTAGAGACGAGTACTGACTCACAAGACTGGAGATTTCCATTCATCGACTACGCAGTCTATGGAATTCTCCCCGAGAATGCAAATGAAGCCACTTCCATCAGAAGACGTTCCCTCCGGTTCTATTATGATACAGCTACCAAAATATTGTATTTCCACTCCTATGAAGGTCTTCTTTTATGATGTCTATCTAGCACAGAGTGAAGCAGGCTCTCCACGAGGCTCACGACGGGGTTTACGGTTCCCATTAGCCAGGGCCCAAGCTACAAGACCGCCTCCGTAGAATGGGTTACTATTGGCCAACAATGGTAGCGGATGTCGTTGACTACGCAAGGAAGTTCCAAGCATGCCAAATCCATACAGACTTCATCTACCAACCCTTAGAGTTCCTACAACCGACTGTTGCATCCTGGCCATTCGAAGCCTAGAGTATGGACATCATTGGACCGATTAGACTACCTTTATCCAAGGGACATCGGTTCATCCTTGCCATCACCTACTACTTCTCCAAGTGGGCAAAAGCAGTACCACTGGTGGAAGTCAAGATATCTAACGTGATCAGCTTTATCAAGCATCACATCATATACACTTCGGCTTGCCACTAAGGATCATCCATGACTATGGTTCATAGTTTGTAAGTCATATGTTCTACCGATTTTGCAAAAAAACTGAATTCAGAATATGGCGTCGACTGCCTACAATCCAGCGATAAATGGTCTTGCAGAAGCCTTCAACAAGACCATCATAAAGCTTCTCAAAAAGTTTTTGTCTTCCAATAAACGTGACTGGAACGAGAAGCTGGGGAAATGCCTCTGGGCCTACCGTATAACAGTTCGGACAGCTACTCGTAATACGTCTTTCTTTATGGTGAATGGAAGCGAAGCGGTCCTTCCGCTCAAGACCAAAATCCCTTCAGTCCGAGTGGCTCTCTCCAACCAATTAACCGTCAACAACAATCATCTTTGACGGCTACAAGAACTAGAAGCACTCGACGATAAATGTCTCTTAGCTCAACAACACATTGAGCTATACAAAGCGTGTCTCTCGAGAGCCTTCAACAAACGGGTGAGGAAAATGACCTACCAAGTAGGTGATCTCATCCTGACCATAAGGAGGCCGATGGTTATGACCCACAAAATGGCCGACAAATTCCAACCCAAATGGGAGGGTCCGTTCGTCGTAGAATCAGTATTCTCCAACGTCGCCTACCGGCTCGCAAAATCTAACGACGACTTGCTCATGATGCCTATCAACGACAAGTTCCTGAAAAATACTACGTCTAAACTTGACTTGTACTCCCCTTATCACCAGCTGGGCAATCAAGATGCACATCTCTACACTCGTGGTATTTCATCCCTAGTAAGGGCCTAGGTACAACATGTCCCCTTTTTTATAAATTCCTGTAAAAGCCATTATCTGTATCTAGGAATCCTGGACACGCAACGGATAATGCATCCTCAATCTCCCCAGCGAAGAAGTCCTTAGGTCCACTTGCACATTCCCGTAGTGACCACTCAAGCCAATCTCGTTAGATGCTAGCCATGTTAATATTACCTTTGAGCTATCGTCCTGACGATATCTCTAGTAGAGCAATCCTCAGGTCTATCTTCATTCTTGGATAGACTACACCCACTAAATTACTCCTCAGTGAGTTTCTCGGACATTGGTTCACGTCCATATTATCTCTGAACTTCTGTCCTAACCTTCCTCCCTGGTTGAGTTTGCCATATCCATATTACCTCTAAGCAAACCTCCCGGGTCTTGGCTATCGATCATTACGTCCATATTACCTCTGATATCGATTGTCATATTCACTTATCACCCGTACTTAGCAAGGTACGCCAGCAGTGTTAAGTCCACAAAATCTGCCACGTCCATATCACCTCTGACAGGGCTTGTCTTGAACCTATTATTTGCACTCAAGTGAGTAAAAAATAATGGATCCATAAAATATATCACGTCCATATTACCTCTGATAGGACTTTGTTTCAAACTTATTACTTGCACCCTCGTATGCAAGAAGTTATAAGTCCACCAAAGATCCCCCAACGGGATCTTCTCATTGGAAGCAAACAGTTCACGTCCATATTAACTATGAACTATGAGTTTTCCATATTTTTCCATCCAAAAAAATATCCATGTCCATATTACCTCTAGCTCATTTCCTTTTCCTTCCATAAAAAATATCAGTATTGTACTTAACCTCTCGATATGATTATCGATCAGCTAACATCTACGCCACCTCAGAGCTATCGTCCTCACATCCTCCTTAGTAGGGTTTGCCAAATCCTTCGTACCTCTGAGCAAATCTTTTGAGCTTGACTATCGATTATCACGTCCATATTACCTATGATATTGATTGTCACCTCAACTTCGCATCCGTACTTAACCCTAAGTGAGCCAACGGTTTTAAGTCTACCAAACTTGCCACGTCTATATCACCTCTGGCAAGGCATGTTTCAAACTTATTACTTGCACTATAGTACGCAAGAAGTAATAAGTCCACCCAAATATTCCCCAGTGGGATGTCCTTGGAAACTATAATGTTGTGTTACGTCCAAATTACCTCTAGCACAATACCCAAAATCCATATTTATCTCATCAAAAACTGCCGTCACCCATGAGTGAACCGTCACTTCGGGCTCCGCATCGTGAGATGGCTTAGAATTCCAACAAATCTCCCCAAGGATCGAATCGAATTCTGCATTAAATAGAGATGTGACAGCCTGGAAGTGCTCATCTGTGCGGCCTACGACTATGCGGCCCATGAACAAGTGGTCCCAATGGCCATGTGACATAGTATCCATGCGACCGAAGATGTCTTTTCCATGCTTCTTATTCAAAGTATTCCATACTTATCAGTTTGAAAACTTTGAAGGGGGTCTTATAGAAGCATAAAAAATATGCTTCCATGCGTCCAACAACTATGCGCCCCCAAAGGTCAGAAAAGATCAGGCCGCAGAATTACCCTGCGGCCCAACAAGGCGACGTCAATGCATCCCAATAAGCCAAAGCAGCTTTTGGCCGCAGGTGGACATGACACGACGTCCCGTCAACATGATCGTCTTTGACACAAAATCCTGACAAAAATTATTTTTCTGATTGACTCAAAAGATGTGAACACACTAAATGACAGAAGTCTTACGTCAGCACAAAACCTCACACTCGATGGATGTGCAATGCCACGTGTACAACACAACAAGGACCCCATGCATCCCATGTTCCATGCGTCTCTGGCCCTATGCATCCCAGACTCCATGCGTTCCATGCGTCTCTGGCCCTATGTGTCATGACCCGCACCCGGAATGACGACACGAGTAGTGAACAACGTCTAACCTACGCTGCAGCATCGTCAGTAGAATGCTGTCTAAGGTAATATAACTATGCAAACATCTTACACCATATAATAAAGGTACCTGTCATGCTATCTCAACTCCAAATAGAGGAATAATATAATAATATAATACTGGTAAACATACTGGATCACAATATCAAACTAAGAAGGATGAAAACACGATATGGAATAAAAAGAAAATATGAGTCACAATACATCCACAAGTCCAATACTATAAGTCTAGGCTCAACAACTCTCCAAAGTAATATATACATCCCATGAGTCCAAAATAAGACTAGTACAAGTCCAAAACTATATTACCAGGCCTCCTCGGTCACTGACACTATGTCCTCCTGCTCTAGGGGAGTTTCCTCTAGTGGCTCACCATCCCGCGACCTGTAATAAGTGGGATACAACTCCTCTAGCCAATCATCTGAAAAATATATCCAATTAGGAAATGAGCGAAGTAAAAAACTCTAAAAACAACTCCAAATATATGGTAAAGCATATGTGACGAGTAATAGTAAAGAATATGTGATGCACAAGTATTATGAAATGGAAATACACGTAAGAATAGGCAAATAATCATAACAAAGAATTGGAAAGTAGATACTGGTAATATGGAAATAAACTGCAAGTAGAAGAACAAGAATTTAACTATGTGGTTTAGAGCGCAATCTCGTTATGTGATCGGCTTAGGTTGCACATAAGGTAATGTAAACCCCCTCACCCAAAAATAGATATTTTGTGTGTATTTTGTAT
Source organism: Iris macrosiphon (assembly GCA_036927795.1). Taxonomy (NCBI): domain Eukaryota; kingdom Viridiplantae; phylum Streptophyta; class Magnoliopsida; order Asparagales; family Iridaceae; genus Iris; species Iris macrosiphon. Next base: position 99,053,664 of record JAYESA010000016.1, on the reverse strand, counting down.
TTCTTATATTTGTTTTGGGTTATTTTTTTAATCAATTAAAATCCAATAATTTAATTAGGATACTTTATCGTGGTTTGGACATTAATAATATAGGATGCCCCCAAAACCTGTATCTTCCTTCATAGGAAGTAGCCTACACAGAAGACACTACCTGTAGGATCTTTTCGTGGTACAAAAATTCGACCCCTTGGTATTAGTATGACATTAGTGTAACGACCATAGATTAATTGTTAAATATTTAGATATTATATATATATATTTTAATTGTGGTTATTTTCTAATCCCAGCTTCCTACAATTAGCACCCCATAATTTCTCGTGCCAAATTAGGTACATTCCCTTTTTGTAAGATTGCATATTATTTACTAATAACATATTTTGTCGATAACCATTTAATTATTTACTTAATTTATTTTATTATACAGTACTTAATTTATACAACTAAATAAATGTCTAATTATTAATTATAAAATATTTTATAATATATTTTGAGTGTAGAATTTTATTAAAGTCTTACAAAATAATTTTTTAGAATTTATGTTGTGTGCAAATATTCCTTTTGGATTTTTATAATTCCATATATATATATATATAAATATAGATATATGTTAATAAATATATAGTTAATAATAATAATGATAATAGCAATAATAATAATATTGATAATAATAATAATAATAATAGTAATAGTAATAATAATAAATAAAATAGAAAAGAAAAGCAAAAGAAAAGAAAAGAAAAGAAAAGAAAAGAAAAGAAAAGAAAAGAAAAGAAAAAGAAATAACAATTAAATAAAACCTAAAACTAATTAACCTTAAATAATAAAACATAATCCCTAACAACCTAACCAACTAAAGCAAACCCAAATCCCATTCCAACAAAATACCCCCGCGCACAGTATCTTCCCCCCTATCTCTCTACCTATATATATACATATATATATATACATTACACATAAACAAACTACAACCCAAACCCTAAAGCAAACCCTAACCCTAACCCTAGCCGGCGCCCCGCCAACCGACCGCCGACCACGCCCAACCGCCGGCACCGGTGCCCCCACGCCCGGACCGCCGCCGTCCGTCCCGGCGCACGCGCCCCGCGTGCATGTGCATAGTTTCGAGCCCATCTTCAAGGTGATGTATCTCCTTCATCTGTGATCCTTTTTGCGTATGATTTGTTCGTATACGTTCACAACCTAACCCTCTAGGATTTTCGTTCAAGCAGGACGAGGTTTCGTGTCCCGGATTGGTCAAAAAATTGACCGAAAAATAACCAAAAAATTGACCAAAACAGTCCAGAATTTCAACTCGAAAACCCCATGTTCACACCCAATTTGCCGTCAACCTGTTTATTATTTTCAAAAACTAATTAAAGGATTTTTATTCTCTATATAACCGATAATTTTTTTGTTCTTTTAGTTTTTGTTAATTTGTTCTATGTGTAAAATTATTCGTCCTCCAAAACGACCAAAAACTTGTTTTTAAAATATTAGAAAATTGTGATACGGAGCACGCCACGCCAAACGGGACCGTCTCGTCGCATACCAATTGTACCGAAAGGCGCATATGGTATATCCTGACGTGTGGACTTTCGCAAAAACTGATTTGGACGTGTGTGCGCGTCGGAATCAACACGTATCCGTAAAAAGTCTCCATATCGCGACTTTTGCAAACTACCATCCCGTTTTGTGTACGCTTGTCGGAATGCGACGAAACTTACGCCATTGGATTCGTGGTATCACACTGGTCCTGTGACCAAAGTTTCAAGTGATTCCGAGACACTTGACCAAGCCGCCTATTTGCGGGCCCTACGGTTGAATTTAAGGGCGAATTTGTGTTCGGCTCACCGGAATCCAAAATTGGACATACCCTTGAGTTCATATCGTCGTTTAAAATTTTTTTGACCTATAATTTGTCCTATTTAGAGACCTTTACCTCTGGCATACTTTTCGGTGCAAAGTAGCCCACATGTGGACCCGCTTTGACCAAAAATTCCCGTTTTGTCCCTGTGTCCAAATTGGACGAAAGGGTAGGCTTTTCTGACTATCTCGCTTATTCTGAAAATGTTGGTGATATTTATTTCAGCATCCAGAGATGTTTATTCGAGGTCATAGTTTCTGATCCTCTGTACTTGACACCTGGACGTTTATATTACGCAGCTTTCTTGCCAGGCAAGTATACCTTGCCATTGTACTATGATTTATATTCCATATGGTGCATGCATTTTATTTCTGTCATTTAGTTCATATATTTTAACTGCTATATAAACTGCGCGTCCAAGAATAACTTGGGTGCAACGACGGTGGCGTCGTATTTTATCTTTATTATATATATTATGCATGTTGACCTAGATTTACGAGACCACTACATGATTGGTGGCATCATTAGGTTTTATTGGCCGTGACACATCTGTTACACGAGTGTGTCTCATGTAGGACACAGACTTGCATGACGGGTTGGGCACCTGTACGTATAGGACGTGCGATAGGGATAACTGCTGATAGAATTTGCATTATTAGAAGACTTGGCAGTTATTAGAGGTATCATCGTGTCATGGATGTGACATGCATAGAGCATGGGGTGGGGAGGACAATAAGTAAGGCGTTTGGGCTCCTTTGCACTTTTCTTGTGTAACCCGTACGCTCCGCCGGAGATGCGCGATCATGATGACCCCTATATATTAAGCCCCTGAATCTCTGAGAGAATTATGCCAATCCCATTTTAGCCAGATAGCCCACGTGTTGAAAAGTTATTCTCAAAGTGCATTCACATAGACAGTTAGGCGACCCATTGGATGTTTATTTTGAGTACTTTATTGGCATGCTTCTATGTATCTTGTTATGTCCCTCTGAGGACCTGGTCCCTTTCCAGGTATAGACGATCATAATTATTCGCAGGAGCGCGGATCAGGACTTGCTACTTATCTTTCGGGGAGGTCTTCTCTTCGAGTCCCATTGTTCATTAGATGTACTTATATTGTTTCTTTTATATTCTAGTTTGGCAGTGGATTTGTTTCCACCCGACTATCATTCTTTGATACTTCATATTGAGATTCAGTTATATAGTTGATTGATTATTTATTTATTTATTTATTCTATGGATGAGATTTAGTTATGCCTTGTGACTTGTGACATATATTTACCATATGTGAATTGTTATTCATAATACAGCGTACGTGTGTGTTATAGTTTCCATATATTGGAGTCGCCATATACATACGACTGACATATTGTGTATTCCTAGTCCTACGTATTTTGGGACTGGGGCGTGACATATAAATAGGGTAACTCGATTATACATGTGGTGTATAATCGATATACACATGAGATAAATAGGGCTTGATCACATAACCAACTTCTACTCCCCCTCCCCAACCAATACTCATGGATCTAATAACAACACGTTACGCCCATGAATACGATATAGTCACACTAGCACACAAGATAGTGGATGCACAAGAAGCACATAAAATAATACCCGATGTACACGATGAAATATATGTGTAAGGAGTACCCGCTGAACACGGTAAGGGAATAACATCTCCTGACATGATCCATATAGTACCAGTCTGTGTAACAATATGTCAGAATCAGGTATATCAGTTCTAGAACAAGTGATATATACACTATCATGAAATAAAAAAATAATATAGAGATGTACTCATCTCTGGTCCTGAGCAAATGGTGTCTCTCGATTCCCAAACTGGTGTCACATAATCCTATTTAGAAAATATTATGTCAGATGGTGTAATGAGTGATAAATGAGTAAAAGGATGTACTAATATATTTTCTAGGTTAATTTTTAGGTAACTAGGACCAACTAGGTCCACACTAATGTTATACCAGGTTGACTAAGGTTATAACTAATTATCTAGTTAATGTTAAACTACACTAGTGACACTAACTGATACACTAGCTAACCCAACTTAATACTTAAAACTTACTGACACTAACATTTAACTTATTATCTAACACATATATATACTACAAACTTACTAATAACTGTCTAATTGATACAAACACCAATTACACAAATTGACATAACTCACTACTAGTATAAACTAAGACTTACTGCTATATTACACCCTAACTCATCCTCCCCTTGCTACCTAGAAATCCCCAACTACTCGAGCCCAAGTCCCTGGCACAACTCTCCTACAATTGAAGCAACTAATACTCCAAGCTATCTAACTGCCTCTACTTTATTGAGACTAAACTAGCATATTTGATACTTAATACCTGTCCCCTTTGTATCAGTCATACTAGTACTTACACCCCTCATATACTACTTAATTAATCAATATAATGGTGTAGCCTAACAGCCCCTAACTAACTGAAATAATATTAACTAACTTAGCTACTACCTCACCTACTCATACTTGGTACCAGATTCTTTTGCGAACTGATACTCACCATAATGTATACAATGATATACCATAGTGCAACTTTCCCCAATACTCTAGTAACTAACCCTTTAAATATTCAACTAATAACTGCTCCTTAGTAGAACCACAACACACACATTGATACTAACATGAACTATCTAATATATATATAACTAAGTACCCTTTCACTGCTAATGCGGTGATCTGTATTGCTGAACCCACTTTCATACTTGCATTCATTAAATCTCGACTTACCTCACTAGCATATATATTCGATACAACCCAAGTGTATACCCTGTTGCTATCAGTTGCTAACTGATACCTCCAGTAGGTACACAGATACACACCAGACTCTAACCCCTAACTTACACATCATCACTGCATAACTCACTTCCACACACACATGCTGTCACACATTAGCCCTACTGATACCTCATCCCAATGTCTGAACACTCTGCAACACTTGATCACCTCCATTGATATCTAGATGCAACTGAATACTTAAATTCATCGTTAGTAGGCATACAGCTGCACACCATAGTCACCACACACACACACACAAACAAACACACACACACACACACACTAAAACATTAAATCATACACTTGTGTTGCACTCTATATGATACTCATGATAGTGTCCAAGTAAAGAGCCAAAACCCAAATTCTCCATTAATAATCATTCCCACCTATTAATTACATAATAATATAATTAACAAAGATTGCTACAGTGAGAATTAGGAATTAATTGCACAAAATATCCAAAATAGGGCTCTGTACCATACGATATCGCAGAATACCATGATACGGCCTACACATATCCATTTATGCAAAAGTATCTAGTCCCACAACTCCGATCTAAGTCAAATTAGACTAAGTTGGTCTCATGACACACACTTGATGTGTTAATCTCGTAATTTCCCAAAAATACACATAAATCACTATGTAACATTCACAATACACAACCAATTAACCTAGAACTTGTTCTTATAGGTAAGCTTATGCGATTGGGGTGTTCCTAGGAGTCAAATGCATAATTTGGAAGCCATAATGAAGAGAAATTCAGAAATAACCAATTGAGAGATGGATTTCCAATAAAAACTCAAGTGAATACGCTCTGGACATGTTCTCTTCACCAAAACTCCTTCTCCAAGTGCTTCTTGCCAATCCAAGCTCCAATGCTTCTTCTATTAAATGATAATGAGAGGGAAAGAAGGAATTTGGGTTAAATTGATGAAGAAAAATAAAGTGAATTGGGGATCTATGAATTGGGGATCAAAATAAAATACAAATGAGGAGAGAGAGAGAGAGAGAGAGAGAGAGAGAGAGAGAGAGAGAGATAAGAGAGGCTTTTATCATGGCCGCCCCCCTTCCCCCTTCTCCAAGTCATGTACATAGTCCAAATTGTCACTCTCCATCCAATTATGAATATGATTAGGAAAGGGCTATTTTGGAAAGCTTCTAACTAATTCTAATTAAGCTAAATCTTCTTAATTAATTAGTAAAAATTGGTCTATTGGGATTGGTCCATGTTGTGCTTACTAATTGTCATGACAAGTGTAATTGGTTCACAAGTGTCAAGTCTAACTATTGGGTTAGCCTCCTAACTATAAATAATAATTCTATATATATAATAATTAGCACAAGCACAAATTATTAAATACTATAATTGAATAAATAAATATAGAATGACTAAAATACCCTCATTTAGAAAAGTGAGGGTGATAAACCTACCCTCCTCAAAAAAATTTTGTCCTCAAAATTTAAGGAAGAAACTAGCACTACAATAAGCAATCACTACAAGCAAGATATAATTATACCTCACGGCTCAAACAAATAAGGGTATCGCTCGCGCATCTTGGATTCCCTCTTCCAAGTAAACTCCCTTGGAGAGTGATGCCTCCACGCGATGCATACCAAAGGAATCGTCTGGTTTCGCATCACCTTCTCCCTGTGATCCAAAATTTCCACTGGCTGCTTTTGATAACTGATAGTCGAACCCACCTGAATATTCGAGTAGTCCAATATATTGCTAGGATCTGCCACGTACTGTCTCAGTTGCGACACGTGAAACACGTTGTGCAATCCCTCTAGTGCATGCGACAAGTCTAGTCTGTAAGCCACTGTACCGACCCTATCAAGAATACCAAAGGGTCCGATGTACCGTGGACTAAGCTTTCCGCCTCCACCAAAGTGAATCATGCCCCGTGTCGGTAAAATTCTCAAGAACACCAGATCGCCAACCTAGCACAAAATACAGCCTTAGCACTCTAACTATAACAAGAAATCACAAGCAATATAAAATAAAATCTATACATAAAACTCCAAGGGTCTCCGCTGGCTATCAGTCCAATGCCGCTGTCTGTCCTGCGCCACCCAAAGCCTATCTCTAATAAGCTTCACCTTCTCAACTGCATCCACAGCCATCTCTGGCCCCAACAAGACCCTCTCACCAATATCATCCATGATACCGGAGTGTGGCATCTCTGTCCATACAGTGCCACAAATGACGATATCTCGATACTGGCCTTGTAGTTGTTGTTATAAGCAAACTCTACCAGGTGAAGATGATCCTCCCAAGAACCTCCAAAGTCCAAAATACAAGTGCAAAGCATATCCTCTAGAGTCTGAATAGTCGTCTCTGACTATCCGTCATAGGGGTGATATGCGGTACTAAACTTGAGCTGGTTGTCCAAGCTAGCCTGCAAAAACTTCCAGAAGTAGGATGTGAAGCAACTATCCCGATCCGAGACAATGCTCACAGGAACTCCATACAATCTGACTATCTGTCGCACATACATCTCTGTGAGCTTCTCCGAAGACGTACTCACTTTGAATGGCAAGAAGTGGGCTGATTTGGTCAACCTGTCAACGATGACCCAAATTGCGTCTTTGCCTCCTGGATAACGCGGAATCCCCAAAACAAAGTCCATCGTCACATCCTTCCACTTCCACTCTAGAATGGGTAAAGGCTGAAGCAAACTACCTGGCCTCTGTCTCTCCGTCTTTACCTGCTGGCATACCAAACATCTGGATACGAAGCTCTCTACCTCCCATTTTATACCATACCACCAAACATGCTCCTTAATGTCTCTATACATCTTGTTGGCACCTGGATGCATAGAGTACTGAGATCGATGCACCTCCTGAAGAACCTCCTCGTGCAACGCTCCACTCGACACGCACAATCTGGTACCATGCCAAAATAATCCATCATCCGCAATAGTGAAGTCCCCTGCGGCTCTAACCCGATCCATCAACTCGGACTGTACCTGTTGTCCCCATATCTGTACCGTATCTCCAAGAACTAACACCTTGATACCCAAGCTATCAAGATCTGCCAATAAATGCCTGTCCCTCATCAAGTACATAGCCACTGCATACCTACTCAAGGCATCAACGACTACGTTGGTCTTTCCTGGATGATTCTGCAACGAGATGTTAGGGGGATCCGGCCGAAAGACCGGCCGGCGCCCACCCGACTAGAGGGACTGAGAAATTAATAGAGTACAAAACTTATCTTCAAGCTTTACCTTATTCTGAGTCCTTCATCAGCTCCAACCATCTCCTTTGCCTCATATTGAGCTCCTTCTGTGTGAACACATACTTCAAGCTCTTATGGTCTGTGAAGATCGCTACTTTCTCCCCATACGAGTAGTGCTTCCACAACTTGAGAGCAAAAATGACCGCTGCCAACTCCAAGTCATGGGTAGGGTAGTTCTTCTTATAAGGGCGTAATTGCCTGAAAGCATAGGCAACCACCTTCCCGTTCTGCTGTAACATGTATCACAAACCCTTATCTGAAGCATCACTATAAATGGTAAAACCTCTGATTCCTGATGGCAACGTCAACACTGGAGCTGTAGTCAACCTCTTCTTCAGCTCCTCAAATACGGACTGACACTTCTCCGTCCAGACGAACTCTACGTCCTTCCGGGTCATCCTAGTCATCGGCTCTATAATTTTGGAGAAGTCCTGAACAAATCTCCGGTAATACCATGCTAATCCCAGAATGCTCCTGATCTCTGTCACTGAAGTCGGAGTAGACCATGACTCAACTGCTGATATCTTCTTCAGGTCTACTGAGATTGTCACACCCCAGTCCCGTAGGGGCCGTTCGGCCTCGCTTGGTCCCTACGGAACCGATCGTCTTCGCACGGGCGTGATGCCGTACAAGCCTAAAATGTGCTTGCACAAGGCCAAAGCTTTGAACAAAGGCAAGTAATCTATTCAAGACAGGAGCAGCGACACATATATTATAGAAAAGTAAAGAATACAATGGCATATGGAAACAATCTCTTTATTGATAATTGAAAGTGTTACAAGCGGCGCATGGCCGAGGTTACAGATCACTCAAGCACTTTTTCTCTCAATTACAATGACACCGTTCTATACATTATATCCCTCTATACAAAAGTAGCTCAAAGCAAGCTCGATACAGCTCTAGGCATCGACTCCAGATTTCTGGTTCCTTGGGATGAGACACAGCCATCGCTTCCTCGTACGATACAACACCTGAGAACAAGCAAACTGTTGGTGGGTTAGCACTTTTATAAGTACTGGTGAGTATAAAACAACTGAACAGAAGCTACACCCCCTGAAACCCACACTAAGTAAGCATGTTGTAAAATATTACATTACTAGTGATCTTGCTACTTTTACCTATGTTCATTTCATGCAGCTCAAGATTATAGTCAGTTTACTTGTTTTCAAAACATAGCTTGGAAACAGTTTTGCATATTCAACAATAAGCATACATACGGGACCGTATTTTATCGTGCAGTGTGCAGCATGTATCGTGCACCATAATCTAACTCTTAGGGACAAAGTTCTCTAGTGGACTGATCATCTCAAAACAAGATAAGCATTAAGTGGACTATCATACTTTCAAGAAACTATTTGGGAAGCACATAAATCAAGCATGATATAATTATTCAAATAGAATGGATTGGAAGGAAAGTGAATCATAGTCAAATATGGATGAGATCCTATACTCTAATCCTGGGTGCAGGCTTGCTCGGTACAGTAACGTAACCGAGACAATATGCTCTCGACCTGCATGGGCCACCACTAAAAACATGTCACGCCCTAGACCCAAAATACGTAGGACCAGGATACGTAAATATGCCAGCCGCATGTATATGGCAACTCCAATATATGAAAACCATAACACATGCGTACGCTGTATCATGAACAATAATTCATAAGTGGTAAATACTATCACAAGTCACAATGTATAATTTAATCTCATCCAAGGAAATCAAATGAATAAATAACCAATATCTATTAAACTAGATCTCAATATAAAGCATCTCCAGATGATAGTCGAATGAAAACAAATCCACTGCCGAACTAGAATATAGAATAAACAAGATAAATACAATATAAGTACAACCTCTAACAATCACGAGGCTCGAAGAGTAGACCTGCTCGGAATGTAAGTAACCAGTCCGGATCTGCGCTCCTGCGAATACTCATGAACATCTACACCTGGAAAGGGACCAGGTCCTCAGAGGGACATAACAGGATACATAGAAGCATGCCATAAAGTAAATACTGAATAAATAAAGGGTTGCACTAACCATCTATGTGAATGAAATTTGAGGACAACTTAGTGCTTATGGGAAAGTGTAGGCTAGACATATGCTGACGTAATTCACCAATCGTCATGACTGGATAGTATATGCCACATATGCCCCCAATACAAGGGCGCTATGTAATATAATAACGTCCTATCACTCCGAAGAGTGAGGCATCTGCATAGTATATAACATCCATATCGCTCCGAAGAACGTGGCATCTGAAATAATATATAACGTCCATATTACTCCGTCGAGTATGGCATCTGAATAAAGGAAGTGGGTGTCCCATATGTCTACTAGTCATCCTTCCCGCCCAATATAGATGTACAAGTCGTAAACACGACGTGGACACCTCATACTATAATGCAAGTCTCTATAGAAATAAATACTAAGCTAAATACCGTCACACGTGTAGCTCATACCGATGGCCAGTCGAGTATGAGGTACGCATCCCTACATGAACCCACTCTGTGACGTATAATGATATATGTCAAGGCCTGGGGAGTCATACCAATAACTCCACAACTTTAGGTGGGTCCACTAGACTCTAGGTCAGACACAATCCTAACGTCAACACATTCGTTGACTGCACCCGAGTCTCTCTCGGACGCGCACAGTTATATAATCTAAAATAATAAACATGCAACTAAATATATAACTGAATTTAAATAGTACAACAAGGTAAGGTATACTTGCCTGGCAAGAAAGCTGTGTAGTACCAATATTCTGCTCCGAAAGTCGCACAGAACAATCCAATAGATCTTCGGGGTCAGTGTGCACAGGCACAGAAATCGGGAGTGTCTGCAGCGGTTTGTCTGGCAAGGGTGACGGGTCCACGATGACAATGATGACGAGGGTAATAACGATAATATAATTAGGTTATGGTTAAGGTGATGATTAGGTCAATGACGGTGGTTATGTTGATGATGGGGGTTATAATGGTGATGCTGATTACAATGGTGATGATGATAGAATGATGATGGAATTTATGATAATGGTGGTGATGTGGATGATGACTGGGACGATGGTGATGATGTGGACGATAATAATGAAGGGGGTGATGATGTGGTGATTGATGATGATGATGGGGTGAGTGTGATGATAATGAGGACAGGGATAGTGATGACTAGGATGGTGATGTGGATGCTGGTGAGGACGAGGATTAAGGTGTTAAGAATGAATGGTGATGATGATGATTTGAGATAATGATGATGATGATGTTGAAGGAGGAGATGATGACGATGTTGACGATAATGGCGATGGTGATGACGATGATAACGACGATGACGATGGAGGTGATGATGATGATGATTGCTACGATGATGGTGGAGATGATCAAGGTGAAAAGGATGGTGAAGGTGATGGTGCAAATGATGGTGATGGTAATGGAGGTTCTCCGACCAGGGGGAGGGGAGGTCCGGCCAGGGAGGGCAGTGAAGGGGAAGGAGGACAGGGCTGTAGGAGTTAATGGTAATGGTGTTGATAATGGCAATGGTGGTGGTGATGGGGTCATTACCTTTTCGGCCAGGGGAGTTCGGTAAGGGGGAGGAGGAGGACAGGGACACAGGAAGAAGGCTCGGGATGAAGGAGCATAGGTGGTGGCGGTGCTGGTGGTGTGACTGGCTGAGGGAGGTCGGATTGGCCGGAAGGGTGCAGCAGGCTCGGGACCGACTCTAGGCAGGTCGGGTTCTGACCGGAACGGCTGGGGTGGCCTGATGGAGATCCGGTGTAGGAGATGGGAAGATGGCGAGGCGGGATATCGTGGTGCATGGTTCAGGTGAAGATGACGGGGGTAGCTCCGACGAGTTCGTCGGGATAGGGTGGTCGGGATAATGGATGGAGGAAAGATGACCGGGGGAGAGATCGGCTCAGTGTTGGCGGTGCTCGGGGTCAGGGACGACGACCTGCTGGTCAGTTCTCAGGCGGCTGATCCGGGGAGGGACGGAGATGGGAGGTCCGGCAGTCTGGATCTGGGGATAAGGGTGAACAGTAAGGTAGGGGAGAAGGGTCGGCTAGGATTGAGGTTGGGTTTGGTGAATGACTAAACAAAAGAGAAAAAGTTATATTTATACATGAAGGATTTGTGGTTTGGGTTTGACCTAGGAATTTGACTTTGGTCAACATCTCCTTGGGATGGGCCTTGGGCTCACATGGGGATGTTTGGGAGGGCTATAAATTACATGGTTTAAATGCAATGCCTAGGATTAAATGAGGGCCGATGTGGCGCGTTGCACATTCCAAAAATTATAGAAAAATTCTTATGAAGGGAAAATTTGGATTTGTTCATGTATTGTCCAATGGTGTGGACACCTCAATGCACTTTTGCATAAAAGCGCCCAAAAGTTAGAAAATTGCACAAAGACAGAAATTGGATTAAATTAATTAAAATAATCGCGTAAGGGTGTTCTAGAATTAATTAGAAGTACATGGGGATAAAATTAGGTGGGACACAAGTATCATGGACATAGAGGGCTCAGAGTAGAATATTATTATAATTTGGGTTGCATAAAATGGGTCAAGATTGTGTCTCCAATTTCGATTGCAACGTACAAGGATACAAAGTCGTATTTATTTAGAATTAATTATAAACGTCCGCGACGAATATTGTGTGACTAAAATGTAGTACAAGAGAGCATAATTATAAGTTACACAAAGGTCAGAATGGTATGCGGGCACGTCTAGGACAAGGTTGTGAAATTCGTAGGAAGGCAATGGCTAGTGTAGTACTCCAATTATCGAAGCAACGGTAAGGTGCACTAGGTGATATAAATATTATATAATAAAAATAAAAGTTGTGTCCTATTTCCAATTGGATACAAACTAGCCCTAGTTTCTCTATCTATGCCAAGTAGACCTAATTTTGGGTGAGGGAGTTTACAATCTACCCAACTTAAAATAATTTCGTCCTCAAAATTAAAATAAGGCATAGTCTGTTATTCCTTCACGTAGATAAGGTAAGTCAATCGCAATCCCTTTGCGATAACTAAAATTCTAATCACATTTATCGCAATCACTTCAAAATTAGGATAATCACTGTTCAATTCAAAATTCAACCTATTTTAATCTCTTCTCACTTTTTCAAATCATCAGCATCCAAATTTAAATTGAATCCATATAACATCTTCAATATTAATAACGTATATAAATATTTGTACCACTATTTTCAACAATCATGATCTCCTTTAGAAAACAATTCTAATCAAATATTTTTCCTACCTTCAACTTATAAATTTTTGTACTCTTCAAATTTAAATTCAATTTACATCCTCAATATTTCAAATAGGTCATCCCACAATCGATATTTAACTTTTAATTTAAGGCTTTAAATAGTGAAATTTGAAATCTAATTCAACAATTGTTCAAGTCTAGATTTCTATATTTATCCTCAAAGTTTAAATCGGTGATTCAACTTTCAATATTCAAAATTTAAATCATATGCTCAAGTATAGTTATTTGGTTCACCATATTACGGTTTTTAAAATTTATTAATCCTCATCCTCTCAATTATTCTTCTAAAATTCTCAAAATTAAAATAACTTGAACCTCTCAATCTTATTTTACTCGATCACAATCTAAAAGAAATTCCTCTCAAGTTGACAATGCAACTTCTACCCAACTTAGAATTTACCCATCTATCATATAAGGCTCTTATATTTAAGAAAACTTATTTCTCAAATTTACATGTTACTCAATTCTTAAAAATTTAAACACCAAATATATCACATATGATATACCCTTAATCAGTTATATCTAGTAATGTGATTGGCCTATGGGTATATCAAGTACTATCAGTGTATCAAACTTATACCAAGCATGAGGTTTCGTCTTTCTGAAATAAGGGAAGGCAGAAAACAATAATAAAGAGTTCAAGGGGGAGGTAATAGAATAGAAGTATGGAGATCAAGGCGTTTAAAGATTTCAAATGGGAATTGTCAAGGCAGATATAGATTAAAATCCTATTTTGATAATTCCTATTCACATGCTCGTATCAGTACAGTTATGTAACGGATATGATATGGTCAAACATATCTAGAGGACAAGTACATTCGTCTACTAATCACTATATATCTCAATCCATGTAAGGTAGTTATACGAAAGGCGAACCAAGCGCACTATGGTTGATCAGACCGTAATACACTGATTCTAAAATGTATTAGTGTAGCGCTCCAATAATACATATGTCGTGAACAAGCTTGATAAAGAATAAGCTTGCAAAACTAGGCTATAATAGCAGCATAAGTCAAGGTAGTATAGCAAATATAAGTACGCTAGATTACGATGAGAGAAATTACAAAATAGTTCAAGTTCACAAAAAGATAAGACTCTACAATCTCTACAGTTGTCGTACAAACTCCTTGTCTAAGTCGCTAGTCTACCGAATAGTTGTATGGGCCTCTAAGTTCTACAGTCTTAATAAACACTATCGTCTTATGCTACTATACAGTTAATGTCATTTAGTTATACTTCAACAATGAGTCAAGAGGATTATATAACACTAGGTTATGAGGCATACTACTCAACTTAAAAGAATTAAACTAATACTGTGACAGTCTCAAGGGGAATCTACAAAATAACCTTGTTCTTGTAAGTAAAGTATAAATTCTTATTGGGCTATACAAGGAACGGATCTTAGTACTTATTAGGGTCTCCTATTAAATCATGTAGGTAATGGTCATCTTAAATCTTATTCATAGTGCTTATAGAACAAGTGTCAATAGTAAGAATGGAAAAGTTACTGGCCTTCAAGGGAAAAGGGGATATAACTCGTATCGAGGTGGGGGTACAATCACGTGATTTAAAACTAAGGTATAATCATAAAATTATAATCTAAATGAATACTCAACTATCAAGTTCTAACCACCAATCATATAATTCAAAATTCAAGTGTAACAACTATAATCCTAGCAAGCTGTATATCCTAACATCACTTGACCTATAATCCTAAGAGTTATGCGACACGAGTTGAAAGATGAAGAAAGAAAGAACATAATTTAGTCGTCGCACAATTGACGAACGTTAAGGTTGCAGAAGAACAATATATGAAATTAAAATACAGGAACTCTAGATAATATCGTGGTTTTCTAAGGGGAAGGTGGTATGCTAATATCTGTGTTCGAGGTATGATAAGAAAATGTTATATTCATTCCTCTTGGCTTCCTAAAGTACTGTCTGCTAGCATCAGGACAAGAACCTAAATTTATAGTTCTATAATACTATCTCACTATAAAAGTTAAGTTTTGGTCCTAATATTCAACCTTGGATTTCTATTAGTCCCTCAATGCTAGGGTCAAACAATATGGTTAAATTTATAACTCACTCTAGTTGTGTCTATACTGCTCTCAAGTCATCCCTAATTATCAAGAGATAATGGTCAATCATTCTACAGGTAAGGGTTGCTTGGGTTCATTAGGTAGTCTAAACTTAATGATGTGTCAATGCCCTAGTTGTATTCTTAGTAGAAATATTATCCTGATTGCCATCCAAACAACAGAGATCCCTATATTCTAGCAGAGGCTATACTCAAGGAACTATTTGGGAAGCACATGAATCAAGCAGGATACAATTATTCAAATAGAATAGATTGGAAGGAAAGTGAATCATAGTCAAATGTGGATGAGATCCTATACTCTAATCCTGGGTGCAGACTTGCTCGGTATAGTAATATAACCGAGATAATTTGCTCTCGACCTGCATGGGCCACCACTAAAAATATGTCACGCCCCAGTCCCAAAATACGTAGGACCAGGACACGTAAATATGCCAGCCGCATGTATATGACAACTCCAATATATAGAAACCATAAAACATGCGTCCGCTCTATCATGAACAATAATTCATAAGTGGTAAATACTATCACAAGTCACAATGTATAATCTAATCTCATCCACGAAAATCAAATGAATAAATGACCAATATCTATGAAACTAGATCTCAATATAAAGCATCTCCAGATGACAGTCGGATGAAAACAAATCCACTGTCGAACTAGAATATAGAATAAACAAGATAAATACAATATAAGTACAACCACTAACAATCACGAGGCTCGAAGAGTAGACCTGCTCGGAATGTAAGTAACCAGTCCGGATCTGTGCTCCTGCGAATACTCATGAACATCTACACCTAGAAATGGACCAAGTCCTCAGAGGGACATAACAAGATATATAAAAATATTCCATAAAGTAAATACTGAATAAATAAAGGGTTGCACTAACTATCTATGTGAATGCAATTTGAGAATAACTTAGTGCGTATGGAAAAGTGTAGGCTAGACATATGCTGACGTAATTCACTAATCGTCATGACTGGCTAGTATATGTCACATATGCCCCCAATACAAGGGCGCTATGTAATATAATAACGTCCTATCACTCCGAAGAGTGAGACATCTACATAGTATATAACGTCCATATCGCTCCGAAGAACGTGGCATTTGAATAGTATATAACGTCCATATCACTCCGTCGAGTGTGGCATCTGAATAAAGGAAGTGGGTGTCCCATACGCCTACTAGTCGTCCTCCCCGCCCAATGTAGATGTACAAGTCGTGAACACAACATGGACATCTCGTACTATAATGCAAGTCTCTATAGAAATAAATACTAAGCTAAATACCGTCACACGTGTAGCTCACACTGATTGCCAGTCGAGTATGAGGCACGCTTCCCTATATGAACTCACTTTGTGATGTGTAATGATACGTGTCAAGGCCTAGGGAGTCATACCAATAACTCCACAACTTTAGGTGGGTCCACTAGACTCTAGGTCAGACACAATCCTAATGTCAACGCATTCGTTGACTGCACCCGAGTCTCTCTCGGACGCGCACAGTTATATAATCTAAAATAATAAACATGCAACTAAATATATAACTAAATTTAAATAGTATAACAAGGCAAGGTATACTTGCCTGGCAAGAAAGCTGCGTAGCACCAATATTCTGCTCCGGAAGTCGCGCAGAATAATCCAATAGATCTCAGGGGTCAGCGTGCACAGGCCCGGGAATCGGGGGTGTCTACAGCGGTTTGTCTGGCAAAGGTGACGGGTCCACGATGACGATGATGACGAGGGTAATGACGATGATATGATTAGGTTATGGTTAAGGTGATGATTAGGTCAATGATGGTGGTTATGTTGATGATGGGGGTTATAATGGTGATGCTGATTACAATGATGATGATGATAGAATGATGATGGAATTTATGATAATGGTGGTGATGTGGATGATGACTGGGACGATGGTGATGATGTAGACGATAATAGTAAAGGGGGTGATGATGTGGTGATTGATGATGATGATGGGGTGAGTGTGATGATAATGAGGACAGGGATGGTGATGACTAGGATGGTGATGTGGATGCTGGTGAGGACGAGGATTAAGGTGTTAAGAATAAATGGTTATGATGATGATTTGAGATGATGATGATGTTGAAGGAGGAGATGATGACAATGTTGGCGACAATGGCGATGGTGGTGACGATGATAACGACGATGACGATGGAGGTGATGATGATGATTATTGCTACGATGATGGTGGAGATGATCAAGATGAAAAGGTTGGTGAAGGTGATGGTGCAAATGATGGTGATGGTAATGGAGGTGCTCCGGCCATGGGGAGGAGAGGTACGGCCAGGGAGGGCAATGAAGGGGAAGGAGGACAAGGCTGCCGGAGTTAATGGTAATGGTGTTGATAATGGCAATGGTGGTGGTGATGGGGTCATTACTATTCCGGCCAGGGGAATTCGACAAGGAGGATGAGGAGGACAGGGACACAGGGAGGAGGCTCAGGAGGAAGGAGCAGAGGTAGTGGTGGTGCTGGTGGTGTGACTGGCTGAGGGAGGTCGGGTTGGCCGGAAGGGTGCAGCAGGCTCGGGACCGACTCTAGGCAGGTCGGGTTCTGACCGGAACGGCTGGGGTGGCCTGATGGAAATCCGGTGCAGGAGATGGAAAGATGGCGAGGCGGGACATCATGGTGCATGGTTCAGGTGAAGATGACGGGGGTAGCTCCGGCGAGTTCATCGGGATGGGGTGGTCGGGATAATGGATGGAGGGAAGATGACCAGGGGAGAGATCGGCTCAGTATTGGCGGTGCTCGGGGTCAGGGATGACGACCCGCTGGTCAGTGCTCAGGCGGCTGATCCGGGGAGGGCCGGAGATAGGAGGTCCGGCGGTCGGGATCTGGAGATAAGGGTGAGCAGTAAGGTAGGGGAGAAGGGTCGGCTAAGGTTGAGGTTGGGTTTGGTGAATGACTAAACAAAAGAGAAAAAGTTGTATTTATACACGTGGGATTTGTGGTTTGGGTTTGACCTAGGAATTTGACTTTGGTCAACATCTCCTTGGGATGGGCCTTGGGCTCACATGGGGATGTTTGGGAGGGCTATAAATTACATGGTTTAAATGCAATGGCTAGGATTAAATGAGGGCTGATGTGGCGCGTTGCACATTCCAAAAATTATGGAAAAATTCTTATGAAGGGGAAAGTTAGATTTCTTCATGTATTGTCCAATGGTGTGGTCACCTCAATACGCTTTTGCATAAAAGCGCCCAAAAGTTAGAAAATTGCACAAAAACGAAAATTGGATTAAATTAATTGAAATAATCGTACAAGGTGTTCTGGAATTAATTAGAAGTAAATGGGGATAAAATTAGGTGGGACACAAGTGTCATGGACATAGAGGGCTTAGAGTAGAATATTATTATAATTTGGGTTGCACGAAATGGGTTAAGATTGTGTCTCCAATTTTGATTGGAACTCACAAGGATACAAAGTCTTATTTATTTAGAATTAATTATAAACATCCGCGACGAATATTGTGCAACTAAAATATAGTATAAGAGAGCATAATTATAAGTTACACAAAGGTCAGAATGGTATGCGGACACGTCTAGGACAAGGTTATGAAATTCGTAGGAATGCAATGTCTAGTGTAGTGCTCCAATTATCGAAGCAACGTCAAGGTGCACTAGGTGATATAAATATTGTATAATAAAAATAAAAGTCGTGTCCTATTTCCAATTGGATACAAACTAGCCCTAGTTTCTCTATCTATGCCAAGTAGACCTAATTTTGGGTGAGGGAGTTTACACAATCTAATAGCCACACCCTCCTAGATCCCGTAGGATCGAAACATCCCTAGATCCCGTAGGATCGAAACATCAGGGCGGACTACTAGACTCTTCTCCTTTATTCTTTCAAGCAAAATACATCTTTTTACATATCTAATAGCACACCCCCTAGATCCCGTAGTACCGGAACATCAGGGCACACTATTAGTCTCTTTTTATACAATTTAAGACTTAAAGTAGTTCGATATAGCAAAACAGGCAACAAAACATATATTGGCAAGCATGATTTTGATTTCTTATTAAGCATGCAATATCTATCTCTTCCTTAGCATAATACAAAGGAACTTATTCAAGCGATTATTTTTACTTATCTTTTTAGCATAGCAAGGGTTCGTTTGATAGCTGTGTCGGTGTAACTAAGCATATAATATTTCTTACATTCTTGACTTAGTGTGGCAAAGTTTTATCTCATTTCAGACAAGCATACAAATTCTTTAGTTAAGCAAGCAGGTTCATTTTGATGACAAGCTATACGAGTTCTCTTATTAAACATGCAGAGTCAGGTTATATCATTCTTCTTATGAAACTTATCTTCTTAAGCAAACAAGCATTCAAAAACTCAGATTCATTATTAAGGTGTGCAAGAACCAGAGAATGCAGTTCTGCCCACTCACATTAATCAATCATCTTGTGGTTCAGTCAAAAACTCTCCGAGAAGACTTCCACTCAAGCAAGAAAAGTGATATCACTTGTACATAGTGCCTACGAGGAGCGGGGCACTACAGATATCACGTCTCCTGTCACCACATGCTTGAGGAATTCAACATTATCAAGAAAGAACTCACACTTCGAAAGCTTGCCATACAGCTTCTCCTTTCTGAGGGTATCCAGAACTATCCTCAGGTGCTTCTCATGCTCCTCTGGGGTCTTCTAATATATCAATATATCGTCAATAAATACCACCACGAAATAATCCAGATACTAGTGAAACACCTTGTTCATCAGGTTCATGAATACTGCCGGGGCATTAGTCAACCCAAACGGCATCACGAAGAACTTAAACTGCCCATATCGAGTCCTGAAAGCTGCCTTAAGAATGTCTTTCTTCTCACTTTCACCTGGTGGTACCCCGACCTCAAGTCTATCTTTGAAAATACCTTCGCTCCACTTAGCTAATCAAAAAGATCGTCAATCCATGGCAACGGATATTTATTCTTGATAGTGAGATTATTAACAGCCCCGTAATCGATACACATACGTACCGACCCATCATTCTTCGGTATAAACAATATCGGAGCACCCCACGGTGATAAATTAGACCGGATAAAGCCCTTGTCCTGTAATTCATCCACCTGCTTCTTTAATTCAGCCAGTTTGCTGTTATTGACTCTATAGATGTGCTGAGATATCGGTTATGCACCTGGTACCAAGTCTATGGAGAACTCAACATCTCGGTCTGGCAATAAGCCTAACAACTCCTCTGGGAAAACATCCATATACTCCACAATCAAAGGATGTGGCAACTCCTTGTCCACTACCATAGCTCCATAAAAGGCATCCTCACTCTGCGTTGCTGCTTCTCTGGCGATCTCAAACTCTGGAACTCCTGGTGGTCTGAATAATACTCTGCCTCCATGATAATCTATACTGGCATAGTACCTACTCAACCAATCCATCCTGAGTACTATGTCGTAGCTCAAAAGTGGCATTACGAGTAGACGCACGCTTAACTCCCGGCTTTCCAATAAAACTCTCTGATCCTTGCAAACATCACTGACCAAAATAATGCCACCCCCGGTCGTGATCTTGCAAGTGCTAGCCAACGGTTCAGCCTCAAGATTATGCTTCAAAGCAAAGGATACAGAAACAAAACTATATGAAGCATCGAAATCAAATAAAGAATATTCTAGAAAAGAATTAAGTAAAATTGAAACTGATATAACATCTCCGACCGGCTCTGCCTCCTCCATGATCAGGATAAAAACTTGCTCTTACTGTGCACCTCTCTGCTGCTGGTGGTGCTGCATGAATCTCTATTGCTTTGGCGGCAATGGAGGTCCTCTCTGCTGTCCTGCTGGGTGTCTCACGGGTACTCTACGAATCGGGGCTAATCCCTGAGCTGTACGAGCTAACGTCTTAGGACAAACCCACAGCTGGTGATCTACTGAGCCACAAAAGAAATACTGACCAAGCCTTTTACTGAAAACATCCCACCCATGCCCTGGCTTCTTACAGAAGGGGCAAACCCAAGCTGGTTAGGATAGCCTCTGCATCTGGTACGTCTGTTGTACTGGTACCCTGATAGGCACAGGGAACTACTGTCTCTGTGGCTGGAAATTGGGTCTCTTGGCTGGACCCGCACTGCTGCTACCACCAAAGATATTTTGGTTCCTCTTGGGCCTCAAACTCAGGTCTCTCTCGACCTTGCGGGCCTCCCTCAAGATATCTGTATATGTCTCATGGCTCGAGGAAATGAGAGCTCTCACCTCCCAATTCAGGCCCTCTCTGAATCTACTCACCCGGGTATCAGGATCCCTCACCATGTAGTCTGTATATCTGTCCAATCTGTTGAACTCTGTGGCATACTCCTCTACCAACATGTTCCCCTAGTAAAGATTTTGTAACTGTCGCTCCAAATCAAGTCTCTCGGTGGACGAAAAGAACTTTTTTTTGAACAAGTCCTTGAACCCATCCCATGTCAGTCCCGGATCGGCAATCTGTGGCTCATTTTGGAACCAAGTACTGGCGATGTCCATTATCTGTAGTCCTGCTGCCTCCACCTTCAGATCCTCTATAAGACGGGATAAGTGCAAGATGCGCTCCATGTTCTCCAACCAGTCATCTGCATACATAATGCCTTATGTCCCCTTGAAGGGTCAGGGATCCAACTTCTTGAAGTCCTGTATGGTACCAGGCCTGGGCTGTACTTCCTGTGGCTGTGGTAGGACTGTCCTCTTCACTGCGATAATGGCCACCTGGTGGGCATTCACAATGACCTGTATTATTACATCAGTCTGCATGTGCTGCACCTCAGCCTGGGCTCTCTGGGCCTCCATTATCTACTTGAATAGTACGAATAGCTGTGTAGCATCAACTGGCACTGGCGGTGGGGGTGGAAGTCTCTCGAAAATAGCTGGAACTGTCCTCTGAACTGGGGGATAAGCACCCCCAAAAGCGGCTGCTGAGGCCCCTACCTGGACCGGTTAGGGGACCCTCTGAGCTGTAGCTGAAGAAGTAGCTGCTCGCCGAGGAGGTGGTGAAGTAATCGACCTCGCTGAGATTGCGGCAGAGCGTTGCGATCGTGTCTTCGACGGCATCCTGAAAATAAATTAAACAAAGGAATCAATATTGCGCAAGACATAATAACATCAAGGAAGGACATAATTATTCAAAGTAAAAAAGCATTCAGATGGATAAAGATAGCAAAACCAAATAATTGGAAGTGTTTCTAGCTGAAATTGAGTATACTCTCAGCCTATATCCTATATCCTAATGCAGGCTCGTAGCAGTACTCTAGGTGAGAACTACTACGATATCGTACTAGTTGCGACCTTGGGGACCTGCATGGGCTACCACTAAAAATATGGCATAATCCGCACCCTGAATGAGGGCACAAGTAGTGAACAACGTCCATCCTACGCCGCAACATCGGTGGTAGAATATTGTCTAAGGCAATATAACTATCTAAACATCTTACACTATATAATAAGGGTACCTGTCATCCTATCTCAACTCTAAATAGAGAAATAATATAATAATGTAATACTGGTAAATAATACTCAATCACAATATCAAACTAAGAAGGATGAAAGTACGATATGGAATAAAAGGGAAATAGGAGTCATAATACATCCACAAGTCTAATACTATAAGTCTAGGATCAACAACTCTCCAAAGTAATATATACATGCCATGAGTTCAAAATAAGACTAGTACAAGTCCAAAACTATATAACTAGGCCTCCTCGGTCACTGACACTATGTCCTCCTGCTCTAGGGGAGTATCCTCTAGTGGCTCACCATTCTGCGGCCTGTAATAAGTGGGACACAACTCCTCTAGCCAATCATCTGAAAAATATACCCAATCAGAAAATGAGCGAAGAACAAAACTCTGAAAGCAACTCTAAATACAAGGTAAAGTATATGTGACGAGTAATAGAAAAGAATACGAGATGCATAAGTATTATGAAATAAAAATACAGGTGAGAACAGGAAAATAATCACAATAAAGAACTGAAAAGTAGATACTGGTAATATGGAAATAAACTACAAGTAAAAGAACATGAATACTAGTTATGTGGTTTAGAGCGCAAGTTCGTTATGTGATCGACTTAGGTTGTACATGAGGTAAATAGGGTAACTCGATTATACGTGTGGTGTATAATCGACATACACAAGAGATAAATAGGGCTTGATCACATAACCAACTTCTACTCCCCCTCTCCAACCAATACTCATGGATCCAATCATGATACATTACACACAAGAATACAATATAGTCACACTAGCACACGAAATAGTGGATGCACAAGAAGCACATGAAACAATACCCGATGCACACGATAAATTATATTTATATGGAGTACCCACTGAACACGGTAAGGGGATAACATCTCCTGACATGATCCATATAGTACCAGTCCGTGTAATAATGTGTCAGAATTAGGTATATCAGTTCTAGGACAAGTTATATATACACTATCATGAAATAAAAACTAACAAAGAGATGTACTCATCTCTGGTCCTGAGTAAATGGTGCCTCTCGATGCCCAAACTGGTGTCACACAATCTTATTTAGGAAATAGTATGTCAGATGATGTAATGAGTGATAAATAAGTAAAATGATGCACTAATATATTTTCTAGGTTAATTTCTAGGTAACTATGTCCGACTAGGTCCACACTAAGGTTATACCAGGTTGTACTAAGGCTATAACGAATTATCTAGTTAATGCTAAACTACACTAGTGACACTAACTGATACACTAGATAACAAAACTTAATACTTAGAACTTACTGAAACTAACATGTAACTTAGTATCTAACACATATATATACTACAAACTTATTAATAACTAACTGTCTAACTGATACAAACACCAATTACACTAATTGACATAACTCACTACTAGTACAAACTAATACTTACTACTATATTACACCCTAACTCATCCTCCCCTTGCTACCTGGGAATCCCCAACTACTCGAGCCCAAGTCCCTGGCACAACTCTCCTACAATTGGAGCAACTAATACTCCAAGCTATCTAACTACCTTTACTTTATTGCGACTAAACTAGTTTATTTGATACTTAATACCCGTCCCCTTTGTATCAGTCATACTAGTACTTACACCCCTCATATACTACTTAATTAATCAATATAAAGGGGTAGCCTAACAGCCCCTAACAAACTGAAATAATATTAACTAACTTAGCTACTACCTCACCTACTCATACTTGGTACCAGGTTCTTCCGAGAACTGATACTCACCACAATGTATACAATGATACACCATAGTGTAACTTTCCCCAACACTCTGGTAACTGACCCTTTAAATTATCAACTAAGAACTTCTCCTTAGTAGAACCACAACCTACACATAGATACTAACATGAACTATCTAATATGTATATAACTAACTACCTTTTCACTACTAATGCGGTGATCTGTATTGTTGAACCCACTTTCATACTTGCATCCATTAAATCTTGACCTACCTCACTAGCATATATATATATATATATATATATATATATATATATATATATATATATATATATATATATATATATATATATATATATATATATATATATATAATACACACCTAAGTGTATACCCTGCTGCTAGCAGTTGCTAACTGATACCTCAAGTAGGTACACAGATACACAACAGTCTCTAACCCCCAACTAACACACCATCACTGCATAGCTCACCTCCACACACATAGAGTCACACATTAGCCCGACTGATACCTCATCCCAATGTCTGAACACTCTGCAATACTTGATCCCCTCCATTGATATCTGGATGCAACTGAATACTTAAATTCATCTTTAGTAGGCATACAGCTTAACAACAGAGTCACCACACACACACTAAAACATCAAATCAGACACTTATGATGCACTCTATATGATACTCATGATAGTTTCCAAGTGAAGAGCCAAAATCCAAATTCTCTATTAATAACTATTTCCACCTATTAATTACATAATAATATAATTAACAAAACTTGCTACAATGAGAATTAGGAAGTAATTGCACAAAATATCCAAAATACCATACGATATCGTACAATACCATGATACGGCCTACACGTATCCATTTGTGGACACGTATCTAGTCCCATAACCCTGATCTAAGTCTAATTCGACTAAGTTAGTCTCATAAAATACACTTGATGTGTCAATCTCGTAATTCTCCCAAAATACACATAAATCACTATGTAACATTCATAATACACAACCAATTAGCCTAGAACTTGTTTCTATAGGTAAGCCTATGCCATTAGGGTGTACTTAGGAGTCAAATGCATGATTTGGAAGCTACATTGAAGAGAAATTCAGAAATTACTAATTGGGAGATGGATTTCCAATGAAAACTCAAGTTGACATGCTCCAGACACGTTCTCTTTACCAAAACTCATTCTCCGAGTGCTCATTGCCAATCCAAGCTCTAATGCTTCTTCTACTGAATGGGAATGAGAGGGAATGAAGGAATTTGGATTGAATTGATGAAGAAACATGAAGTGAATCGGGGATCTATGAATTGGAGATCAAAATAAAAAGCAAATGAGGAGACAAAGAGAGAAGAGAGGATTTTATTATGGAAAGCCCCCTTCCCCCTTCTCCAAGTCACGTGCATAGTCCAAATTGTCCCTCTCCATCCAATTATGAATAAGATTAGGGAAGTACTATTTTGGAAAGCATCTAACTAATTCTAATTAAGCTAGATATTCTTAATTAATTAGTAAAAATGGGTCTATTGGGCTTGGTTCATGTTGGGCTCACTAATTGTCATGACAAGTCTAATTGGTTCACAAGTGTCAAATCTAACTATTGGGCTAGTCTCCTAACTATAAATAATAATTTTTTATATATAATAATTAGCACAAGCACAAATAATTAAATGCTATAATTGAATAAATAAATATGGAATAACTAAAATACCCTCATTTGGAAAAGTGAGGGTGACACCATGTGTCTTAGACTCCATGCATTTTATGCGACTCTGGACTCGTGCGTCCCAGACTCCATGTGCCTCATGCGTCTTTGGCCACATATGTTTCAGAATCCATGAAGACCAAGTCTTGCCGTTACAACTGAAGTAGCTCTCTCCAACCAAGTGCGGGCCACGTGTCAAAATTGACCAAGTCAAGCCCGCAAAGGACGAGAACCGCCCAGATCTTCAGCAACAAAAAATCCCAACAAGTGTCCACGTGGCAGCTTGGCCTGCTCACGGTTACATCTACACCCTGTTTGGAAGGTACACTTGGCACCCTCTAGCATCCATGCGGCCTAACATATGCGCGCCCAATGATGACTATATATACATGGGTGACATGCCCAAACCAGATACACATAGGGACAGACAAAAAACAATAGAGGAGAGAGAGAGAGAGAAGAAGAGATCTTCTTCATCCTGCGTCGGATCGTCAACGGAGTAAAGGAGCCGCCATAGCGCTCTTTGTCCATCGTCACACCCGAAATCAAAAATTTATACTTAGATTGTCTGTCTATGACTTCCTTGTACTTTCTTTTGTTTATTATTGAACCAATCAATTTTAATGGCAAACAATACTATGTGGCATTCTCCAGAGATGGTGCACTTTGTAGCCTTTCGTATTACTTAATGACTAAGCAAAGACTTTTGATCATTCTTGAGAATTGTGTTCTCGATTGCAGAGTCATCTCGACTGATGTACCATATCTTGGAACTTGTGTTTTTTTTATTAGTACACCTTCCTGTGCTTGTTTGTACGCCAACCTCACTACTGACATACTTGATAAAAGTATGCCAAACTCATACTTGGGTACTTTTATTTGTGCGTCAAGATCCTAGAAGTGCGCTTTAGTATGATTGTGCGTCATTTTTGTTGGGAGCATTTTTGTATCAAAGTACGCAAGAACTGTCCGAAATAGTGATTTGTGTGCCAATACCCGTTTGTGCGCTAATGGTGGTTTTTGACCCATTGTGCACGAATGTTATTTTATTGCCTGATTTTATGTGCCAACCCTGAATTGTTAATTTATGCGCATGTATGTCAGTATTCTCTTTAACATGCTTAACTCTTGATGATACTCTAGTTCTCTTTTATATCGTTATTTTAGTTAATCTTGGTTATTTCCTGAACATGATATTCTTGATATTGATTCCCTAACATGATCTAGTTATTGTACATTATAAATGATACTCTTGATAATCCTGGTACTGTATTGGTAACCCTGATACTCCTGATAGTAGCCTGACATAGCACACCATCCTAATAATCCTGATCCTGATAATCGTGTTAGTGGCACGATGTAGCGCACTCCTGACTTGAGAATTCCTGTAACTATCATGATCAAGGCTATTAGTAGCACCTGTATTGCATGACCTGTATCCCCGTGGTTGATTTTGATTATACTCGTCAAGTTACTGTCCTATCTTGCATCATGCCTAAGGCAGACACTACTAGAAAAAGCGGGATTAGCGACGCATTTTAGCGACTCCATGTAAAAACGTCGCTAAATTAGCGACTCCAAAAAAAATGTCGCTAGACGTTGCTAAATGGCGATATTTAGCGACGTTTAACAACTTTTATTAAGATTTTAAAAAATTAGTCGCTATAAGTTCAATTAAGGTCGCTAAACGTCCCTAATATGTCTAATTTAGCGACGTTTAGCGACGTATTTAGCGACGTATATATTAAAACTATTTAGCAATGTGTTTAGCGACGTATTTGACGTCGCTAAAGCTTATTTTAGCGACGTTGTTATTTGACGTCGCTAAACGTCGCTAAATTTTGGTTAATTATGGCTCAATTTTTTTTCCCCATCTGTCGAAATTTTCGAAAACTTTCGATTTCTCCCCCCTCTCCGGCGACCGGCGATTCCCCCCCTCTCTAGCGACCGGCTCTCCACGACCGCGGCTACTCCGGCATCCCCCTCCTTCTCCTCGATCTCTAGGTAAACCCTAACTCTCTCTCTCTCTCTCACAGGACACACACACTGACACAACACACACTTGACAGACATTACACACACACACAGACACTGACAGACACACACACACACACACACACACACACACACACACACACACACACACAGACACAGACACGACACATACACACACATACACACTGACACAAACACTGATCAGGACCTAGGGTTAGGGTTAGGTTTTTTGACCTGGGGTTAGGGTTAGGGTTTTTCTCCTATACATCTATTTTATTCAATATTGTCAACTATTAGTTTATTCATACAATATTTGATCTATTGGATGTGTCCATGTGAATTGAGGGTTGGTATCATGGTGGTGTGGTGTATGAAGGATGTATCCTAGAGTATCTTGGTGTTGCACACCAAATGTTTGTGAATTGGACTAGTGGTTGTGTGTGTGTGTCTATTTATGCCTTAGTGTGTACAATTACTCCTCAATTCTTATTTTAGCCAGTTACTTTAGTTATACTATGATATATTTGATATATATATATATATATATATATATATATATATATATATATATATAAATACTAATGGTTGGAGAACTTGGGTTTTGGTTCTTTATTTGGATACGTATCACAAGTTCATCAAGTATGCACACTAGGTATTTGACTAATTGCCACTAGTGCATATAGGTACATTAGTATATAGTGTATTTCTCTCTCTCTCTCTCTCTCTCTCTCTATATATATATATATATATATATATATATATATATATATATATATATATATATATATATATATATATATATATATATACATGTGCATGAACATATTGATATGTTATTTATTAATAATTGTGAGTGTGTGTGTCATAACCAAGTGACTGTGTAAAGTGTGCATGTGTGCAAATATTGTGGTAGTGGTTGTAATATTATATTAGGTATTAGAGGTGATAATTAACATATATCAATAGGGGGAATTCCTGTGCTGAGGAACTTGATGTGTTGGATAACTAATTCAATTTTCATTAATAGTTTAGTATTTTTGTGCTCAGATATCTGTATGCAATTAGTAAGGATCGAACAAGTTTTACCAGTGCTTCCAAGGGCAGCAGTGCACTTTAAAAGCAACTACATTATGTATGCATTCAGATAACAATGGAGGGGAAGCAAATGTTGCAGAGTGTTCAGACATTGGTTTAAGTGTATCAGTTTAGGCTAACCAGTATAACTTGGCATTAAGTATAGATGGAGATCAGGTTCTGACCCTTGGTAGCAGTACCTGATACTGTGGGTACACAAGAGTACAAACTTTAGAGGGGGGACTTGTACATGTTGTGCAGACCTCACAAGTAGTAGTGGTGTTATGTTGTTGTTTGGGCAGCTGTATCAGTACAAGAATGTTCTTGCTGGGTTGATGGGGGGTTTAGATATTAGTCATTGACAAATGGAAGTTGGTATTAATTGTACAGGCAATTGTAGGAGGGAGTCCCTTACTGCAGTTGTAGACTACACCTATTGCAGTAGCCTGCTAAACCCTATAGTTGGGTGTACAACAACTGATGGTTGTAGTTCTGCAGCAACAGTAGCAGATTGGTGGTTAAGGTTGGTGGTTAAGCATTATTTGAGAATTTTTATCAGGTTTAAGGGGTATTGGAGTACTTAATAAGTATGGGTCATAGGACTGATCTCAGGATTAGGACCAGAGTGTATATGTAGTACCTTGTATCAGTTTATACACTGTTATGTATATCAGATCAAACCCTCAGATAGTAGTAATGTTAAACTTTTTAATAAAGTAGTAGGTTGCTCTAAGGTAAGGGTGATATTGGTGTGTATAAGTTCTTTGAGTTGGTGACTGTGTTGGATACACAAACTGGTGTATCAGTGAATAGCTGATTGGTATTAGTTAGCTATTATTAATTTATATATATATATATATATATATATATATATATATATATATATATATATATATATATATATATATATATATATACTAATTAGTATATATATAGCCAAGTATCAGAGGTTGCTGTCACGCCCCAGTCCCAAAAATACGTAGGACTAGGACACGAAAGCATGCCAGCCGCATGGATATGGCAACTCCAATATATGGAAACCAAATCTACACGTACGCTGTAATATGAATATCAAATCCACAAGTGGTATAAAACATATGTCACAAGTCACAGGGTATAATCTAAATCTCATCCACCAAAATCATATAGAAATAAATAACCAATATCTATGAAACTAGATCTCAATAAGAAGTATCTAAGGATGATAGTTGGATGAAAACAAATCCACTACCAACTCGAATATAAGAGCAAATACAAAATAAGTACAACACAATCAAACCCAATATAAGTATACCAGCTATCGATCACGGCTCGAAGAGAAGACATCCACGAATCGTCTATAACCATCCAAATCTGCGCTCATGTAAATACTCAAGAACACGTACACCTGGCAGGGGACCAGGTCCTCAGAGGGACATAACAAGATACTTAAACACATGCCAATAAAGTACTGAAATAAATATCCAATGGGTCGCCTAACCGTCTAAAGTGAATGCAGTTTAAGAACAACTTTCCCAACGCGTGGGCTATCTGGCTAAAATAGGATTGGCATAGTTCTCTTGAAGATCCAGTGGCCTACAAAGGCACGGCATCTTTCGAACACCGGAGGCCCGCCTGATAATAATATAATATATAGTGGTCATCATGACCGCGCATCTCCGGCGGAGCGTACGGGTTACACAAGGAAAGTGCAACGGAGCCCACACGTCTTACTTGTTGTTCTCCCCACCCCATGCTCTAAGCATGTCACATCCATGACACGATAATACCTCTAATAAATGCCAAGTCTACTAGCATGCAAAGTTTCTAACAGCAGTTATTCCTAACGCACGGCCCACACGTACAGGAGGCCAACCTGCACGCAAGTCCGTGATCTACATGAGACTCACAACTCGTGTAACAACTGTGTCACGGCTAATGAACCTAATAATGCTACATGATAATAGGGTAGTCTCATAAACAGGTCAATGCAAATACATAAATAAAAATATATCGCGACGACACCGTCGCGCGCATTTTATATAACAGTTAAAATAGATAAACTAAAGACAGAAAATAAAGATGCATGCAACATATGGAATATAAATAACAGTACAACGGCAAGGTATACTTGCCTGGTAAGGAAGCTGCGATGTACCAATAACCTGCTCCAGCAATCGTGCAGAACAAATCCAACATCCTCATCCAACATAGCCAAAAGCTTTGTCACTTTGTTCTGGAGGTCTTGCCTTTCAGAAGGTGAGAGCTCACTAGAAGAATTTGCCTCCTAAGGGTTTGAAGAAATCCCATCACTCCTTGATGCCCCATCATTATCTTTGCAACCTGTTGAAGTATTTAAATTCTGGCTTTTGCTTGACTTGTTCTTTAAAGCCTTCTGGACATTAACGACTTCATCAAGTAACTGTTGTGAAACTCTGAGGTATTTGGAATTTGAAATATTGACAATGGGATTTGAGAGTCCATAGGCAGAGGCATTAGTATGCAACAAGTTGTTTCCAGAAATGTCATCTCTACATGACTCACCATTCGTGGAAGACTGATGAGAGCTCAACATGGAGATATCTGAACTGGATGGCTGGTACTTAAACGAAGGCACTGGAAGCTGCGTGCCAAGGCTAAGAGATAATCCTTGGCCATGCACATTAGAGAAATTTGACTGTTGCAAAGGCATGGTTTGTCCATTTAATATAACCGAGTTGCGGACGAGATCATCCTCACCATCCATTGACCCCCCTTTTGTCTGCATGAACAAAATTTCGTTCCTACCATCCCTCCAAGCATTATAAGGATGTCCACCCATAGATGATTCTTGTGAAACAACTGGAAGCTCAGACCAATTTGGTTGGGACTGATTACTGCCTGCCAACATCTCTGAATACGGACCAGAAGATGAGAAGTTTAGATACATCATGTTGCCACCTACTGATGACTCGGGATAAGTGTTTCCAGATTCTCGTATGTAGAGGTCTGGCACGACCTCCCTTTGGTCGTTAGAACTCGGGTAGAAAGTAGACATTATAGAATTCTTGCTTATGGGCACACTGAGAACTTGGATGGGAAATTATTACAGCTGGAGGATGACGGAGAAACTGGCTTCATCATGAATGGTCAGGCATGAAGCTCGGATAAGATCGAATTACAAGCCAGACAACAGAAGTCCTTCACCTTGTGGGGGGCAGGAAAAGCAAGAATTCACAACTGATCTTCAGAGGGGGGAGCTCCTAATTTGGAGACAACCAATCCCAAGGTTCAAAAAAATATTTAGATTAACAAGAGGAGGCGGCCCTTTTCATATAGATTTAGATAGAGAGAGTCAGAAAGAGAAGGGGAGAAGAGATGATGATGTTGGGATAAGGTGGCAGCGGAGAAGGGCTTCTCCGGCGAGGGGTTGGCGAGGCTCACGGCGGAGCTCCGGCCAGCGAGGGTGCACAGGGAGAGGGAAGGGGAAGAAGGAGGAGTCGGCTGAGTAAAAGGTTTGGGAAAAGTAATAATAAAAATAATTAGGGAAGAGGATATTTATATGTGAGGTTGGTGTTTTGACCTAAAATAGGTTGACTGGTCAACCCCTCTTAGGTTGGGCCTTGGGCTATAATCCTTGGGGGTCTTGGCCTCACATGAGGATGTTGGGGCTATAAATTACAATTATTTAATTGCAAGGGTAGATTTAATATACGGGGCGATGTGCGCGTGTTGCACATCCCAAAAATTACGAAAAAACCACGTGAAGGAAAAATTGAGTTTCTTCATGAATTGTCCAATGATGGGGACACCTCAACGCATTTTTGCATAATAGCCCCCAACAATTAGAAAATTTGCACAAAGATGGAAAATAGATTTAATTAATTAAATTGAACCGTGTACAATATTCTAGAATTTAATTAGGAGTACATGGATTAAATTTAGGCTGGCCACAAGTGTCAGGGGCGTAGAGGGGACAGTGTAGAATATTAATAAAATTCGGTTTGTACAAACGGTCAAGATTCTGTCTCCAATTTTGATTGGGACACACAAGGGTACAAAATTAGAATTTATTTATAATTAATAAATAACGTCCACGACGTTTATTGTGCGGCTAAAATATAGCACCAGAGAGCAATATTATAAGTTGCACAAGGGTCAGAATAGTAGGCGGACATGTCTAGGATGAGGTTGGGGAGTTTGTAGATAGTCAATGGCTAGTGAGGTGCATCCAATTATAGAAGCAACGGTAATGTGTGCTACGCGATTTAATTATTGCATAATTAAATAAATGCCGCGTTCTAATTCTAATTGGTTCAAACTAGCCCTAATTTCACTATCTAAGCCAAGTAGCCCTAATTTTGGGTGAGGGGGTTTACAATCTACCCAACTTAAAATAATTTCGTCCTCGAAATTAAAATAAGGCATAATTTGTTAAATCCTTCACATTCGTACATAAGGTACGTCAATCGAAATCTCTTCCAAAAATTTAAATAACAAAATCTATTCAAATCTATCGCGATCACTTCAAAATTAAGATAACCACTGTTTAAATCAAAATTCAACCTGTCGTAATCTCTCCTCGATTTTTAAATAATCAACATCCAAATCTAACTCAAGTCTATATGACATCCCACATCAAAATTTATATCACAATTTCCAACTATCATAATCTCCTCTAGACTTTGAACAATAAATAATTCTAATCAAATCTTATTCCTATTCTCAACTTAAGAATTTTGTACTCTTCAAATATTTAACTCAATTTACATCCTCAATATTTTAAATAGGTGACCCAACAATCAAACTGAACTTTTAATTCAAATCATCAAATTATAAATTTTAAATCTAATTCCCCAATTGTTCAAGTCTAAAATTCTATATTTATCCTCAAAATTTAAATCGATGATTCATCCTTAAATATTCAAAATTTAAGTCATGTGCTCAAAGTATAAATATATGGTCCGCAATATCAAGATTTTAAAATTTGTTAAATCCTCATTATCTTAATCCTTCTTTTAAAATTTCTCAAAATTAAAATGACTTGAATCTCCCAATCTAATCTTACTTGATCACAATCTAAAAGAAATTTCTCTCGAGTTGCCAATGCACTGCTATCCAACTTAGAATTTACCCATCTATCACAGAAGGCTATAAACCTTAAGAAAAATATTCCTTAATTTATTTACTCATGTCATTCAATCATCAAAACTTCAACGTCGATTATATCATATATGATATGTCCTTAATTACAAAGACTAATCCTCAAGTATGTAATCGGCCTACGGGGTATATCTAGTACTCTCCGTGTATTAAACTTATACCAAGCACAAGATTTCATCTTTCCGAAATAAGGGAAGACGTAGATAAATAAATAAGAGTTCAAGGGAGAAGTAATAGAATGCAAGTATAGGGATCAAGGCGTTTCAAGGAATCCAAATGGGAATTGTCAAGGCAGTTGTGGATTAAAATCCTATTTGGTAAATCCGTATTCACATGCTCGTATCAGTTCAGTTATGAGACGGATACGATGTGCTCAGCTATATCTAGAGGGCAAGTACATTCGTCTACTAATCACTACATATCTCAATCTACGTAAATTAGTTATATGAACGGCGAATCAAGCGCACTATGGTTGATCAGACCGTAGTACACTGATTCTGAAATGTATTAATGTGTATAACCAATAATACATATGTCATGAACAAGCTCGATAAAGAATAAGCTTGCAAAAACTAGGCTACAATAGCAGCATAATTCGAGGTAGCGCAGAAATTATAACGCTGGATTATGATGAGAGAGGTTGCAAAATAATTCAAGTTCACAAAACAAAACATCATAAGCAACAATAATAAAAGGACTCTATAATCTCTACAGTTATCATATAACCTCCTTGTCTAATTCGCTAGTCGACCACATAGGGGCATGGACCTCTAAATTCTATTGCTTGAATAAACACTGTCATCTTATGCTATCATACAATTAATGTCATTCAGTTACACTACCTTGATGGGTCAAGTGGGCCATGTGATACTAGGTTGTGAGGTATACTATTCAACTTTAAAATAATTAAACTAATACGGTGACAGTCTTAAGAGGGTCCTACAAAATAATCTTGTAGATGCAAATAAAACAGAAACTCTTTATTAGGGTATATGAGGAAAGATCTTGGTATTTATTAGGGTCTCCTATTACATTATATAGGTATTGGTCATCTTAAGTCTTAATCATAGTGCTTATAGAACAAGTGTCAATAGTAAGAATGGAAGGTTACTAGTCTCAAGGAAAAAAGGGAATACAACTCGTAATGAGGTGGGGTACATGCTACGCAATTTAAAACTAAGGGATACCCATAAAATTATGATCTAGATGAATACTCAACTATCAAGTTCTAACTACAAGGAACGCAATTCAAAATTCAAGATTACAACTATGACTATAGCAAACTATATATCCTATCGTAGAATACAATCACTTGGTCTTATAATTAGAGGCGTCAGGTGGCACGAATTGAAAGATGGAGAAAAGAAGAACATAGCTTAGTCATCGTGCGATTAGCGAACGTTAAGGCCACAGGGGAACAATATATGAAATTAAATGGAGGGCTCTAGATAGCATCATGGTTTCCTAAGGAAAAGGGGTATGCTAGTCTCTGTGTTTAAGGTATGATTAGGAAAAAGTGTTAATTACATTCCTCTAGGCTTCCTAGGGTGCTGTCTACTAATAATAAGACAATGATCTAAGTTTTACAGTTCCCCAATACTATCCAATTATGAGGGTTAGGTTCAGTCCTAATGTTCAATATTGGTTCTCCATTGGTTCCTCAATACTAGGGTCAAACATTATGGTAAAACTTCTAACTAACTCTAGTAGCGTCTATACTACTCTCAAGTCTTCATAATACATCAGGGGTAATGGTAAACCAATTCTAAGGATAAGGAATTCTAGGGTTCACTAGATATTCTAAACTTAGTGGTGTGTCTATATTCTCGTTGTATTCTTAATAGGTGTGCTACTCTAATTATCATCCTAATAACAGGGGTTCCTATATTCTAGCAGAAGCCATATGTACTCAAGGAACTTATTAGGGAAGTACAGGAATCAAGCAGGATACAATTGTTCGAATAGATCATAGAGGAGGAAGGTGAATCATAGTCAATTGTGGATGAGATCCTATACTCTAGTCCTATGTGCAGGCTTGTTTGGTACAGTAACGTAACTGAGACAATATACTCCTGACCTGCATGGGCCACCACAAAAACATGTCATGCCCCAGTCCCAAAAATACATAGGACTAGGACACGTAAGCATGCCAGCCGCATGGATATGGCAACTCCAATATATGGAAATCAAATCCACACGTACGCTGTAATATGAATATCAAATCCACAAGTGGTATAAAACATATGTCACAAGTCACAGGGTATAATCTAAATCTCATCCACCAAAATCATATAGAAATAAATAACCAGT
The DNA here is from genome assembly GCA_036927795.1 of Iris macrosiphon. Taxonomy (NCBI): domain Eukaryota; kingdom Viridiplantae; phylum Streptophyta; class Magnoliopsida; order Asparagales; family Iridaceae; genus Iris; species Iris macrosiphon. The sequence goes on along the minus strand of JAYESA010000016.1, from coordinate 99,016,967 downwards.
ATCTATAAAACTAGATCTCAATAAGAAGTATCTAAGGATGATAGTTGGATGGAAACAAATCTACTACCAACTCGAATATAAGAGCAAATACAAAATAAGTACAACACAATCAAACCCAATATAAGTATACCACTATCGATCACGGCTCGAAGAGAAGACATCCACAAAGCGTCTATAACCATCCAAATCTGCGCTCCTGCAAATACTCAAGAACACGTACACCTGGCAGGGGACCAGGTCCTCAGAGGGACATAACAAGATACTTAAACACATGCCAATAAAGTACTGAAATAAATATCCAATGGGTCGCCTAACCGTCTAAAGTGAATGCTGTTTAAGAACAACTTTCCCAACGCGTGGGCTATCTGGCTAAAATGGGATTGGCATAGTTCTCTTGGAGATCCAGGGGCCTACAAAGGCACGGCGTCTTTCGAACACCGGAGGCTCGCCTGATAATAATATAATATATAGTGGTTATCATGACCGTGCATCTCTGGCGAAGCGTACGGGTTACACAAGGAAAGTGCAACGGAGCCCACACGTCTTACTTGTTGTTCTCCCCACCCCATGCTCTAAGCATGTCACATCCATGACACGATAATACCTCTAATAAATGCCAAGTCTACTAGCATGCAAAGTTTTTAACAGCAGTTATTCCTAACGCACGGCCCACACGTACAGGAGGCCAACCTGCACGCAAGTCCGTGATCTACATGAGACTCACAACTCGTGTAACAACTGTGTCACGGCCAATGAACCTAATAATGCTACATGATAATGGGGTAGTCTCATAAACAGGTCAATGCAAATACATAAATAAAAATATATCGCGACGACACCGTCGCGTGCATTTTATATAACAGTTAAAATAGATGAACTAAAGACAGAAAATAAAGATGCATGCAACATATGGAATATAAATAACAGTACAATGGCAAGGTATACTTGCCTGGTAAGGAAGCTGCGATGTACCAATAACCTGCTCCAGAAATCGTGCAGAACAAATCCAACATCCTCATCCAACATAGCCAAAAGCTTTGTCACTTTGTTCTGGAGGTCTTGCCTTTCAGAAGGTGAGAGCTCACTAGAAGAATTTGCCTCCTAAGGGTTTGAAGAAATCCCATCACTCCTTGATGCCCCATCATTATCTTTGCAACCTGTTGAAGTATTTAAATTCTGGCTTTTGCTTGACTTGTTCTTTAAAGCCTTCTGGACATTAACGACTTCATCAAGTAACTGTTGTGAAACTCTGAGGTATTTAGAATTTGAAATATTGACAATGGGATTTGAGAGTCCATAGGCAGAGGCATTAGTATGCAACAAGTTGTTTCCAGAAATATCATCTCTACATGACTCACCATTCGTGGAAGACTGATGAGAGCTCAACATGGAGATATCTGAACTGGATGGCTGGTACTTAAACGAAGGCACTGGAAGCTGCGTGCCAAGGCTAAGAGATAATCCTTGGCCATGCACATTAGAGAAATTTGACTGTTGCAAAGGCATGGTTTGTCCATTTAATATAATCGAGTTGCGGACGAGATCATCCTCACCATCCATTGACCCCCCTTTTGTCGGCATGAACAAAATTTCGTTCCTACCATCCCTCCAAGCATTGTAAGGATGTCCACCCATAGATGATTCTTGTGAAACAACTGGAAGCTCAGACCAATTTGGTTGGGACTGACTACTGCCTGCCAACATCTCTGAATACGGACCAGAAGATGAGAAGTTTAGATACATCATGTTGCCACCTACTGATGACTCGGGATAAGTGTTTCCAGATTCTCGTATGTAGAGGTCTGGCACGACCTCCCTTTGGTCGTTAGAACTCGGGTAGAAAGTAGCCATTATAGAATTCTTGCTTATGGGCACACTGAGAACTTGGATGGGAAATTATTACAGCTGGAGGATGACGGAGAAACTGGCTTCATCATGAAAGGTCAGGCATGAAGCTCGGATAAGATCGAATTCCAAGCCAGACAACAGAAGTCCTTCACCTTGTGGGGGGCAGGAAAAGCAAGAATTCACAGCTGATCTTCAGAGGGGGGAGCTCCTAATTTGGAGACAACCAATCCCAAGGTTCAAAAAAATATTTAGATTAACAAGAGGAGGCGGCCCTTTTCATATAGATTTAGATAGAGAGAGTCAGAAAGAGAAGGGGAGAAGAGATGATGATGATGGGATGAGGTGGCAGCAGAGAAGGGCTTCTCCGGCGAGGGGTTGGCGAGGCTCACGGCGGAGCTCCGGCCAGCGAGGGTGCACAGGGAGAGGGAAGGGGAAGAAGGAGGAGTCGGCCGAGTAAAAGGTTTGGGAAAAGTAATAATAAAAATAATTAGGGAAGAGGATATTTATATGTGAGTTTGGTGTTTTGACCTAAAATAGGTTGACTGGTCAACCCCTCTTGGGTTGGGCCTTGGGCTATAATCCTTGAGGGTCTTGGCCTCACATGAGGATGTTGGGGCTATAAATTACAATTATTTAATTGCAAGGGTAGATTTAATATACGGGACGATGTGCGCGCGTTGCACATCCCGAAAATTACGGAAAACCACGTGAAGGAAAAATTGAGTTTTTTCATGAATTGTCCAATGATGGGGACACCTCAACGCATTTTTGCATAATAGCCCCCAACAATTGGAAAATTTGCACAAAGATGGAAAATAGATTTAATTAATTAAATTGAACCGCGCACGATATTCTAGAATTTAATTAGGAGTACATGGATTAAATTTAGGCTGGCCACAAGTATCAGGGGCGTAGAGGGGACAGTGTAGAATATTAATAAAATTCGGTTTGTACAAACGGTCAAGATTCTGTCTCCAATTTAGATTGGGACTCACAAGGATACAAAATTAGAATTTATTTATAATTAATAAATAACGTCCGCGACGTTTATTGTGCGGCTAAAATATAGCACCAGAAAGCAATATTATAAGTTGCACAAGGGTCAGAATAGTAGGCGGACATGTCTAGGATGAGTTTGGGGAGTTTGTAGATAGGCAATGGCTAGTGAGGTGCATCCAATTATAGAAGCAACGGTAATGTGTGCTACGCGATTTAATTATTGCATAATTAAATAAATACCGCATTCTAATTCTAATTGGTTCAAACTAGCCCTAATTTCACCATCTAAGCCAAGTAGCCCTAATTTTGGGTGAGGGGGTTTACAGTTGCAGACTTAGTTAGGGTCTGCAGGCATGTGTTTGGGTTAAGTTATAGCCAAGTATCGGGTAGGTGTTCACAGGTCACTTGTTGCATGCCAATACAGCCCTTAACTGATACTGTGGTATCAGGAATTTAATTAGCAAGAGTGATCAGTGCAGTACAGTTCAATTAGAGCACAACAGTGCTGTGAAGTGAACTGATACTGTGGTATCAGGGAGGAGTGACTACTATGGGTTGTAGTCCAGTGAGCAAGTATAAGATGTGAGTTGGGGTAAGGTATGATATTAGTTAAGTTATACTAGTAGTATTTAGTATAGCTAATATTAACTAGTATACTTAGTAATAACTAATATTAGCTAGGTATTAACTAGTATAAACTAGAATTCCTTAGTACGACCTAGAAGACATAGTGTAGCAAGGTATTAACCTAGTATTGACTAGTATAAATTAGTATGGATCTAGAAGTGGCTTAGAAACATCACCATGAACTAGTTAACCTTGTTTATCATTTTAAAACACTCATTAACATTTATGTTCCATATCTAGGGCTCTTGGACTTTGATAAATAAAAGTATGTATTATATTAGTTATGAAATAAAAGTATTGCTTATTTTAGACTTTGATAAATGGTCAATTGTTTTGAATATTGCTTATTTTAGACTTTGATAAATGAAAGTATGTATTATATCAGTTATGATTTTTATAGTACGGTTAAGTTATGAAGTTAGGTGATAAACCACTGTATGTAATAATTTATATGATACATACTATCATTTTTGCAGAAGTATCTAGAAATGGATATGAATTACTATCTGCGTCATCGTTCGTGGATGTACAACCGTCATCCTGATGACATGTGCGGTATGCGGGATAAATTCATTGAGGGTGTATAGCAGTTCCTGCAGTTCGCCAAGGCGTTCCCTCAGTACATGGACGGTACCAAAATTAAGTGTTCGTGTGTGAGATATCGTAACAGGAAATATCATCCAGAAGTGGAAGTTACATATCATTTATACTCGAAGGGCTTCACGCCGAATTACTATCAGTGGACCGCGCACAAAGAACTTGTATCTCTAGCATCGGAGTCGGAGCCCTATGTGGAGCCGTATATGGATGTCCACGACCACGATGCTTACGACGACGGGTTGGTGAACATGGTTTATGATGCGGCGGGGCCTAGTTTCAATCCGGACAATTATGATGCGGCGGGACCTAGTTTCAATTAGGACAATTATGATGCAGTTGAGGTACCGAATGTCGATGCTGCAAAGTTTATGGAGTTGCTAGAGAATGTAAGGACTCCACTATATCCTGGTTGTGAGGATCATTCACCGTTGGAGGTGGTTACAAGATTATTGAGCATCAAGTCCAATTTTAACATGTCGCAAGAATGCTATAATCGACTGCTCGATTTGATTATAGAGATCTTGCCCGAGGGTGCAAAGTTGCCTAAAGACTTCTATCGATCTAAGAGGATGGTGAGATCGCTTTGGATGGGATATGAAAAAATTGATGTATGTCGCAACGGGTGCATGTTATACTACAAAGACGACAATGATGAAGATGCGTGCAGATTCTGTGGTGCTGATCGCTACAAGGCCACTGTTAGAGGAAAGTCTGTCGGTGCAAGAAAGCCTACCGATTCGATGCACTACTTGCCTTTGACGCCGCGGTTGTTTATGGTTAAGGAGACTGCAGAAAATATGAGTTGGCACAGGCGAAAAAAGATCGAAGGAGTATTGGATCATCCATCCGATGGAGAAGCATGGAAGCACTTTGATCGAGAGTATCCACATTTTGCCGAGGAAGCACGTAATGTCAGATTGGGGGTCTCCTCTGACGGTTTTACCCCATTCGGACTTTCGGGCTCCCAGTATTCGTGTTGGCCTGTGATCGTCACTCCGTACAATCTACCGCCTTGGATGTGCATGAAGACTCTGTATATGTTCCTAACCTGCTAATATCGTGCTATTCAGGTGTGAATGGTTCGATCCGATTCAAGATCAAGGTTGGAAAATTGATAAGCATGGCCTTGTGGATATAAACTACAAGCGTAGATATCAAGGCTACGAACCATTTGTCCTATCAAGTCAGGCTCAGTTCGTGTACTTCACAACTTATCCTAGACGGGGGACAGCGAGGTCAGATTGGTGGCCAGTATACAAGACTAAAGCTAGAAATACCTTTGACATTGACGAAATAACTTATCAGGAGGACGATCTACCTCTTGTAACAAATATTGTAGATGTGGACTCAACGAAAGTTACTCATTACACGAGTAATAATATAGAAGATATAGAATTATCTGAAGAGGAAGACGAAGTAGATGAAAGTAAAGACGAGGAGGAGGAAGAGGAAGAGGAGGACGAGGAAGGCGAACAAGATAAATTTTCTGAAGATGATTGAAAATAAAATATATTTCATATAGAATGTAACTATATTTTGACTGTAGAATATAGATCAAGGTTGGAAAATTGATGAAGTAGATGTACCCATTAACGAATATATGTATTATATTTTGACTGTAGAATGCTTTAAGATATGCATCACATTTCGACTGTAGAATGTACTATATATTTGTGTTTCTCTATATTCATCATATGTTGTTATCATATATGACAGGACGACGCGGAGGATTCGGCAGGTCCCGAGGTAGACAGAGTGCTCCTCCGGTACTGCCTACTGTTGGTTCTGGATCATCGTCTCCCAGTACTCCAGTATATCGATCACTCACATCTCCGACTGTTGGGACGAGTAGTTCCAGGCGTGATAGTACACCCTTGTCCAGCGTTCCTCCTGCTGACGGAACCATGGGGACAGATGAGCATGTCGAGGAGGTCGTGCCCACGTTGTCCCAGCATCAGCAAGATCCTCCATGCGCACCTCCGGAGGAGACGAGGACAGAGATTTGGACCGACGGTACAAAGTAAGTCAATTAGATGGTTTAGTATAATATATATCGTGTATTTCTTTATTCATCGTATATTGACTTTTTCAGTATTCTAAATTATTATCTCTGTATAGATATCGTCCATCGTCGGTTCAGAGACGCCTGGGCCAATTTCTGAGGAACAACTATGGTGGCCCTTGGATCAACTACTCTGAGGCTCCGGAGGAGAGGAAGGCATTCTGGTTTGCGCACTTCCAGGTAAAAGTATATTAAATAAATTCTCAAATTTATGCATATTGTATAACTTATCTGTGATGCTAACTTACTAAATTATTTATTGTAGCAAACGTATTTTTATCCTCCGCACCGGGCCGAGTTGATCGAGCGGCTCTTTCCTACCGTTGCCGCCAAGCTTATCCGAGATGCTCTGGATGACCCGAAGGCTCATGATCGTGCTGGAAAACCGATCCAAGTTTGGATCACGCCTGAGCAGTGGACTGCGTTGAGGGCTAGATTCGACGATCTGAGCTACAAGGAAAGGTCTGAGAAGGCCAAGGCGGCTAGGCAGAATGCTGCCAAGTGGTGTGGTGGCTCGATTCCGATGACGGAACATTTCTGTCGTTTGGTATATTTTTTCTTTTAAAATATATTATTTTAATGTAAGTACCATAAAATAGTACTTGGAAAAAATATTTAAGTTTAGTAATAAATAATATATTTTTAACAGGTACAGATGGGTGAGGATGCAAACATGGTGACCGTCTTCTTGGCCACCCATCGCAAGGACGGAAATCTCATTGATGAGAGGGCCTCGCAGACCTATGTAAGTATTACTTTACTTTGTGTTAATTTTAATATAACTTAGGCAATTATCGAGTTTCTAAACCTTTTTAGGCCGAGTATCTTAGGCTGCGTGAGCGGGCGACTGCTAGTGCACCTACACCTGGAGAGGCTGGTACTTCGTCGTAGCCCGCTCCAGCTCCGTCGACGGACGACCTGTGGGTGACCGCAGCTGGTGGTCTCCAGAGGGGTACGTACTACGGTACAGGCTCCTATGGCGCCCTGGTTGCGACGCAGTCATCTAGGGCCTCCCCGACAGCTGCGCATTCCACACAGCCCTCGCAGTCGTCGACCAGAGTCCAGGAGGCCGTTGACCGTCAGATTGCGTCTTTCCGTGACGAGTTACTGCGAAGGATGGAGGAGCAGCCCCGGTCCTAGCCGCAGGCGGACGATCCGATGCTCATCGCACGATTCGATATGCTCGACCGCAGCATGACGGAGCTCCGGGATTTGACAAATGATATTAGAGCCTCAACAGACCGCAACATCATGGAGCTGCAAGCGTCACAGCTATCGATGGGCGAGAGGCTGACGAAGATGCAGGATTCAATGGTTCATAGCAGTACGAGACTGTTATCTACCATGGATTCTTACAACCAGCGACTCGCAAACTTGGAGCGGGCACGACCTCCTTCATCGACACAGACTCTACCGACGGTACTGCCTTCTCCATCGACATCGGTATCGATTCCACGGGACGAGTATGAGCAGTTTTTATCCTTCAAGCGCGCCGGTGGTCAGCCTCCTGCAGATCCGCAATAGTATAGCTAGTTACTGGATATTTATATTTTTATTATTATTTAGGATGCGATTGTATGGATATAAATTTGCTATATTCTTTACGATGATATTTGTTGGATACTTTTTTTTCTTCATATTTTATTATATTATTCATATTAAATATGTTATTTTACCGGTGTTGAGTGTTCAGTGCCTGTTTTTCCCTTTTTTCCAGTTCAATGATACAAGTTGCAATATAATACACAGTCCCTGTACAAACTCAAATACACTGAATTATAATACACACACTCTCCCTATCTCTGAGCATATTAAGACCAACACAGATAGTACTGTCTTAATTCACTGATATTCACACAGTTCCTATTATATTTTGGTTTATAACTGATGACTGATACTTGGCCTGTATTTACCCAGTGCACTACAATTTTATCCCTTGGTGCTGCTACTGTGTCCTTTATTCAATTATTTTTACTACCATCATATACCTGATAATGAACCTAAGGGGGTTGGTAAACCCAGAAATGCAATTCAGTAATATATTTTTTTATTTTTTTCTGAAAATTAGCGACGTTTAGCGACGTTCATTTACGTCGCTAACTACGTCGCTAATTAGCGATGTTGTTACACGTTGCTAAAGATGTCGCTAACGAAGTTGCTAAAATCGTCGATGTACATCGCAAACTGCTGACATGGCAGTATTGTCAGGTCATTAAAGACGTCGGTGTAACGTCGCTATATAAGTCGCTAATTAGCGACATTTAGAGACTTTAATAAACGTCGCTAATTAGTGACGCTGCGTCGCTAAATGTCGCTAAATTTAGCGACACATTCAAGTCGCTAAAAAACGTCGGCATAGCGACGTTTAGCGACGTTTTTTGTTTTAGCGACTTGCTTTTTTCTGACTGCTTTAAAACGTCGCTAATTACGTCGCTAAACTAACTTAGGTTATTTAGCGACGTTTTTAGACGTCGCTAATTTGACTTTTTCTGGTAGTGAGATTCCTAAGCACCACGTTCGGGAATCTTTGATAATTGTCCAAGCTAATAATTAGAATAATAATCTAGAAAGCATCTAGAGAGATTTTATGATTGTCTGCAAGAAATAATTATACTTGATAAATCTATAGTATATACCTGTTCGTTTGGATAACCCGGATAGTCTGCAGGACATGTGGCTGTAAAAAATCTTAAACTGCATGTGTTAGTAATTAGGACTATGATAACCCTAGTTAGCTAATGATAGCAAGTCGTATGTTATGATTGGCCGTGATCGCTTAATTTTTTGTCTAGTCTAGTCCTGTCCTGATTTTATTAACTACTGATTTTAGATGCCCTTGTTTAATTACTCCTGAATTGCTTAACTGTTATTTTATCCGTTGCACTTATGTAATTGTCACTTTACCTGCTATTCTTATTGATTTGTCTGCATGCTGATTTTAGTTCATAAGTTTGGCTTCCTTGTGGTACTTGCTTTGGGGTTTGACCCTATTTGTTTTGTATGGCCAAATTTTGGAGTAGAACCGCAGGATCTTCCGTATTTCTTGTCTCAAGATGGTGAACATGATGAGCACCCGAGGATATTAGTGGGTTCTTCTTTCATCACCCACTTGATCTTGTATATTATTCTTTTGAGGTATTTAGCCACCGAGCACGTGTTTAGCTCGTATTTTGGAACTTGATATTCTAGCTTGCGGGCCTACATGTAAAGCATATTCTAGACTATAGCTAGAACTGATCATGTAACATTGTACTCTGCTAGTTCTTTATTTTGGTACTAGTTTCATGATCATTTGGGTATGTATAGTTTGGGACATCTTACTATTATATGTTGGTGATCATACATCTTGTAAGCTTGTTGCTTGCTTGAGATTGAGATACCTAGGATTCTTGACCCAGGATTGTCTGATGGATTATAGATTAAACCCTAGCATGTCTAGACGGCCTTGACCGCATCTCGGGTGTAGAGTACTCTAGTATATGTAGCTGGCTTTGTCTGCCCCCACTCTCCAGTATTTTGGTTCTAGGGCGTGACACAACCTGATTCTCAAACTATGCAATCTGACGTGATGCATAGTCTTCTTAATTGGTATAAACATACGAGCACTCCGTGCTCCTCAATCATCTGACCCAACCAAATTAAGCAAGATTACACTACCGCACAAATCTCATAATCTCTCGCATTGCTCTGAATTAACCCACTAATTCAAACTATAATGCTCACACCATACCACTTCCTGTTGCGAGGCGATACACTGATCATAGGAAACTTCGTATACTATCTGCACATGAAACCAAATCCAAATAAATACTTTTTTGATCCAACAAACCATCATAATACACCGTGCGTGGCAGGGTATTACAGTATTTCAGTCGGTATATCCACGTATGATCAACCAAGTAACAATCTATTGCTTGGTGTACATAGATTATTCTATATCATAAAATAAAATATTCATACACAAGTAGATATATACATAAGAAATTAGATGGACATTCTAAAAGTATTGAAATTAGTACTTGACATATTTTACCAAAGGAAAAAAATTAGAGCAAAAGGTGAAGCAAAGCTTTATATTTAAGAGATCATGAGAAAATAGTTTTCGATTGGTGTTGGGTCAAGTTGAATTTTCATCCAAAACCTTTTTCTCTGGTCTCTTCAATATGAAGTTTTAAGTCACATTTGGGGAGTTCTTGTATTTTTCATTACGTCCATAAAATTTACAACATCGACATTCGATGCCTCCTCAACATAGTATCAACACAAGTACTTTAGGTTATATTTTCACGATCTGCATTACATGTTACAAGTAAAAAAATTTATTTCCTGTAAAATAGGTGGCTCAGAATAATAACCAAACATCCACAAGCATAATTTTAGCAAGACAGAGACCTATTTAAGAAGGAGTTGACAACAATTTGATGTTAGCAATGAGTTATAAGGAGACAAGTAGATCTTCGAGCCAAAGAAAAATAGTAATATTATCGTACGAGTTAAAGTTCTAGAACAAAGAAACCAACTTAAATTGGTAAACAATATTATCGTACAAGTTAAAGTTCTAGATCGACGAAACCAACTTAAAAGTATTTATGTTGGTAAATATAGTTTTTCATCTTAATTTTTGTCAAACTTTTGTGGCATATCAATAACTTAAGGATTTATGGATCCTTTTATACATGTTGTAGCAGAGGATTCACATATTCTTAAATTACTAATAACAACAGAAGTTGCACAAATTTAAGAAAAAATTACATTTATCCACAGAAATAACTTTTAGTTACTTTCGTCTTCCGAGAACTCTAACTCGTACGATAATATTATTATTTTTCTCTAGCACAAAGAACTCTAACAAAAGTGTCATCAATAACTTGTTAAATAGGTATCCGTTTTAGAAAAAATGCGCAGGTAAAAGTGCATATTAGAAAAGAATACTAGAACTATGCATCATCATTGCCAAGTATGGGGGAGAGACATAAATAAAAGTATATATAATTAACTCTAGGATTGTTCCAATACATACATGATATGGGTGGCTCAAAATACTACCCGAAAATTACATTAGTGACGATCATCTAAGTTATGTTCACAAGTGTAGTATATGTTCTTAGCAAATATAGTATATGCAGGATATAACAGAAAAAAGATGAACCCACATAATGTAAATGCTAAGACACATTATCTCAAACTATAAAATATAGTGATGGATTGTGCTATCATCATTGTCGAGTAAGTGCCGAGGGGGAAGGAACATACAATGTTATTTATAGATACATGGTCCCTACCTCGCAAGTCAATTGGCTGCAGGGGTTTTGCCTCGATGTTATGGTTATGGACTGGTATATATACATACCACTGATACTCATTATTTATCTATATTCTACTGATACTAGATGAAACACACTAATACTAACCTGCTCCTGATCCTGACACACACACTAACAAAACTAAGTTTTAAAGACCCCTAAAATTTATAAAGGGTCCAAATTTGATAAGAATGAGTTCCATCACATTAGTTGCGGAGTTGGCGAGGATGATACTCTAGATCTAGAACAGACTTTATGGTCTGACCTTTGTTTTGGCAATATGTCAATTTAACTATGCTAATTCCTCATACTTTTGAGTTGTTTCTAGTGACACTAGGATAATATGGAAGCTCTTATGTTCTTTTGAAGAACAAACTCTTGTATGTCCTACTATGTTATATGAATATTGATGAGGACACAATCAAAATATTGGATATTAAAATTTTTTAAATGTGTACAAGATAGTTATCTATGATCTACTTAAAGAAATAAATATAAATAAGATAGGGATACATACACTATTTTCATATATCCTTAGTGCAACATAGATGTGCTATCATTCCTATATAAAAATGCATAAACCCTTAGAAACAATAAACTGATCATCTTGTGCCATTGTCAGTATCATATATATATATATATATATATATATATATATATATATATATATATATATATATATATATATATATATATATATATATATATATATATATATATTACAGAATTTAATTATACAATTGAACCTTAACCAAAGACATAAAGCAATGAAATAAACACATAAAAGAAGGAAGCAAACCTCCCCTAACATCAAAAGTCCTCATATACGCTTCCTCCCATGGTTGGAAGGATTTTCAACAAACAAACCATCGATATATGTTTCAAAAATTAGGGTATAAGAGAAATCACAAAATATAGGATTAAATGGCTTGTCCATAGAAGAAATCAACCCTCCATATGTGTCATCCCAAATCACAAAAAAAAAATGGATTAAATGGCAATATAGAGAACTACCTTCATCATAAGGAGGAGGAGGAGGAAGGGGCACAAAGGGATGAAGAGGGCGCACGGGCATGGGAGACACAACCACGACGGAGCTGAGAAGGGGCAGTCAGAGGCAGGAGGGACAGTCGGAGGCGAGAGGGGCAGGCGAGAGGGGCAGTCGAAGTATATATATATATATATATATATATATATATATATATATATATATATATATATAGAGAGAGAGAGAGAGAGAGAGAGAGAGTAATTTTATGTTTTTGATTGATCATTTTTTTTAACTAGGGCACAATATTGACTGGCGGACAGACGATGCTATAATCCGTCGCCAAATAAAATACATTAGCAACCAAGTGTTGCTTGATCGTCGTATATTTTTTTTCGCGTTGTTCTCGCAGTTAACCGCGTAAACTGGTAACATCTTGGCGACAACTTGGCATTGCCTATATAATTAAAATTCAAAAAACCTAAAGTTGTTCGTCTGTACGAGGCATATCCGTCGCTAATTGTTGATGGGTGTCGTCCTTCGCTGATTATTTGTATTTTAGTAATGTAACCTTATAAGATCAGTTTTATTACTTGCAATATGAGAAATGTGTAAAAAACTGATTTTTCTTCTTCTTCTTTTTTTTCTTCTTCTTTTGGAATGGACAAAGTGGTTAAATTTATAAGATAGTTGGTGTCATATGTAGAGGTGAGCGTCTGGTTTATTCGGTTTCAACCGAACCAAAATATTCAAAAACGAATAAACCGAAATTCTAAAAATTCAAAACTGAAACCAAACCGAAATGAGCCAAAACCGAAACCGAATCGAGTAAATCAAATCGGTTTATTTTTATTTAGTTGGAATATTTCTATTATTTAATGGATCGATTCCAATATTGGAATCGTTCTTAAATTATATTAAAAATTATAATTTTTATATGCATATTTGTTGTATTTCAAAGTTTGGATATAGTTGTTAAATTATCAAAGTTGAACTTCAAAACATATACATAAAATTATTGATTTTAAAATACACATTTTTAATCATACAATATGTATAAAATTAAAAATATTTATATAATTAAATAAGCAGTTTTTAAAGTAATAAAAAATTAAATATTTATACAAAACGGAAAAAGTTTTCGGTAATTGCGGAGGGGGGGACCACTCGCCAACTCAGTTGGCGAGGTGCTGAGTTGGAGAGTATATCGCCAACTGAGTTGGCGGGGCGCACTCCTCGAGGGGCCGCTCGCCAACTCAGTTGGCAGGCCGTGCAACGTTGGCAATTTAGCCGTTAGCCAACGGCTATATTCACTTCCTATAACCCCCCCCCCCCCCCAAAACACTTCTCACACCACATTCTCCTTCTACCCCAAACACTCCTCACACACACACACCACATTCTCCTCCTATTTTCACAACTTCCTGGCGATGGCTACCCACAATGACGGTCGTATTCCGGGCGGACCGACTACCGCGCTTATTATTAAGCAACGTGAAGACCACATTTCATGTCAGATATTTACTGGCGAGGTAAATTTTGAAATTACAAGTTGTCAACTTTATTAATGTATATATTTTTTGTAATGCCTATGTTTACTTTATTAATGCATATATTTTTTATAGTTATACGACCATGATCATGCTTTACGAACCCGGATCCACGTACATTGGCGGGCCGAAAGGAATTATCGTACGTGGGAGCTAAATTCGGTTCAAAAAGCTTTGGTGGAATCCTTTGGATTCCACTATATAGATCGTGTTAGATATTTAATTCATGATCTCCATTTAGTTGTAAGCCTTGCGGAGCGTTGGTGGCCAGAACGCAACACTTTCCAACTCCCATTCGACGAGATGACGATCACCCTTTTTGATGTGGCGAATATACTAGGGTTACCTATTAAAGGTAACACTATATATTTTGATCCGCACTTAAAAGGATCTGATCTGATCCGGAGTTATCTCGGTGTTAGCCCTCCTTCTGGTCTAAAAGATGGCAATTATGTGAAATTTTCATGGCTCCGTGGCAACTTTATAGACCTACATCAAACTATTGATGGTGTGGTTGATGTAGATAAAAATCAGGTATGTATTTTAATTAGTAAATTTGTTTATTACTTAATTTAGTGGTGCAATTTAATAAACACTTAATAAATCCAGGTCATTCGTTGCACTAGAGCGTATCTGCTTTGTTTATGTGGTGCCATTCTATTTCCCGATGCATCAGGAAATATGGTAAATGTGCAGCTTTTACCATTCTTGGATGATCTGACCAAACCTACTGAGCATGCGTGGGGAGCTGCTACTCTTGCATTTTTGTACGCCAATCTGACAGAATTTGTCAGATCCAATCGCAAGAGTATTTGTGGATGTATTTCACTGATACAGGTATGAATGAAAGACCTTAAAAAGTTAGAGTAATTTTATACGCAAATATGGTAAATTATGTTTGTACTAATGTCATATTTTTGTTTTATAGTTCTGGTCCTACGAGCACTTTTATATTGCAATTTATTTATGATTTGTAATGGATTTTTATTACAATATTTGGGTATTGAACAATTATATTTTACTCTCTCGGTTGACTAGTACATCTTCTTCGGTTGTGTCCCATAGCACCACAATTACTGCATCGTAGATCTCTTGTCGATGATTCCCGGGGTTTGATGCGGTTCTTCTTTGGTCTTCCGACTTTGCGTCTGACATCTGGCACCCTAATTTGTCCTCTTACTAAAGGACCTTGGATCTCGTAGGGAACTGGAATTGGCTCCATTTTTGGCGCGTATACACTTCTCAAGGTATCCGTCGAAAATACTGCAGGATAAAAACTATCAATACTAATATTGCAATATCTACAAACAAAACATACATGTATACATGGTATATAAGTATGGTACCATCTTAAACATGTACAAGATCTGTCAGTTATATGAACAATATAGGTTCTACTTGTTGCCCGGTCTATTATTTCAAACTTATAACTATCAATAGCTAATATTTCTAGGTGGTTCTTCTCTTTGATAATAGAAGCCATATTTTTTAACATCTTCGGACAATAATCTGTGTCTATATTTTCAGCAAACTTTCTACGATTGTCATGAAGTGTAATAATCTTGGCTCTAATACTATCGAGAAGCATTGTTATTGGCTTATCTCATAATTTCTTAATCCAGCTATTGAAACATTCAGCAAGATTAGAAGTATTAATATCTAATCTAGGACAAGTAGCATACGCTGTTATCCAATGTTCAAATCGATGACTTTCATCGTTTATACCAATAAGCCAATCGTACAACACTATATTCTCGGCTTTAATTATATCAAACACACTCTCTGCATCCGTTTTATTATATGATCTAGCCAGCGAGTCTAACAAGCGTTGAAATACTGGTTCTTTTGTAACTTTTTTCATATTTTGTTTAAAATGTTGAATACAAAAAAAATGAGCAGATGCAGGAAAAATAGCACGAACAACATTTATTAAACCCTTTTGCTTGTCAGATATAAATGAAATTGTACTCCAATCATTAAAACAACTTTCAAAAGATATTTTAAGAGAATTTAAAAACCAAGACCAAGAATCACTATTCTCACCTTCAGCAACAGCATAAGCTATAGGATATAATTGATAGTTAGGATCGTGAGCACAAGCAATAAATAAGATACCTTGATATTTAGACGAAAGAAATGTAGCATCAGTACTAATAATTGGTAAACATCCACTTAAAAATCCATCAATATATGGCTTAAAACAAATAAAAATTCGTTGGAAGCTATTGTTTTCGGTAGTTTTAATAAAACATGTACTACCTGGATTTGTCTCCATAATTCTATAACAATACTCCTCAAGACTAGCGTATGCCTCATCATAAATACCATTAATTTCAGCTAGTGCTGTCTCTCGGGCTCTCCATGCTTTGGAATAACTAACATGTATACGGTGCTCCCTATATATATCTTTAATAATTTATGATGGACTGTATGACTGGTTATCTCTAATAATGTCAATTATCATGGTCTTAATCCATGAAGCGGTAGCTAGTCGATGACGTCCTGTACTAAGTCTTCCTAAACAAGAATGACGATTTTCTAATGTACTAACTTTAACTATATCGCCATTTCCAATAGATTTGACATATACTCTCCAATTACAATTCGGTTGATCACAACTATAAATAATTCCACGAGCATTATTCATAAGACTAGCTGAACAACTAAAATTATATTTAATTGCTAAATTACTTATAAAGCTTCTAAAGTGAGAACGACTAGGAAATGATTGTCCCTTAAATAATTCATCAGTGATAGCTTTTACAACATCATCATCTACCGTATAATCTACATTTTCAACTAAATCATCACTATTTTCATCGTCGTTGTCACTATCATCATCATGGTTAGATTCATCTGATGATGAATGACCTTCTTGGATAAATGAAACTATTTGTTGAGAAGAACTAGCACCCGAACTAACATGCTGATATTCAGAAAAATATTCATTATTTCTACTATCTAAGGTTGCTGCTACTTTAATAACAAATATTTTTATATATCGTGATTGTGAATTAATCTCAAGAATATAATTCCATGCATCTTCACTATCTATCAAAAGATAATTAGAACAGAAAATAGACTTCAGAATAAAATCATAATTAATATAACAACGTTCAATAATATGATTACGTATATTTTCAAAACTAATATTCGGGTAAGTTGAAAAATTATACTCTCCTCCTTCGTAATTTAACCCATTTACTTTACCGCCGTGCGAGCATACAATTCTTACGCTACGATCCATGACGGTTGAGAACTTTTGCTACAGAAAACAGGAGGAGGAAGCTGTAAAAATAGGAGGAGAAAGCTGCGAAAATATGAGGAGGAGGAGGAGGAGAAGGAGAATGTGTTGTGTGAGGAGTGTTTGGGGGGGTGGGGGTGTTTATAGGGGTTGGAGGGAGCCGTTGGATGGAGCCGTTGCCCAACGGCTGGATAGCCAACGGTGCATGGCCCGCCAACTGAGTTGGCGAGCGGCCTCTCGAGGAGAGCGCCCCGCCAACTCAGTTGGCGAGATGCTCGCCAACTCAGCATCTCGCCAATTGAGTTGGCGAGTGGTCCCCCCTCCGCAAATACCCAAAACTTTTCCCGTTTTATATAAATATTTAATTTTTTATTACTTTAAATGAAAAAAACCGTTAAATAAGTCTTATTCGATTTTTAATTTTGGATCAAAATCGAATAATTTTTAAAACCGTAACCGAATAATGCCCACCTCATATGGATACTAACAAGTGAACTTGGAACTCAAACTCCTTTGTGGTTGTACTGAGGAGAATACTGACATGAGTAAGAGCACATGACCACTTCCACATTCACCAACGAAAATTCACACACAGTGACGTAGCTAGAATTTGGATACAGCGGAATCAAATTCGACTAATAAATTTTTAATAAAAAAATATAAATTTGTAAATTTTTTTTGCATAAATTAGCTACAAATTTTTTTTTTATACCTAACATTGGTTGTCTATTCTAGTTTTTTTTATTGTAGATACTCATTTTTTTTCATTCAGTTCAAAATATCATTGGCATTAAAATGCATATTAATCCAATATAATCAGAACCTTAAACTTCAGTATATCTTAAAATCCATACTTGAATCCTACAATTTTAATCATAAATTTTGTCATCCTAGGATCTTATGATGATTCAATATTGTTTTATACCTCAAGGAAAAACAAGATTAAAAATATTTTATTTTCAACCACCAATTTACTTTGAGTTCATATTTTTCATATTTTCTTAATCGAAGAATGTTATACGAGCAAACAAAATTCATTCCATCTAAGAATAAGAGCAAATTAAATCTTGCCATCTAAGTGCAAATAAAAAAATATTAATTAGGACATGAATCAATTAGGGGTAAATTATTTAAAAATTATTTTAAAAAATAGGACATAAATTAAATATATTTAGAGATATTACCTGATAAATGAAGGAGAGAGGCTTGATAGAAGAGAGAGGTACGTTGCGACGGGAGAGAGGGAGAGAGAGATAGACGCATGACCGGGTGATATTTAGAGAAAGGAACAGCTTCCTTTTTTTGGCCGTTTCATATATATATATATATATATATATATATATATATATATATATATATATATGAGTCATGCACATGTGGACTATCATTTTCAGAAGAATATTAGTGTTCGAAGAAAATTGTTTGGATGAAAATAGTTAAAAATAGTAGTCCAAAACAAAAACTTGACAAAAATAACCATTAAAAATAGGACACGTGACCATCACATGTCCATTTTTATCGATTTTCATTCAAAAATACCAACGAAATTTACTTCAGGCACTAATTGAGCCAAAATGCAAAACTCGTGTACCATTTTGGCCAAAAAAAAAAAAAAAAACCGATCACCAAAATAACAAATACCACATTTCTCATATACTATTTCGACAATTAACTATATCTAAAACAGAAACAAAAGCGACTTCTTTCACAACTTATGTCAGACCCCAAACATTAGATTAAGTAGCTAACTTGTCATGGACTACTAATAAGTCACTCAATTGTCAATGTTAGGAAGGCAGGTCTACTTCCACCATTCTCAAGAGTATTTCAAGTCAACCGTAATCTTCTATTCCGAGAGTGTAGGCAAGAATAACTAACTACCAAACCCTCCAAATTTATATATTGAACAACTCAAACCTTTTCCAGAACAATCTCTAGCTGGTCCAAACAAGAATTTAGCACACCTCCCATCCACCAACCTTAGCATGATCCTAGCCAGCAATCACACCACCACTAATCATCAATAATTTTGATTCCTCTCCATGACAGACAGGACTTGTCCTTAATTTGGAAACAATCTATAGCACACCCAGAACACATATATAAATGCCAATTTTCCATATCATCAAACTCCCCAAACAAAAAGCACAATATCGATCAGCTTTTCAAGAAAAGCTGACCAAAACTGTGGTCGGTCATTTCAAGAAAATAAAAAATGTGCCCTTCGTGAATGACAGTGATCCGGTGCTCAATCAATTTATACGATAATATATAGCCGATACATCGAGTTCGTAGGCGTACGTGCGTAAGTTGCACAGAGGATTAATTAAGTACATGTACAAGAGGAGGAGTTAATGTAGGGAAATTAAGATCTATATGTATAGCTTAATTAATTATCATGGTTGGTTGGGGTTAGAGGAGAGGACAATGTCTTGAAGGAGACCATGTTCAGGGAATTTGAGCTGCTGCTGCTGCCGCTGCTGCTGATGGAGAGGGGATGGCATGTACATGTTGGGGTTCATTAGTGCTCTCGCTTGCATCTGAATATTGTCGTTGAGTACGTACTGGTGCATCAAGAGGTCCTGGTGGAAGCCCAAGGGCGGCGGCATTGCCTGCAGTACTGGAGGAGGTGGCAGGATGTGGGAGCTCCCTCGGACCGTCGCGGGGCTCTGGTGGGTGTGCTGCCCTTCGTAGGTCGTGATCACGATCGACGGGTCCTTGAACGATCTCTCCACCCGCTTCTTCACCACGCATTTCTGCGTGGTGCAACGATAGTAGCTCCTGTATACATAGAGATCAACAAGTTTAGTTTACGGTTATTTAGTTTTAGAGTTTGTATAATATTCAAAATTTTGAATTAATTAGATCTTCGGTATTGCCCAGAAAAAAAAAAGATTAAAGTCTCGTCCTGATGGTTGCATCGGGTTGACCATTATATCTCATTTAGGTCTCGATAATATTCGAAGCTTGTGTTTAGTTTTACATTTCGTATAATATTAAAAATTTGCAATTAGATCTCAATCTGGATGGTCAACCTGAGTCTAGCTCGGTGAGACCCAAGTCTTCTGAAAAATATGGAAAACTAAACACAAATTTCGAATAGCATACTAGCTGCCCTAAAACTAAATAATCCTGCAATTTACTACGCATCATTAGTTTAAAAGATTGAATGATGATGATTAACCCAAGGGTCCAAATACAAGGAAGTCCTTCTACAATATATATATGGCCATATGCCAAAATAACACAACCTGCGTACTCAATGTCTTCCTTGCCATGAATATGCTTGGATCGGGCTATATCGATTACAAGTTCAAGTTAAAATCTGTAAAATTATCCGATATTGTCATGTAAGTAATCAATGTGAAGCTAATTAAGCTGTTCTTGTTGATGTTGTTAGTGATTCTTAATTATATAGCAACTAATTATTTCTAATGCATCACAAGTACGTAGTAGTTATAGAAACATCACATAATGAATGTTTTTTTTTTCTTCTTCTTGAAAAGAAAAAGAGAGAGAGAGAGATGGATTTAACCTTGGATAAGGGCTATTTTTGACAGCCTTCTGTCCATACTTCCTCCAGCGATAGCCGTCCTCAAGATTGTCGACCTCGCTCTTCGTCACGAAGGCGAAGCGAGGCTCCCTCTGCCTCTTCTCTCCCTTCCTCCTCGGCTTGTTGTTCCTGTTGTTGATCAACAGACAGTTCGACACAACAATTAAAAGGAGCTGTTAAGCTCAAGAGTTCATTCGAACCACACAAAAAAG
Source organism: Iris macrosiphon (assembly GCA_036927795.1). Classification (NCBI taxonomy): domain Eukaryota; kingdom Viridiplantae; phylum Streptophyta; class Magnoliopsida; order Asparagales; family Iridaceae; genus Iris; species Iris macrosiphon. Next base: position 98,995,981 of record JAYESA010000016.1, on the reverse strand, counting down.
TACGTACATAGCGCTTTCACACTACAACATTTCTAACATATACTTTGCCAAATAAAAAGGGGTAGAAGCCCTCGATCAACTTGGAAGTTGAAAGGAAGAAAACCCTAGAAAGCTCTTGAGGAAAGGCGTAAAACCCTAAAAGTTCAGTTTGGCAGTTCTCAGGAAAACAAGGAAAGGGGAAAAAACCTCCAAAACCCCAACATGTTTCGCTACGACAACTGCGACATGACTTGGTACCATGTGCGTGGGTGTTGATTATGGCGTGCCATAGTGTATTTTGGAATGTTCGTACCGTGTTATGTCTGACATGCAAAGGCAAGAAATCTAATCAAACAGTAGAAAAAAAAAATTAAGATGGTCTATAGATCGTATAGAGTACTTACGCCTTCTTAGACTTGTCGGCTGATCCTTGTTGTTCCTGCTGCTCTTGATCTTTAGCCAGCTGCTGCTTGTCCTCGCCCCCCTCCTTCTTGCACCTCACCGAGTCCTCCTCTCCGGCAGCCGCCTCGGTCGAAGACCAAGACGCCGAAGAGTTGGGCGTGACCGGAGTAGTACCGGCCCCTCCCGAGCCGCCCCCGCCCGAGGCGCCGCCGAAGAGCGCGCTATGGGCTGAAGGCGTATCGACGTCGAGCGGCCCGTAGTCGACGACCGAGCCGCAGAAGTAGTCGCAGAAGCTCGTAAAAGGCGGCGGCGGCGACCGGAGAGGGTCTTCGACGACGTCGTCGATGCAGTGGATGTCGTCGCCGTGGGGGAAGATCGTCGACAGGTCGTCGGCGGAAGGGAAGTAGTCGCCGATGCTTCGATGGTATTGGTCTCCCGACATTGAGTGTACTATAGAAAGTAGAGATGAGAAAGAGAGAGAGAGAGAGAGAGAGAGAGATGGTTTGAAGGAGGAAGAAAAGGAGAGTATGAAGAGGACTTGTAGAATGCTCTCACTTTTCTTGTATTTATGCTGATCTTCCATATATTATATGGTAAATTATAATATTTACACAATTGGTCCCAAGTCCAAATAAAAGAGTTGGGTCGCATTAGATAATCAGTTTCAATGTGTTCGAATATCTATGAAATGAATCCTTACGGAGTATTTGTTGTCGTCTCGAGCTCATGTACTTAACTTCTATCGGGTAATCTTTCTTCTTCCATTATATAAAACGGTTTCTAGACAGCTCAAAAGTGAGTCGTCTGTGCCGTAAGTAAATACTCAACCAATTAATTTTTTTTTTTAAATTACTTCCGGTACAAAAATAGAAACTTAAACCAATTTCCATCTTATCCGTCCAAATCCTTAATAAATACTCGACCAATATTTAACTAAAAAATTAGCGAAAGATTAAAAAAAAAAAAATCTAAAAGCAACTTCCTTCTTGTCATCCGTAACCCACTATTTTATTCCACGAAATACTAAATTTTAAATCTTTTAAATACTAAATTTAAAAGAAAAATACAACTAAGTACATGGTATAATCTGACTCACAGGAAATCAAAATGAATTTCTTTTTGTGAATTCTTATATTTGGTTGGATAGAAACAAAAAGAGGAAGTGTGATAGGGCATTTTTTTTTTCTCTTAATTTTTCCAACTTCCATTTTAGATTTATGGATTCTAAATCTAACATCTCTGGCTGGACGGAAGTCTCAGAATCAAATCCGGAGAAGTGTGGAGACAGTGGGTCCAAATAGCATACAACACAGCGTACGTAAAGTCCCGTACGTATCGTCGGACATGTCAAAAAATAAGAAAAAAAAAAAAAAAAAATTAATGCCAGAAGTTATACTGGACAAAAAAAATTGCAGTTCGACTATAGAAACTTAAATATGAACTCATAATAAAAACTTACAATCATGTTATGATAAGTGTACAAAATTTTCTATTTAGGTTTTATGATTTTTGTTTTGTTTTAGGTTCTTTAAAAACAATAAAAAAAATGAGATGAATGTAATCCAACTATTATTAATGGACAGAGTTTAAAAATTTAAGAACCCATGAGTCCTCTAGGATTTCTGTAAAAATTGAACTGAGTTGAGCACAAAATAAGCTTTATTTTAAATATTAAAAAATGTTAACAATTTGTTAAGGACTTTTTGGTTAAAGTCATTAATAAGACTAATGAACGCTTGAGATGAGTCAGCGCACACTTAGGACCACCGGCAGCAGTCGGTCACGTGAGACGCAGCAGCAGTCAAAAGTCTTAAGGATTCTCTGGACGAACAAGCTGCCGACACGTGTCACCGCATCCACCAACATTTGACCACATGGGGGAGGAGATTGGATAATTGAATGGGTCTTTTGCCGTTGGATTTGAATCGAACGGCTGTGGTTGGGTTACTGGTGTGAAATCTATGTTTGCTGGCTTTTGGCCGACCAATAATTATATGCTTTTAAATCAACTAAGTTTTCATAGTATTTGTGTGCTTTTATATTTCTAAAATTTCGAAATTTTTTAATTGGAACTTAAATGGAAATATTTTGAGAAACTTTTTTTCTTCTAGAAACCATATCAATCCACCCACAAACTTCTTAATTTTCTAAGTCCTACCCCAAACTTATTGTAAAATAAAAGTACATTCTTCTCGTCATTCAAATAACATATTAATGGCTACTCGAAGATTGTTCATGAATTTACAGGAATACAATGAAAATACCCACAAATGTTAACTTCTTATTGCCACGATATATAAGCGTCATGAGAAAGATGTACAGTGTAACCCGAAAAATCGGAGTCTATTCTTTTTGAGTTTGAGTGAACACCTAATATCCGATCAATCACGACTAGAACTGCACCAAGACGGATTAGTTCGACATGAAGTATAATCTTCAAACCTATAATTTTTGGATTGTATAGAAATGTTAATAATATTTTATCGACTTAATTGCATCTTGATACGCTTCAACTATTGTCAATGTTTAACTTGGTATTTTAAACTTTGATAGGTACAAACTTGATATCTTAAATTTTTTTGGACTAAATTGTCCATCTCCTCTCCTCTCCTCTCTCACTGGGCAGCCGCTGCCACCGCTCCACCCCTTGCCCCCCCCCCCCCCCCCCAACCACACCCAACCTACCCCCCCCCCTGTGCGCATGCCCCTCACTTCCTGCCTCTGCCCGTACGCACCCGCTACCCCCCACCATCGCATCGCTCCGACCTGCCCACACCGCCTCCCGCCCCCGCGTCCACTCTCTGCCGTCGCTGCTGCTGCTTGCTACTAACACCGTTGTTGCGATGCACCCTCTGCTACCGACACCAGAGAGGGGGAGGGGGGGTGCGGAAGGGTAGGGCGGCCAGAGAGAGATGGAGGGTTGCTGCCGGAGAAGGAGGGAGGGAGGAGGGTAGCAGGGAGAAGGGAGGGATAGTTTCGAATTTTTATAAATTTTAGTTATCAACATAATTTTTTTTTTAATAGTTGAATATATTAAGTTATTATCTATAAAAGTTAAGGGTATCAAGTTGAACATTTTGAATAGTTGAGGATATCAAATTGCAATTAAGTCTATTTTTATAAATCTACAACCACCAGCTAATATAGTGACAAAAAAGAAACATGTATAAAACATACGATGGGGTCAACATTTTTTCCTTCCATAAATTATGCAGAAATATACGTACTAGAAGAAAAGAAATTGACTATTTTGTTGGCTTCTATGCATCAAGTTTAGAAAGTTGAATGTCATTTAGCAATATGGCACTGGAAAGGCTAAGCATGTTAAGCTTCTTGCTATTTCCTTGCTAATTGTAACTTAGTCTTTAATTACTTGGACAGTTGAATTAATTTTTTTTTTTTTTTACTTTAACATAATATCTTAATATACATTATTACAATTACAAAGTAAGTCAAAGCTTCCCCATCATGTTAAAGTAAATGTCGCTATTCCAAAATCTAGAGTTATAGTGAGCAACCATCCAAAGGTAAGTCTAGTGAAATAGAAAGGTTTAAATTAATTTTTAGTCCGGATAAATAGTTAATTAAGTGAGGGGTCTTGTTGCTAGTATCAAAAAAAAAAAGTTATAGTAAAGATCATAAGGGTTATGTTTTATATTACAAAAATGCTATTGTCACCCACAAATTTTGGGTGATGTTATTTTTCATTATGTGGCACCTGATATGGCAGATGATACGACAGATGATATGATAAATTTTAAAATTAAAATTAAGATTAAAACTTTTGACTGATTAATTTTTTGGGTTAAAAACTGCAATGTGAGCTGCCATATCAGATGTCACATAATGAAAGATTACATCATCCAAATTTTTTGGAAGACAAATAATAAAATTGTTTATATTATATTTTGGAGATACAACTATATTTAGGTAGCATTATAACTTTAGTTTGATATGCCTAAAATACGTTAGAGAGTATGAATTTGGGCTGACAGGATAGGGATTCAAAACTATTCAGATGGAAAGAAATCTGATTGATTGTTATATATTTCAATAGAGGCATAAAGGCTTATTTATAGGAAATACAAGCAATCAAAGGAGGTGCTATGCTAATCAAAGGAGGTGTAGAAAAGAGTTATTATTTGGCAAACCTTATGGTATCTAATTTGGAAGGGGAGATGATCTTCATGTAGTCTTCTCTACACTCCCCCTCAAGCAAAGTATAGATATAAGTCATAAGCTTGTCTAGAAGTTTCTAAAACCTAGAACGTCCAAACCTTTAGAGACCATATCAGCAAATTATTTCTTTATATATAGCTCAAGCACAACTCCTTTCAATCTAGCTTATCACACATAAAATGGTGATCAATCTCAATGTGTTTTGTCCAATCATGTTGAAGTAGATTACTTGTTATGTTGATATCATATTGTTATCACAATATACGCGAAAGGACATTTCATGGAGAGAGCCAACTCGAGCAATAGTCCCTTCAACAACATTCTTCGGCAATACTCTCGGGATGGCTCTATATTCGTCTTTGGCACTCGATCTTCATGTAGGTTTATATTGTGATATTGATTGATGATGGACGCTTTACTTATGGCTCCTGCTCGTTCATGGGAGCAATCTTGTCATTTGGCAAAGTAAGAAGCAAGCAATGTGCAAGATACTGATTCGAGCGAACCTCTGTTTTCGACCGAATCTCACATTCGGCAACAGTCCCTTCAACAACAACATTCTTCAACAGCCGAACCTCTGTTTTCGACCGAATCTCACGCAGCGCTGACCCTATAAGCTATGTTGAGAATGGTAAAAATTTAAACTTGGACTCTTCGTACTAAGCGCCTACGGGTGCCAAGTTGAACAAGTCTGGGGCAGTATGTCACGCCCCAGTCCCAAAATACGTAGGACTAGGAATACGTAACACGCCAGCCCTAAGTATACGAAACTCCAATGTGTTGGAAAATCGTAACACATACGTACGCTGTACATGAATATCAAATCCACAAGTGGTAATATACTGTCAACACAAATCGCACGCAATCTATATCTCATCCACAACAAAAGTAAATAAATAGGAATAAATAACTGAACCTCAAATACGAAGTATCAAAGTATGATAGTCTGGTGGAGACAAATCCACTACAAATCGACTATACTAAAAACTACTAAATGAGAAAAGAGACCAAACTCTAATATAAGATAAATGTCAATAAAGGAAATAGCAACTAGAATATCCATCAGCTGCGATGAATCAAAGGTAATCTGATGGTAAGACCTCCTCAGTCTGGTATGAAGCGTCAGGTCCGAGTCCGTACTCCTGTGGATACTCCTACAAGTCTATACCTAGAAAGGGACCAGGTCCTCAAGGGGACATAACAAGATACATAGAAGCATGCCAATAAAGTACTAAAAATAAACATTTAATGGGTCGCCTAACCATCTAGGTGAATACACGTTGAGAACAACTTTCCAATAAGTGGGCTATCTGGCCATAAATGGGATTGGCATAATTCTATCGGAGAATCAGGGGCCTACAAAGTATGACGTCTTTTGAACCTCAGAGGCCACCAGGTAATATATAGGGGTCATCATGACCGCGCATCTCCGGCGGAGCATACGGGTTACACAAGAAAAGTGTAAAGGAGCCCAAATGCCTTACTTGTTGTTCTTACCACCCCATGCTCTAAGAATGTCACATCCATGACATGATGATACCTCTAAATAACTGTCAGGTCTACTAGCATGCAATTTCTATCAGCAGTTATTCTGATCCGTCGCACGTCCTATACGTACCAGTGGCCAGCCGTGTACGCAAGTTTGTGTCCTACATGAGACTCACACTCGTGTAATAACAGTGTCATGGCCAATAAAATATAAGAATGTCTCATCATAATGGAGTGGTCTCATAAACTAGGTCAACATGCATATGTATAAATAAAAACAGAAACGACGCCACCGTCGTTGCACCCAAGTTTTTCTTGGACGCGCATTTTATATAGCAGTTAAAATATATGAACTAAATGACAGAAATAAAGTACATGCATCATACGAAATATAAACCACAGTACAATGGCAAGGTATACTTGCCTGGTATCACGCCCTAGTCCCAAAATATGTAGGACTAGGAATACGTAAGCATGTCTGCCGTATGTATATGGCAACTCCAATATATGGATACCATAATACACACGTATGCTGTAATATGAACATTAACTCACATGTGGTATATATATTGTCACAAGTCACAGGGCATAACTAGATCTCATCCACAGAATCAAATAATCAATTAACTATATAACTGAATCAAGTATAAAATGCTTGATAAGAACAAGTAGTTGGACGGAGACAAATCTACTACCAACTAGAATATAAGAGAAACCACATAAGTACATCTAATGATCAATGAGGCTCGAAGAGAAGACCTCCTCGAAAGAGAGATAAGTAGCTAGTCCTGATTCGTGCTCCTGCGAATAGTCATGATCGTCTACACCTGAAAATGGACCATGTCCTCAGAGGGACATAACAAGATACATAGAAGCATTCCAATTGAATATAGTAAAATATGCATAATAGGCAGAAAATATATAAGTACGCTGCACTAGACAATCTATATGAAAATGCATAATGAGGATAATATTTTGACGTATGGACATTGGTAGGCTACTCTATCTAATCTCATAACTCACACAAACGTCAGGGACATCATCAGCCGTCATACCGCGAGGGTAGCGACCATCGTGACACCATCAGCCGACATACCGCGAGGGTAGCGACCATCGGACATGACTACCATAGTGTGTGCTAGTTACTACGGTTTACCAGAGTGGTTATGTAACACCCTGTTTCGCTCAAGCGGACTGCCGTCTCAAACGGCAATCGTGCAGCTCTCCCGACCCGCTTTGCCTCGATCAAGAAGCAAAGGATATCCAGACTTGTCCCTACAGGAATCCGGCTTGGACTTTCAGAGGCTCGCTCAGACGTATCGCTCTACCGAGGGGAATCATCGCTAAGGTGGGTGGCTACGGTGAACTTGTCTTTGCTTAGCCAGCACACATAAAATCTGGAATATTCATGCTAGTCGCTAGGTGAATCACCCCTGCATGCTAATAAATCCAACGCACCTAGCTAAGGGAATAATCTCGACTTGTATTGCTTGCTAGAACATGGAAAAAGGAAATGCTGCTTATATTCAGACCCTCGCATGCTAAGTCCCTTAACGGTTTCATCTCTCGGACTACCTTCGGGCCCGAGCAACGTGCCTGCTTATGTTCCTAGAAACGCATGCTTGTCTGCTTGATAGTTACCGTGTTTTTATCCAAACTCCGGGAGACTACTCAGTAGTCGTTCCGTGTATGATTGACCCTGCAAGTATCCAGGACCGTTAGGTCACCAGGCAGCCCCGAACCAGGGGAATGCATCAAGACAAGATATTCACTGTACAGAATCATGATTCAAGTATCCCGTGTACTCGTGTACTCGTGTACTCGTGTTCCCGTGCACTCGTGTTCTCGTGTTCTCTTGTTCTAGTGCACGCGTGTTCTCGTGTTCTCGTGTATCTCGTGATAATTGGAAAGACCCAATGCTTGTATGTCGTGGACAACTCGGACCCGAGGTAAGTTCCACGGACGGTCACCGGGGCACTGGGGCCGATCCGGTCCGGATGGAGCTCGTGTGTAGTCTTCGTATTCGGGACTGGGTAGCTTGCAGCTCATCGTGTACTCTTGTAGCAAGTTATCCTTATCCCCGGCTACGTCCATAATGGCCTTGCCAGCGACCGTGTTCATATAGATAAGTCATCCTCGCTTAGCGGCTATCCGCGTGCGAGTCACTGCATCGCATCAAGAACAACTAAACACCTGAACGATCATGTTAAAACGACCCTCCTGTTTGCATATGCTTGCCTCCTGAATGTTTATACATGCCTCTGCTCGAATTAACAATGTTGCCTTAATGTTGCCTTGGACAGGGAAGAGATGGTAAGTTGGTAAGTCTCACCGTGTTTCCTCTCATGTTGCACGGCGCACTGTCCGACACGTTAAGCTGTTCAATGTTTGCATGAACTGATCCTAAGGCAACTAGAAAGACAACTTAATAGTTGTGCACGAAACCTGTATTACGTGTTTGGATTTGTCGAGCGGACGAGTAGCTTTCCCACCAGTGCATTCAATGTACTGATAATCCACTAGTTTGTATGCAGGGTGTGGGAGAACCTCGTTCGGTGCGGACGCCTCCTTCGTGCGTGCTAAGGCCAGGAGTTCCCTCTGAAGCCTTGCAACGGTGCGTCCGGGACTGAAGCACATATACAAGACATAAGTTGTGAATATCGCCTGACCATCGCCTGTACATTCATTCCACAGTTGTAGCCATTTGGCACGCTTTTACTGTTTCAAAAAGAGAGGCTTGAGCGACTTGTAATCTCGGCTATACGCCGCCTGTAACACAAGTTTATATCAATAAAAGAGCTTGCTTTACTTCAACTTGTGTTTCTATGCTTCTGCTATATTTGTCGACTCAGTGAACCTGTTACCGATCGCCTATGCGTTCATGACTCCGCTGCACTCGGACAATCTGTGCGACTCTGTGGCTTAGAACTCTGGCCGCCAGCCAATGAACCATGGCCTTGCATGGGCGTGGATCACGCTCGTGCGGCATCACGTCCGGATGGGTTAAGCGATCGTTCCGCGGGAGCGTTGGCGAGGGTGATTCCCGCCTAGCGGGAACGGCCGATTTGCCTGCGGGAGATCGGGGCGTGACAGGTTATAGCCCATACGCCTACTGATGTGTCAAGTGTGTGTCAACATATATATAGTATATAATTATGACTGAAAGAAAACACACTTGCAATGAATATATAAAAATATAATAAGCATGCAAAGTACTGTAAGCAATTTGGCAAGGTATCTTGCCTGGCCTGAAAAGGAATGAAGTCCCAACTCAAGGCGTCGTCCGATCTACCCGTCACATAAATTAAACAAGTTAGGTTACAAAAGTGGGTGAATAGGTTCCTCCATTTTAATTATTTTAATTCTGAATAAAATAACCTAAAATAGTATTTTTAATCTTATTATAATCTAATTTTATTGTTAAACCCTAATTTTGGTCCAACGAAAGTCAACTTTGCGGATTTGTGATCCATGACACGCAAATCGAGGCAATCGGTTGACCAAAAAGTCAACCGTCCGGAGATGAAATGGAGGTATGATTCTGGGGATTCCCGCTCGAGTTAAGGAGGCGCGCACCTTTGTGGGCGCATGCCGGTATTCGGGCTTTCCCCTAACGAAAGTCAAAAGTTTGATAGCTACTACTTCAAATCCTGGATTTGTGTATAAAATCCTATAGATTTTAGCGCTACATGAATGTCAGAATCGACGGTTTTATAAAATCATAAGTCGATAAAGAGTTATGGCCACAAGGGCGAATAGATGACAGTTTTTAGTGGTTTCATATTTACGTCTACGTTGCACGAATTTTATAGTAGACAAGCTTGCATGTTAAATTCTGAAAAAATAATTTTATATAAGTTCATCATGTCAACTTTTCGAAACTTAAAACGGTTCATAATTTCGAGTTCGGGATCTCCCGTAATATCAAAAATACCAAAATGCGTCTGATTTCGGACAGCTGACACTTTTAGAACTTTTTGGAAAAATAGGTTCATAAATTATTAAAATAATTTATATAATCAGAAAACTAGCCTTGATATAGGTCTAAAAAAACTGGAGCGCGTTTGGAGTCCGGAGCTAGGAGATATCGTCTTTTTAAGTCGTCATAACTACTAGAAAATGAGGCTGAATTTATGACGAATTTCGACTTTTTTGGACGAAAAAGAGAGGAGTTTGGGAAAAAAAATGAAAGAAGACTTTATTCCATAAGTCTAATAGGTATTTATAATGTGGAGACTACTTAATTGAATAAGACTGGGATTGACTAATTTAAATATGATTAGGATCATTTTAAATAATGATATGATATGCATGAAGTTGCTTTCCTAGTAGGCTCATGATTTGAATTAATTTAAAATAGAGTTTCAGTTCATCTCAATAATTTATAATCTTAAATAGAATTAAAGATAATACAAATAATTTATATATAATCTTATTAATATCTATTAACACTAAATTAGCATCTATCTAATATTAAGACTATATATATATATATATATATATATATATATATATATATATATATATATATATATATATATATATATACAAATAAATCCTAAATAATTTCAAAAATCTAAATAAAATTCTTAAAATTCTAAATAAATTACAAAAAAATATAATTAAATATTTTAACCTAAAATAAATATTTGGTAGGAACAATATGGAAGTATGGTCTCATAGTAAATTATGAAAGTCCTAGAAATTTATATTTCCTATGTTTTAATTACCTAAAAAATTTAAAAAAATCCACAAAAATTTAAAATAGCCTAAAAATAATTCTAAATAAATATTTATATAAGTAAATATACTAAGAAATTTATTTTCTAATTCACTAAGAGAATACTCTAAAGTAATTTAATATTTAAAATAATCTATAATAAATATACTAATATAAAATACACACAAAATACATATTTTGGGTGAGGGGGTTTACAATCTACCCAACTTACAAAAAATTTGTCCTCGAAATTAAAAATAAGGAATGATTTGTTAAATCTTTCATATTCGTATCTAAGGTAAGTTAACCGCAATCTTCTCAAAAATTTAAATGACAAAATCTATTCAAATCCATCATAATCTCTTTAAAATTAAAATAACCACTGTTTAAATCAAAATTTAATCTATCATAATTTTTTCTAAATTTTTAAATAATCAACATCTAAATCTAATTCAAATCTATAGGACATCTTGAAGATTTAAATAACCCACATCAAATTTTATATCACGATTTTCAACTATCATAATCTCCTATAAATTTTAAGCAATTCTAATCAAATCTTATTCCTATAATTCAACTTAAGAATTTTGTATTCTTCAAATTTTAAATTTAATTTCTATTATCAACATTTTAAATAGGTGATCCAATAATCAAAATTCAACTTTTAATTCAAATCATCAAATTGTAAAATTTTGAATTCAATACATCAATGTTCAAGTTTTAAGTTATATATATATATATATTTATCCTTAAAATTTAAATTGTTAATTTAATCTCCAATATTCAAAATTTAAATCATGTGCTCAAATTATAAATATTTGGTCCGCAATATCAAAATTTTAAAATTTATTCTATAAGGCATTCTTATCTTTATAGTTAAATCATCATAATCTAAATCATTCTTCTAAAATTCTTAAAATTAAAATAACTTAAATCTCTCAATCTAATCTCACTTGATCACAATCTAAATTTTTTTACCTCAAGTTGACAATGCAACTTCTACCCAACTTAGAATTTATCGATCTATCACATAGGTTATACATTTAAGAAAAACGTCCTCAAATTATTTAATCGTGTTATTCAATCCATAAAATATCTCACATGTTTTATGTCCCTAATTACAAAAGATAGTCACCAAATAATATGATTAGCCTATAGGGTATATCTAGTACTATCCGTATATCAAACTTATACCAAGCACGAGCGTTCGTCTTTCCAAAATAGGGGAAGACAAAAAAATAATGATAAAGAATTCAAGGAGGAGGTGATAGAATACAAGTACGGGGTTCAAGGCAATTAAAGAATTCAAAAAGAGAGTTGTAAGGGCAGTTGCGGATGAGATCCTATTTTGGTAAATTCTTATTTATATGCTCATGTCAGTACAGTTATGTAACCGATAAGATATGTTCGGACATGTCTAAAGGGCAAGTATATTCGTCTAACATGCTGAGTCAACTATATCTTAATCCATGTAAAGTAGTTATGCGAAGAGCGAACCAAGTGCATTAAGGTTGATCAGACCGTAATACACTGATTCTGATTTAGACAATGTATTAGTAGGCATCCCCAATAACACATATGTCATGAACAAGCTTGATAAAAGAATAAGCTTGCAAAACTAGACTATAAAATAGCAGTATAAGCGGAGGTAGTCAAGAAAATATAAGTACGCTGGTTTATGATGAAGGAAGGTACAAATAATTTAAGTTCAACAAGAAGACCGGTGTTGTGCCTCTACAGTTGCCATACTAACTTCTTGTATAAGTCTCTAGTCGACCAAATAGGGGTATGGGCCTCTAAGTTCTACAGTCTAGATAACCACTATCTTCTTATGCAAGCCTATAGTTGGTGTCCTTCAATTATCCTTCATTAATGGGTCAAAAGGACTATGTGATACTAGGTTATGAGGTATACTACCAAAGTTACAAGAATTTAACTAATAGTATTATTGAACATTAGAGTGGATATACTTAGTACAAGTCATCTTCCTAACCCCTACCAAGCACGAAAGAAAGATAAGATTAACATTGTGAAAGGATCAAACAAGATGCAATACAAGCAATCAAATAAGAATGCGAAATAGAATCAAGGGAGGTGATTAAATAAGTGGATGAGATCCTATACTCTAATCCTATGTGCAGGGTTGCTCGGTACAGTAACGTAACCGAGACAATATGCTCTCGACCTGCATGGGCCACCACAAAAATATGTCACGCCCCAGTCCCAAAATACGTAGGACTAGGAATACGTAAGCATGTCAGCCGTATTTATATGGCAACTCTAATATATGGATACCATAATATACACGTACGCTGTAATATGAATAACAACTCGCATGTGTTATATATATTGTCACCAGTCACAGGGCATAACTAAATCTCATCCACCGAATTAAATAACCAATCAACTATATAACTGAATCAAGTATAAAATGCTTGATAAGAACAAGTAGTTGGGTGGAGACAAATCTACTACCAAACTAGAATATAAGAGAAATAAAATAGGTACATCTAATGAACCATGAGACTCGAAGAGAATACCTCCTCGAAAGAGATAAGTAGCTAGTCCTTATCCGTACTCCTGCGAATAGTCATGATCGTTTACACCTGGAAAGGGACTAGGTCCTCAGAGGGACGTAACAAGATACATAGAAGCATGCCAATTAAATACAGTAAACATGCATAATAGACAGAAAATATATAAGTATGCTGTACTAGAAAATCTATATGAAATGCATAATGAGAACAACTTTTTGACGTATGGGCATGGGTAGGCTACTCTATCTAATCTCACAACTCACACACACGTCAGGAACATCAAAAATTGACATACCGCGAGGGTAGTGACCAGCGAGACTCCAGAAATCGACATACCGTAAGGGTAGCGACCAGCGTGACACAACTACCGTAGTGCGTGCTAGTTACTACGGGTTTCCAGAGTGGATATAGCCCATACGCCTACTGATTGTCCTCCCCTCCCATGATACCATGTGTTAAGTGTGTGTCAACATATATATAGTATATAATTATGACTGAAAGAAAATACATATATAATAAATATATAAAAATATGATAAGCATGCAAAATTACTATAAGCAATTTGGCAAGGTATCTTGCCTGGTCTGAAAATTGATGAAGTCCCAACTCAAGGCGTCGTCCGATCTACCCGTCACATAAATTAAATAAGTTAGATTACAAAAGTGGGTGAATAGTTTTCTCCATTTTAATCTATTTTAATTCTGAATAAAATAACTTAAAATAGTATTTTAATCTTATTATAATTTGATTTTAATACTAAACCCTAATTTTGGTCCAAAGAAAATTAACTTTACGGATTTGTGATCCGTGGCACGCAAATCAAGGCAATCCTTTAACAAAAAAGTCAACCAACTCAAATCTTGGATTTGTGTGTAAACTCCTATAGATTTTAGCGCTACATGAATGCCGGAATCGGCGGTTTTATAAAATCACAAGTCGATAAAGGGTTATGGCCACAAGGGCGAATATATGATAATTTTTAGTGGTTTCCTATTTACGTCTACGTTGCACGAATTTTAAAGTAGACTAACTTGCATGTTATATTCTGGAAAAATAATTTTAAGTATGTTCATCATGTCAACTTTTCGAAACTTTAAACAGTTCATAATTCCGAGTTCGGGATCTCCGTAATCTCAAAAACACTAAAATGTGTCTGATTTCTGACAACTGACACTTTTAGAATTTTCTGAAAAAAATAGGTTCATAAATTATTAAAATAATTTATATAATCAGAAAACTAACCTTGATATAGTTCTAACAAAAAAACTGGAGCACATTTGGTGTCCGGAGTTAGGAGATATCGTCTTTTTAAGTCGTCATAATTACTAGAAAAGGAGGCTAAATTTATGACGAATTTTGACTATTTTTGGACGAAAAGAGAGGAGTTTGGGGAAGAAAAATATGAAAGAAGAGTTTATTCCATAAGTCTAATAGGTATTTATAATGGTGGAGACTACTTAATTGAATACGACTAGGATTGTCTAATTTAAATATGATTAGGATCAGTTTAAATAAGGTTAGGATATGCAAGAAGTTGCTTTCCTAGTAGGCTCATGATTTGAATTAATTTAAAATAGAGTTTGAGTTCATCTCAATAATTTATAATCTTAAATAAAATTAAATATAATACAAATAATTTATATATAATCTTATCAAAATCTATTAACACTAAATTATCATCTATCTAATATTAAGACTATATATATATCCAAATAAATCCTAAATAAATTCAAAAATCTAAATAAATTTCTTAAAATTCTAAATAAATTACAAAAAAATATAATTAAATATTTTAACCTAAAATAAATATTTGGTAGGAACAATATGCAAGTATTGTCTCATAGTAAATCATGAAAGTCATAGAAATTTATATTTTCTATGTTTTAATTACCTAAAAAATCTAAAAAATTCCAAAAATCTAAAATAGCCTAAAAATGATTCTAAATAAATATTTATATAAGTAAATATACTAAGAAATTTATTTTCTAATTAACTAAGAAAATACTCTAAAGTAATTCAATATTTAAAATAATCTAAAATAAATATACTAATATAAAATACACACAAAATACCTATTTTGGGTGAGGGGGTTTACATGATGCCAAGCTCAGCTTGGTGGTACGAAATTAGGTCTTCATTCCGGACTTTATATTCACCTCGGACTTGGTTGACTGTCATCTTAGAGTGACTGTATGCCTCTAAAAAATCCACCTCCACTTGTTTAGCAAGTTGGAGTCCAATAATGAGAGCGTTGTATTCAACCACATTGTTGGAGCATGGCTCAGTGAGGGAATAAGCTCGATTAATAACCAGATTGTTGGGGAAGATCAATACTATCCCAACTCTGACGACGATATTGCCTTTGGGCCCTACTCTCGAAGCACCGTTGAAGAACATCCTCCAGACAGCTTCGTACGAAGTCACGTTTGAGTTTGCCACTTCGTCTAGAATCTTGTTGTAGAGTTTCGAGATTTCTGGTACCGGATGTGCTGCCAGAAAGTTGGCCAGTACTTGGCCCCTGACGGCTTTCTGAAGGACAAACACAATGTCGTATGGAGACAATAGTATCGCCCGGGAGCTAGGCAGGAACTGAGCTCCCCTGGTTTGGTCATAAAAACTCTGAGCGGATTGACTCACGAGATCACATGAATGGTCTATCCAGTCACGTAATACGAGTCTTCTGGACATCAAATACTAGAACAAGGCATTCCTTTCCGACGGGGGTGTACATATGCTCTGCGCCGACCATCATCCGACTAAGTAGTAGATGGCCTGCTCATGACCTGTGTCACTATTCTGGGCTAATAGAGCACCAAGGGAGTGATCCATTGTACGTGCATAAAGTAGGAAGGGCTTTCCCACGACCGGGGCTACCAGCACTGGAGGGTTTGATAGGTATCCCTTAATGTCGTCGAACGTGTGTTGTCATTCTTCATTTCAGACAAAGAAGACGCCTTTCTTCATGAGCTGAGTGAATGGCCGACAACGTCCTAAGAGTTTTGATATAAATCTCCTGATGTATGCCAACCTCCCTTGAAGGTCGTAGAGCTCCCGAAGGTTCCTCGACGGGTTCATCTCGAGGATTGCTTTAGTATTGTCGGGGTCTATTTGAATACCCTCAGAAGTGATGATAAAGTCCAAGAATTTTCCATTGGAGATTCCCAAGAAGGATTTGGTAGGGTTCATCTTAAGCTGGTGCATACGCATAAGGTCGAACACAGTCTTCAAGTCCCTGAGATGATCACCTTTAGAGTAACTTTTGACGGCGATGTCATCGACGTAACACTCCAATGTCTTGCATAGATGTTCACAAAAAATAGTTCTCATAGCTACATTTTTTAGACCGAAGGGCATGACTGTGTAGCAGTATACTCCTATTGGTATTCAGAATGATGTATGCTTTTCGTCTTCACGAGACATCTTGATTTGATTGTAGCCAGAAAATTCATCCATGACGGACATGCACTCAAAGCCACAAGTTTTGTCGATCATTATATCGGTGATCGAAAGAGAAAAATCATCTTTAGGGCATGTCAAATTTAGATCATGGAAGTCGATGCAGTTTTGAATCTTCTCGTTCTTTTTGACGACGGACATGATGTTGGCCACCCAATCCGAATGTTGTTCTTAGTGGATGAAGCTACTAGCTATCAGTTTGTTGACTTCAGCTTCGATCGCGTTCATAATTTCTAGTCAGAATCGCCGTTGTTGCTGATTGACGGGCTTAGCGTTCGACGAGATATTGAGCTTATGGACCGTGATTTGTGGGTCCAGTCCTGG
Organism: Iris macrosiphon; assembly: GCA_036927795.1. Taxonomy (NCBI): domain Eukaryota; kingdom Viridiplantae; phylum Streptophyta; class Magnoliopsida; order Asparagales; family Iridaceae; genus Iris; species Iris macrosiphon. The sequence continues at coordinate 98,978,896 of JAYESA010000016.1, read as the reverse complement.
CATGGCTTCTTAACTCCAAGCAAAGACATTAATGTATTCCCTAAAGAGCTGTAGCATGGATTGTCGGTCTTCGTCGGATAAACTTTTGCTGACAAAGATAGGCTTAGGGGAGGTCTCGTTGCCTAGATCAACTTGTACAACTTCATCCTCGGTAGGAGGGTCTCACTGATTAAATCACATCTTCCATTGGGAATCTAGGCGTTGGGCCCACATATCTATTGCAAAGAGTTTTGGTAGGTACCCATTGTCTTCCTCAGGGTCAGCTGACACCATGTTGGCGAACAACGTTTGACTGAGCATGTCCCCAATACTGACATCGGAGTCCTAAGTGGAAGATTCTGAAGAGTGAGAGTGCACTTTGTCTTCTTCATCTGAGCCCTCGGGAGTTGTGGGAGGAGTTACATATCCTAAGCCATACTTGGTCTTATGGTATTAATACTCGGACTTGACTGCGGGAGCAGGTAGACGCAGGGGAGCCGTCGACCCTTGTTGTGGTTTAAGCCCTTATTGGCCTTCAGGTCGTATCCCATCTTTTGGATAATGTACTTGGCTTGCGAGCCATACCAATTGAGTGATATGTTGCCGGTATCAGGTTCCGGATCCAGTTCTTCTTGGACAAAGGATCAGAAGTATTCTACTCTGCCGAAGATGATGAGTTTGTCTCTCCTCATTCTGGCCGGAACTGGAAAGTTGGAGTTTTGGCTGGGAAGGATCTGGTTCACTGCGTAGGTGGTAGTCATATGTCTTTGCAGATGAAGGCCCAGACCTTGATCGATAGAATACAGTGTGCTTATATGTGCATGTTTGAAGTAGTTCAAAGATAACCCTTTATTCATAAAATGAGGTATCTTTGCTTCGGGGATTACATCATCGAAAGAAGGGACATTGGCTTGAGCGGCTACATACTCCTCCAGCTCATTTTTCTCGAGGGCAGCCCCAGTACAAGTGAAGGATTTGATGGATTCCTGCGTATTTTTACCACAAAGAGTTCTGGATTTATAAGAGGTGCTGGAGCCTCCGTTGGTGGTCTTCGAAGGCGAATGATCATAGGTTCTGAAGGTATAGACGGCGATGGATCTTCCCTCTGTGGTCGATTCGGCCTATGAAGGCGAACGACCAAAGGTTCGGATATTGTAGCCAGTTTGGGATCTTTCTTTGGCGGTTGATTCGGCCTGCGAAAGCGAACAACCAAAGGTTCGGGTGCCTTCTTGTGCAGTTTTATGACAAATGGAGCAGTTGTGTCGGGAGTGCGTGCCTTTAGACGGACCCTCAGGGGATCCTCTGGTGTTGTCGCTGCCTTTGTTTCATCATCGACCTCGTTGCCCCCTCCTCTTGGAGGACTTGCTTTTAGAGGATTGCATCAGAGTAGTAGGTCTCAACCCCTTTAAAAGGGGCTACGTTCGCGAATTCTGTCTTGACCGTGCCATAGTCGTCCATATACTTTAGACATTGATATAGAGTTGATGGCACGATAATGTATGGGTGCATTCAAGGTCGTCCCAGCAGAACATTGTAGGATACATCCACGTCAATGAAGTAGCAAGTAACCTCTGTCTTCAAGTCGTCGATCTGGCATTCCAGGCGAATCTTGCCTAGAGGGTAGCTTCTTTCTGCGTTGAAGCCACTGATGGCAGTATTAGGGGCTGCCAGCCGATGGATCAGGATGCCCAAGGTCTGAAGCAGACTCTACGGGATTGATGAACCGAGATCGATGTGAATCTGGTCCGCCTTAATGGCGCCGATGTACCCTGGGTAATACATGTGACGATTATGCCGGTTGTTCTTTAGCAACATATCTTGTTGCAAGAACGTGGTGTTGGGTATTGCCTCCACGATATTATTGCAATATGGGCAAGCAGCCGGATCTTCGACTGGCGGTTTGACCTGCACAAGTTGGTGTCGACATTTTGCAATGCCTCTCTAAGAGCATCCTGAGTGTTTCTGGAGAGCCGCAGAAGCTTAAATAGTGACAACTTTGCCGGGGTATTGGAGAGTTGAGCCAAGTCATCAAAGTTGTATGGCTTTTCCAGTCCCTGAGCTATTTCCTTACGCAATGACTTGTCGAAGCGTTCTTCTTTTTTGTTTGGACTTGTCCGCTGGTGGGGGTTGAGATGGACCCGGATCAGACACTACAGGTGTAGTAGTTGTAGGTGCATTGACATCGGGATCTTCGTAATCTCACTGGTAGGCAAGGCCCAATCAGGTTGCCCCTTCCCAGGCCTCATCAACGGTAGGAGAGACCATGCATTAGGACTTGGTTTTTCTTGTTTTAGGCCTGACGGGGGGAAGCGCTGCTTGCTGCTTCAAGTCTGGGACCAGATCCGGGTGGACCCACATAATCTCGCCTTGAGGCGTAGTAAGAGGTGTCAGCCCGGCTGCTTGGTCGCTAGTTGGTGGAAGATTGACTACCTCCATTGTTGCCCTCGGGATTGGTGTGACTCCGTCCTGGGCTTCCGTCGCGGTAAAGTTACCGAACTGGAGGGATACCATATTGGCGGCAACTTTTACGTCATCAAAGTCCAAGGATAGAGCTTTGGTATCGATCAAGCGCTGGATATACCGCTTCAATGTGTAACAATCTTGTGTCGGATAGTGGACGTACCGATGGAAGTGACAGTATTTCAGGTTATTTATGTCTGCCGCTTTCGGCTGGCGTCTGACGTCGGGAAGCCAAAAATTTTCTCCTTTCATCAACATGTCGAACATGGGCATGACATCATCATCCTCGAAAGATTAAGTCTCCTTTGATTTCGGGGCTTTCGCTTATTTTTGCTCCGCCTTTTTGGTTAAGTTGGTAACAAGGCTTGCTTCCTTTTTCCCTCGCGGCTGTTGTTGCCGCCGTTATTATTATTGGGACGTCTCCCCCTATCATCAGCGACAAGAATCTGTATGCCCAAGAGTCAGGCGTCCTTGACTTTCTTCTCGGTGCCGACAACGTTTATAATGAATGACGTCCAGTCTTTAAGCTGGCTATCACCCATCCAGAGGCTGACTGTCGGAAGTAGGTTTCTCCGACATATTTCCATCAGTGACGTTTCAGGATTGCCAGGAAGCAGCCTCAGTGCATCTTGTCAGAACTGTTTGATATAATTTCGTGCTAGTTTATTTTCTCCCTGGGCAACGTCCATCAGGAAGGATATAATTATGTCACTTCCTGCCTTATAGAATCTTTGGAGAAAAGGGCTCTTGAGGTCGTCGAACGATGAGATATAGTTATCTTGGAGGCTGCAAAACCAGTGGAATGCCACCCCGGATAATGCTCCGACGAAGTGCCTAGTGAGGATAACATCGTTGCGGGTAGGTGTGCCATCGTAGTTTTGAAGTAGCTCATATACCGGCGGGGGGAGGACTTTCCGTCAAATGTGTCAATATTGAAGGGTTTGTATGTGGGTGGACATGGTATATCCCTTCATTCCGACGGATATGGTTGTCGCACTCCAAGATCGTGAAGTGAGTCACGATTGCTCATGGAATATTCTATACGGGCTTACCTAGCTTCATCTGTCGCGGGATGAGCAGACGACCCTGGTAGAGCATGACGGCCGCCAACGGGGGGAGCGATTATGTTTGAATCTGCATTAGTTCCAGGGTCTTGACCTGAGGCCCTTAGCGGTTGGGAGGCTACAGTTGCCTTGATGTCTAGCACTACTTTGGTCATGGCTTATATTGACTCGCTCATAGTGTGCATCTTGGCTTTGAGGGTTTAGAGGCGCTGCCGGTCACTGGGGCCTTCGTGATCATCCTCTGCCATATATACCGTTCTTACATGAGACGAGTAGGAAGGGATGGTTGATGTAGCACTCTCTGCTTCGAACTCTTGTAGTGAATAGTCGTCAGGGAGAGCTAGTAGTGCTGTATCCTGTTTAGACTCTGATGGAACACTACCCCCAGCGTAGGAGGTGGCGTCTTCTCTCCTAGGGTGGCTACCCCCAAGGACTTCAGCATCCGTTTCTTGGGAATCCTCATCTCCTCGGAATGCCGGATTGTCATACAGGTCCGGTGGATTACTACCTCCAGCTTGTGCAACCCCCAGTAGTTCTGAGGCAGAACTACTCCTAGCGGCTGGGAGCTTCTTCGTCGAGCAGGTGCCCTGGAAAACACCTTCTGCGGGTCCCGCTGCTGATCCTCCTGGTAGTTGCCTTCTCAATGAGATGGTTGACATTGACGGACTTGAGGTATTGGATTTCTTTCCTTCCATAGTATAAGGACCTTCTGAGCAGAGTAATATAAGAAAAATGGTATCTCATCCTCCACGGGTTTTTACACCTGATCTTTGGATTATTGCTTGATAGGTTCTGTTGGGTGTAGTCGTTGGAATGCCGACTGCCTACTTGTAGGTGCTGCCACTTTATTGCAGCAACAGTTGATAATAATTTTGGCACAGTGATGTCCTGGAAAAAATACTTCACATGCCGTAACTGCCTCCCTCGCCTTGCGTTTGTGATTGATCACATTGTGCAAGTTAGGCGAGGGCTGACTCACTTTTGTACCATTTTCGTGAGCACGGGCAGGCCGAGCACATGGGTGCGTAAGTGTTGTTTTTGCTTCCCGATCTAGGGTTCGTACAAGAAAGTTTCCCAAATCGTTAGTGGAAGACTTCGGAGACGGACCCTATCCATTTGCCGCTGAGGACTAGCCGCATTGGTCGGTCTTATACAACTTTTTATCAGGGGCCCGCATAACAGTTAGCGGTTCCCTTCGATGATCAGCCGAATGGACAGTTGCTTGAGCATGACGAGCTCGCACTGCCCCCGACTTCTTCGACTTGGCATCCGTAGGTGCGTAGTACGAAGAGTCCAAACTTGGGTTTTACCATTCTCAGCATGGCGCATAGGGTCAGCGCTGCGTGAGATTCAGTCGAAAAGAGAGGTTCGTCTGCTGCCAGAGTCACATGCTACCATCTGCCTACGTCCGTCAACCGATGCCGCATAGTGAGTCTTATGCGGCCTCCTCCTTGGCCATATAGAGTTTGCATCAGCTCCCGAACGTCTGGCATCATTGTCACTACCACATTTTCTAGGAAAGGATATTTTAGTCATTTCCTATTTAATTAAATATTATACATGATAAATAATTATTTGTTATATTATTTAATTATTGTTAGATGTTATTTATTTAATTTGAACTTGTGTTAGTGGACCTAACTAGTTTAGTTTGGGCCCATGGACCAACATGAATTAATTAGTAAGACTTAGCCCATTTGGAAAGCCCATTGTTAAGGAGATGGATTAAATTAATTAAATCATTAGACTAGAAGCTTCCTTCCTTAATTATTTCTTCATGAGAGGCCCCAAGGGGTATAATAGACATTTCATAATTACTTGAGGGAGAGGAAAGGGGCCGGCCTATATAAAAAGAGGGAGAAGATTCTCTCTCCTCTTTTTTATTCCAAATCTAGATCTAGAATTTCCCACTACCAAATTTCCTTCATTCCCATTACATTTCCCTACCAAATTCATTCCAATTCCTTTCCAAATCACCATTAGAGACTTGAGAAGCAAGGATCTAGAAGGAGGAAGCAAGGATCTATAATTTGGAGGCAATTTTATCTCAATTGGAGGTTTCATTGGGAATCCATCTCCCAATAGGTATAATTCAGTTTTTCTCCTTAAAATAGCTTCTAAATCTGAGATTTAATCATGAATAATTAACCCATATGTATGTACTACCCATAGGATTTGGTTTTATGTTCATAGGAGACCTATGGAGAAAGTTATGGTACTTTTTGTGTCAATTTTGGGGGAATTTCGGGATTGACATTTGTTGTGTGTGTCAATTGATGCTATAGATCAATTTGACATGTGTTTATGTGTTTGGGGCTAGTGTCGTGTCCACAATTGGGTACGTGTAGGTCATATCCCAATAATTTGGTGATACGTATTATTTTGGGGGTTTTTCCTCCGACACGGGACTTTGTACATGTTATATTTTGACACGGACACGTAGATCTACATTTGACACTTTGTTTTATTCATAAATATTATATGTGACTTGCTTTTGTCCTTCGGGGTATAATTGGATGTGTGGTGGACTCGTGTCGCATGCGTATCCTAAATCTAGTGGGATACGGTGTGATACTCTCCATTTGTTGTGTGTTTATGTGTAGATCTAATTAATTGTGCTTTAATTCTTGAATTATAATTATGTATATATATGTAGATATTATATATGTATTATAGTGTATTTATTATGGTGTTTGTTGTAGCATAGATCTATGTATTATATATGTACCAATAGAATAAATATATATGTAGCTTTCTTCTACATGCATTAAAATATATGTTATAATATAAAATATATGAATATGTTTTATGTAATATATATGTATGTTAAATTAAGTAATTAGAATATGATTATGTATATATATATGTATGGTTGTATATTTATTATAAGTAATTAGAATATGATTATGTATATATATATGTATGGTTGTATATTTATTACATATTTATGTATGTGTGCATTTGACTATGTTGTAATATGTACATTATTATATAGGAGGTGTATTATAGCTAATTGGTATTATATATATAGATATATATATTATATATGTATTTGAGTTTTATATATATATATATATATATATATATATATATATATATATATATATATATATATATATATATATATTTGGTTTATATATATATATATATATATATATATATATATATATGTTATCTATATATATTACTGTTTTTAGCGACAGCAGGAATTAATGACAGAGCTGCTGTCATTAATAGCCGAGGAATAGCAGCAGCACCCACTGTAATAGTGGCGGCGGCAATTAATGACAGAGCTGCTGTCATTAAATAGCAATAGCAGCGGCGGGAATTGCAACAGCAACGACGGAGGCTATGGTGACTGTTGAAAACCGTCACCAAAGCAGAGGCAGCAGTGCAGAAATGCAGCAGCAGTAGCGACGGCAGTTCAGTGACAGCCAGAACTGTCACTGAAAGTCTGATATCTGAATATCAGTGTTTTTCAACACTGCTTTCAGTGACAGTTAGGCAGATTATTAGTATATTGTGTTTATATCTTATATATATATATATATATATATATATATATATATATATATATATATATATATATATATATGTATATATATATATATATATATATATGTATCAATATTGAGATATAATACTATTATTGCTATATTTCTTAATTGTATAATATTAATATATATTATATATTATATATGAGGGTAATTACTATATTAAGGTATTGAGTATTACCTTGTGGAAACCAAGGTAAGTGGGATACTCAAGATATTGGGTTTGGGTATCAAGTTTGTGACTTTGTGGAGATACCAAGTTGGTTCAAAACCATGGTTCCTATTTTTATGTGTAATTAATATTCTATATTATTATACAAATGTTTGATATATATGTATTGTGAGGTTTACCTTGGAAATTACGTATCCGGAGATACGGTATCCTAATATTTTAGGATGTGGTTTTTATGGCTTAGATTTTAATATCTTGACCCAAAATTTTTGTGTTAGACTTGTGCAACCTAGAAATAGATAGTTGACCTTGGTTTGACCATAGTTGACCATAGTTGACTTAGAGTTGGTCATAGTTGACTTTTGACTTAGAATTGACTTATTGACCTAGAAGTTGACTAGTTTAACTTATTCTCCTTTGGGACCTTATATTGATGTTGTATTCCATATCTAGGTCTTCGAGGCACCGAGTCAGACATCTATGAGACTATTCATTGGACTTCAGGCGAGTACATTCTCTGATAGTTTCTTATTTATGATATCCTCTATGTTCATTGTATCTAGTGTAGATATCCATGTTCTCTTGACACTATGGTTACACGGATTGGTATATTCGGATCTCGTCATGAGATGTTATTCCTTGGTATATAGTGTATATGGTGTAAGTATTGTTTCATTGGTTATCTTGTACATGTACAGACATCGATTCTCGGGAAGACTAGCTATCTTCTTGGGGAATCTCGTGCCATAGCATACCTTGGTTGGATCTATTATACCAGTCAGGGGTGGAAAGTATTAGTATAGATATGTGATCAATATCCCTATTGTATCAAGTACTGATTACTGAATAGTGTTGATCATAAACCGCACGTATGATTAGCCAGGCCGCATTGCATCATGCCCAAGCCGATCATATGTTAAGCTAGTACTCACACACTTAGTCATTAGTATTCTTGTTTCATTGGCATATTGTTCATTACTGTATTTATTTCCAGTATTCCCTTATTGTATATATATCTCTTGTATCTATTGTGCATCTTGTTTATCCACAGCTATTTACTGTTACATAGTTTTTATCATTGATTAGAACTGTTGTTAGAGATATACTCTGCTCCTTTCCTGACTGGATATATTTTTCTAGATGACACTGAGGAGTGGTACCCTACCTATTATGGACCCCAGGATGTTGTGGGTTTAGATTCTGAGACCCTGGCTCAGGAGGGACTTATCCCAACTGAGACAGTTAACCCTGGAGTTGTAGCTTCATAGTATTCTTTGTACTGGATTTATCTCCAGTTTATTCTGTGTAAACCCCCTGATTTTCACAGAATTTTTAATTTGGAATTTTTCACAATTTTCTGGATTTTTTTAGGATTTTTTTAAAATTAAAACTAAGGTATTTTGAATTTAAATGATTTTTAAATGATGTTTATTAATATTAAAATATTATGAAAATAATATTTTCTAGTGTAAAATAAAAATTTAGACAGGGTAATTTTTCGGGAATTTATTGGACTCCGAAAGTATTTTTAAAGCCCTAAAAACTGTTGTAAAAATTAACCGAATTAAACCTGAACCCGGTTCTTTGAACCAATATAAACCAAAATCCTTATTGGTTCGGATCCGGGCCCAAAACCCAGACCCGACCCGCTTAGACCCGACCCGTATTCTATTTTATTGGATCGGGCCGGATCCGCCAGACCCGACCCGTCCACCCGTTAGCCCGTTAACCATTTCTCTCCCAGAACCCTAACCCGACGACCCCCGACTCCTCACCTCCCCTCCGCCGGCCGACCCGCCGTCGGTTGGCCTCCCACCACCGCTTGGCCTCCCCGCAACCGCCGCCCGCTCGCCTCCGGCCACCGCAACCGCCGCCGCTCCCTCTCCCATCTCCGCCTATATAAACCCTCACCCCTCCGCCCACTTCGACTTCTTCCTCCGCCTCCGGTGAGCTGCCGTCCCCGCCCAGACCTCGCCGCTGTCAGCCCCAGACCTCGTCGCGCCTGACATCGCCGCTGCTCCCCGTGCGTCGCCGCCTCAGCCGACCACCGGCGTCTCCCTCCATCACCGACATCCGGCCGCCCAAGCCTCTGAACCGAAACCCTAGGGCAGACACGGCCGGACACAGGACACGGTGTCCCTTTATGTCGTGTCGGACACGAGAAAATCTCGGTTTTTTGAGCCCTGTTCAGGTACCCATTTCTCTCTCCTCGTTGACCCATTTTCGATTTCGTCTGTTGCATCGCGTAGCCTGCATGACCCTCTCGATGCCCGTACAACCCGCTCGGTGTGTCGCGTCCTGTGGCGATCGCGAACCACGATCCAAAAACAGAAAAACCTACGCCATGTTTCATCCCGGAACTGAGTACGCCCCACCAAACGGGACGACTTGGTCGCGTGTGACCTTCACCGATACGTGCGCGTCATTGATACGGACGTGCGAGATTTCGCAGAAGTTGATTTGGATGTGCGTGCACACCAGAATCAACGCGCATCCACCGACAACGCCCCATATCCGTCCTTTCTGGATCTCGCTGTAACTTAGTGTATACACGTCGGATCAAAACGAAACTTGCGCCATCGGACTCGTAGCAATACGCTGGTCTTGTGACCCAAGTTTGGTTCGATTCTGAGAACGTTAACAAAATCGCGTGTCGTGGGCCCCACAGGCTCCACTTGACAGGCGATTTTGTGATCGGCTCATTGGAATCCAATTCTAGAAGTTCCGTTGGATTCGTGTCATCGTTCCTGACCTGTTGACACTAAGTTTGACAGATTTGGAGACCTTTGGTTCTGACACGTTTTTCGGTGCCAAGCGGCCCACATGTGGACCCCGCTTTGACCAGAAACTGTCATTTTTGCCATGTGTCCAAATTGGACTTAAGGACGGACGTTTCTAGCTAATTGATATTTTCTGGATCTGATGGTGATATTTATTTCAGCAACCGGAGTACTCCCTGCAGAACCCACGGAAGTCAGAGCTACAGTTGGAGACAGAACCCCAGGCAAGTGTACCTTGCCAATACTGCAGTTTTTGCTACTTATTTCCTTCACATATATATTTTTCTGTACATGCTTCAACCTAGGACCGTGTGACCTACTTAGCGTCCGATTAATAGTCGGGTGCCAACACCGTACGCGGAGTTGTGTAAAGTCACTTAGTGATGGACATCGTGACCCTTTACATTCTCGTACTTGTTTTATCAAGTACATTATAACTCAGGACACTTGACACCATACATATGACAGAATCTTCCTGAGATATTCATGGTGATTCTGTGTAGGACGCAGGATTGACATAGAAATTATATTCTTAGTTCATATTATGACTTGTTGCATTAGTTTTGATCTTGCGTGTCATGGACATGAGACGTGTGATTACATTGGGTGGAGAGAGACACACAGGCTACAGGTTGATTATATTATGACGGTGTCGTAGTCTCCCTTTGAGCTAGACAAACCACATGATATCACTGTTACCGGCTCTCCGACACAGAGCTTGTAGTGGTTTCAGCCTGAGTTATAGTGCTGCTCTCACTTGCATATCACTTAGCTGGTTTATTTATTTACCCTATTGTTTTCTTTATTTTTGAACTGCATTTATTTTGGCTTGTATTATCTGTACCTTACTTTGTCCCCTGAGGACCTGGATCCGGATTATGTCCCCAGATATAGAAGACGAGATCGACCCCGAGGTACACGGAACAGGAGTAATAGCAGGAGCAGAAGCAGGATCAGGATCAGACACTGGAGCAGTACCAGATCCAGTAGTCGAGTGACTTCTACGGTATCTTCTGAGTATATACTTTGTCCATACTCAGTATTGTTGTTGATATCTTTATTTCTGTATCTTGAACAATTGTAAACAGACTTGATTATCGGGTTGTTCCCCGATTTATGTACTTGTGACTTGATGATGATGTTTATATTTCCTTTTATTAATATTGATATATTTATTCTGTGTATGCGATCAGTAAAACCTGACTGATGTATTACAGCTTAAGTACATCCCGATGGATCCATTCAATTGGGTTTGTCCATCGGTGTGTACTGCTAGCCTTGCCACGTGTCTAGTCCCTCATTATTTTGGGACTAGGGCGTGACATGGTTTTTGTGGTAGCCCATGCAGGTCTACGACTAAATTGTTCGGTTTCAACTTAGGGATCGAACAGGCCTGCAATAAGATAGGATAAGTTCTTAGGATCTCATCTACTTGCTTGAAACGTTCTTGATATCTATATCGGATTCGAATTAATTCTTGAATTGCATCCTGCCTTGATTCCCGTACGCCTCTTATTGTTTATTTTGGTTGCAGAGTTATGGATTCAAGAACAAACGACGAGACTCCTGCAACATCACTACGGGATATTTTGGTAACCAATGAAGAGGAAGTAACACCAGTAGAAGAAGGTTAATCCGCTCAACAACACCGTCAAGCGAATCAGCATACCTCGAGAATCCAGCAAGATGACATTCCACCATCGACGCAATTTACTCCACCAATGCCCGTATTCCCACAAGGGCAGGCTATGGACGGGCATCAGATATTACAAATAATCTACGCACTGATGCAAGCTCAATAACAAATTCAACAAGAGGCTCTGCGTCATGAGGCAGAGAACTTGAGGAGCAGCCTAGTAATCGCACTGGAGCAGGCAGATTTACCAGCACAACGGCCAACGACGGGCTCTATCGCCGATTTTTGCCAGCTGAAGCCCCGTACCTTCTCAGGAAAAGAAGAGCCCACAGAAGTTCATGAGTGGCTCACCAACACTCAGCATCAATTAGAAGCAGCTGAGATTCCCCGAGAACGTTGTATGATTGCAGTCAGAATGCAATTAACGGACAATGCACATCACTGGTGGCTATCTGAGGAGACGCGGCGCGGACCAGACTGAGTCACTTTGGAAGAGTTCTCTAGACTCTTTCAGAAAATATACATTCCAGCCATCGCTCGATCAGAACTTCGAGACAAGTTCAATCGCCTCACTCAAGATAGTATGACAGTAGAAGAGTACAACGCGAAATTCATTCGTCTGAGTCGCTTCGCCCCAACCCTGATTGTCACGACCCGCACCCAGATATTCGGACATGAGTGCGTGGGTACGTCCAGCCTACGCCGTAGTGTCGGCGGTAGTGCGCTGTCTAGGGCATATCCACAGTTAAATTAAACTCTAGCTCATTCACAAAAATTAAACAGGCCAGGAAATAACAGGAAAAGGAATGCTGAGATTTTATAACCAGAATGTGACAATCAGATTCAGAGTTATTACAGAACCAGAAGTTAAATCGAGGACAAATCTGATTACTAAGATGAAAGGAAAATAAATAACTACTGCTGGCTACTCCGCAGGAGTAGTCTTCTATGTGGGAACCGGCTCCGCAACTGTATCACCTGATGCCTCATAGGGGCCATAATAGGTGGGGGTAAGGTTCTCATCATCGCCTAAATCAACGGATCCAGTCAGGAAAGGAGCAAAGTACATAATGCACAACAAGATTTAAACTAAATATTTGTGACAGGTAGAAAATAACTGACTAAGCATCATGTTGAGAATATGCATAAGTAAGTAGTGAAATTAACTGAGAAATAATGCTATAAATCAGGACTAGAAGTAAAATATAATTAATTGCTATAACAAGAAATATGAGTAAAACAGGAATAAAATGTGACAGGAAATGTAGCTGTAACAAGACAACAAGAACTGCAACACGCCAAGAACTATGTGCGTGAACTTGTGTATTTAGAACACATAGTTGGCATGTAGGGGTTTATAAGGCTAATAAGGCCATCATAGACGACTAGCAGTCAGGAACAATCAGGAATAAGGCTGATGGTACAGTCGCGTACCAACAGCTAGCAGTCACGACAGGGGGAAGGATAAACTACATGCCTTCTAGTATTCTCCCACCCGACATGAAAAGCAAGACATAAAATCCCAAAATCTAACACTAAATGAAATCATCAATGGTACTAGTAAAGCAAGGAACTAATTTTTACAATATAAAGATTAAACTTGAAGTGCAGGTACTTGCCTGATGTTTGGATCCGATTATAGTTTGGTGTCTCGGGAAAATTTCCAGAGATGTGTCCGGATGCTGAAATAAATATTACCATCATACTCAGAAGATATCAAATAGCTAGAAACGCATGTCCTTGGGTCCAATTTGGAGACAAGGGCAAAACAATAATTTCGGGTCAAAATGGGGTCCGCTTGTGGGCCCGCTTTGCACCAAAAAATGTGTCAGGGTCAAAGGTCTCCAAATTCACCAAACTTAGTGTCAACAGGTCAGGAACGATAATACGAACCCAACGGAACTTCCAGAATTGGATTCCGATGGGCCGATCACAAAATCGCCCGTCGAGCGGGGCCTGTGGGGCCCACGACATGCGATTTCGTCAACGTTCTCAGAATCGAACCAAACTTGGGTCACAGGACCAGCGTATCGCTACGAGTCCAATGGCGTAAGTTTTGTCTCGATCCGACGTGTGTACAAGAAGTTAGGGCTTGAAACAGAAAAGGCGGATACGGGGCGGTGTCCGCGGATACGTGTTGATCCCGGTGTGCACGCACACCCGAATCGACTTCGGTGAAATCCCACACGTCCGTATCAACGCTGCGTACGTATCTATGAAGACCGCGCGCGACCAAGTCATCCCGTTTGGCGGGGCATACCCAGTTCCGGGGTGAATCGGGTCGATATTTTTCCTGTTTTTGGATCGCGGTGTGCGATCATCACAGGACGCGATGCCCCGAGCGGTTTGTCCGGGCACCGAGAGGGTCATACAGGCTTCACAACGCAATTTACGGAATTGAAAACGGGGCAGCGAGGGAAAAGTTACACGCACCTGAACAGGGTCCAAAAATCCGGAATTTTCTGTGTCTGTGTCGTGTCCGACACGCCGACACAGGGGAAGAATTAGGGCTAGGGTTAGGGTTTTCTGGTTCAGGCGATGGCCGGCAGACGGAGGGCTGAGCGGCGCTGTGCTGGCCGGAGGCGGCCGGGGACGCCGAGGCGAGGCCGGACGGAGGCACGGCGGAGCGGGGTGGCACGGAGGACGGCGGCTGCTGCTGCTGGAGTCGGGGACGCCGGAGGCGGTGCTCGAGGAGGGGAGGAGGAGGAGGAAGTGGCAGGGGCAGCACGGCGGTGGACGGGCGGCGAGGGGGTCTGACGAGGGTGGCGGTGCGCGGCAGAGCGGAGGCGAGTGCAGCGGCGGTGGCGCAGGGGCTGTCGGCCGGAGGGGGGTTTTAGGATTTTATATAGGGGATGGCGAGGCGAGGGGGGGCCGAGGGAGGCGGCGCTGGGGTCGGGGTCAGGCGCAGCGGGCGGGGGCGAGCCGGATGGAGCGGCGCTGCCGGCGGATCCGGCGGAGGAGGCGGTCAGCGGCGGAGGAGGGGGAGAACGGGTCAGGGGTGAGGGGTGGCCGGGTTGCGGGTGCGGGTCGGGTACGGGTGGACCCGACCCGCTAGGGTATTGGGCCGGTTCGATGGGCCGGGCTGAGAGTTTTGGGCCGGGTATTGATTTAAATAAATAAATAAATAAATAAATAAATAAATAAATAAATAAATAAATAAATAAATAAATAAAAATTAATTAATTAATAAATGTTTTTAGGTAATTAAAAATAGGTCCGGGGTCCAATAAATTCCAGAAAAATTACCCTAAGTCCAGTTTTCCATTTTACACCAAAAAATATTATTTTCATAATATTTTAATGTTATTTATTATTAATTAAAAAAATCATGTAATAATTCAAAACCCTGAATTTAGTTACAGAAAATTCCCAGAAAATTCCAGAAAATTACGAAAAATCCAATTTTAATATTTTTGAAAAAAATAAGGGCTTACAATCTACCTAACTTATAAAATTTCGTCCTCAAAATTTAAAATATGGTAGGGTTCTTTCTATCCAATCTCACTTGATTACAGTCTAACGGGTTTCTCTCAGGTGAACATTGCGGTCGCTACCCAACTTAGAATTTTATCCATATATCCTCTAAGGCTATACAACTAGTAAAGCTAGGTCCCAACTTAATTAATCATGGTATTAAATCTTTAAGTCTTTAACACCAATACACCACCTATGGTATTCCCTTAGTCATAAAGGGTCATCAACAATTTGACCGGTCTGAGGGGTATACCTAGTACTATCTCTATATCAAACTTATACCAAGCACAAGATTTCGTCTCTCCGAAATAAGGGAAGACGAGGATCAATAATAAAGAGTTAAAGGGCGAGATGGTAGAACAGAGGTACAGGGATCAAGGCGTTTAAGGAATTCTAATGGAAATTGTCAGGCGGTTATGGATTGAGATTCTATTCTGGTAATCATTTATTCGCATGCTCGTATTAGTACAGTTATGTAACTGATACAATATGCTCGGACATATTTAGGGGGGCAAGTATACTAGTCACTATATATCTCAATCCACGTAAAGTAGTCGTGCGAAGTGCGAATCAAAATGCACTAAGGTTAATCAGACCGTAGTACACTGATTCTGAATAGACACTTGTATTAGTGGGGTTGATCAGGCCTCAATAATACATGTGTCATGAACAAGCCCGATAAAGGGTAAGCTTGTAAAACTAGGCTATAAAATAGCAGCATAAGTCAAGTTCAGCAAAATTAAGTGCGCTAGATGATGATGAAAAGGAGGTACAAATTATTGAAGTTCACAAAATAACACAAAATAAGCACAATAGCAAAAGCCTCTAAAATCTCTATAGTTATCAAATTTAAAAGCATACCAGGTTATTTAGCAAGTTCAAAATTTCTAGGTTGGGGCTGAGGTCACGAACCAATAGGCATGAGCTAAAGAATACTAGAAAAGGTATCTACGAATCACTTACGCGCATTAGCTGCTCCCAGAGTCTGCGCGTTCTCCACGGTCATCACGTAAGCTTGTCCGCGTCCTGGAGCAGCGGGACAGTCCCTCACTTGATGTGCTGTTGAGCCACAATATAGACAGGTACCGAGTCTCTTCCTACAAACTTGCCAGGTATGACCTTGTTTTTGACAAAATCCACAAGTGGAAACTCGTTGATTCTGTCCTTGAGCTTGGTGTTGGGGTGCTGTGGCTCGAGGGAGAGGACGCTGGGTTTGCTGCGGGGACCTCTGCTGTGGTTGTTGTTGGAATGGACGTTTGTGGGGTCCCATACTTCCAGTATCCCTTTCCCGTTTTAGTCTGTGTCCCATGTCTCTCTCAACACCTTATGCCATGCTCAAGATTTTCTCGTATGAACGAGCTCGGCTAGTGGTGACAGCAAGGCGAATATCAGGAGACAACCCCTTCTTGAATCTACGGGCTCTATCCTCAGGGGTACGAACCATAGATTCTGCAAATTGGCTCAGTCTGCTAAATTTAGCAGTGTACCCATCAACAGAAAGGTTACCTTGTTCCAACCTCTCGAATTGGCTTTCGAGAGCTTCCCGAGCCACTTCGGGGTAGAATTTCTCCTTGAACAGCCTCTTGAAGTCCTCCCAAGTGAGGTCAGGAGCAGATAGTTGGGGTTCATCTCTAAACCAGGTCCGAGCTATGTCAAATAGTTGCAGGCTTGCAGACTCCACTTTGAGATCATCAGGGACCCGAGCAGTCTTCAGGAGTCGCTCCACATTCTCTATCCATTCATCGGCATAGAGAATGCCTTCAGTTCCATAGAATTCCAGGGGTTTAAGGTTCTTGAAGTCTTTGGCACTTCCTGGCCTCTTTTGGGGTGACTCCTGGTACCGAAGAGCTTCTGAAAGGCTAGTTCGTAGCAGGGTAGTCTGTTCCTTCTGGGATTCTACGAGTCCCTGGAACACTCCGAGTAGCTGTGCCCCATCCAGAGTAACTGTCGGAGTAGTTGGAGACGGAGGGAGTGCAAGAGTTTCAGGCACAGTCTGCTCAGCGGGTTCTGATGTGCCTCCTACTGTGTTCCTTGTCTGAACCATTCTGAAAGATTAGGGGATAGGAAGATTAGAATAGATTACTTAGAAATCAAGGACGATAGGAAAATTGATCAGGAATGATATCAAAAATTGAAATAAAGATCCTATTCTGTGAATGAGCTTTATCCTAAAATCCTCAATCTTGTTGCAGGCCTGTTCGGTCCCTAAGTTGGAACCGAACGATTTAGTCGTTTGACCTGCATGGGCCACCACAAAAACATATCACGACTCGCACCCGGATATTCGGGCACGAGTGCGTGGGTACGTCCAGCCTACGCCGCAGTGTCGGCGGTAGTGCGCTGTCTAGGGCATATCCACAGTTAAATTAAACTCTAGCTCATTCACAAAAATTAAACAGGCCAGGAAATAACAGGAAAAGGAATGCTGAGATTTTATAACCAGAATGTGACAATCAGATTCAGAGTTATTACAGAACCAGAAGTTAAATCGGGGACAAACCCGATTACTAAGATGAAAGGAAAATAAATAACTACTGCTGGCTACTCCGCAGGAGTAGTCTCCTGTGTGGGAACCGGCTCCGCAACTGTATCACCTGCTGCCTCATAGGGGCCATAATAGGTGGGGGCAAGGTTCTCATCATCGCCTAAATCAATGGATCCAATCAGGAAAGGAGCAAAGTACACAATGCACAACAAGATTTAAACTATATATTTGTGACAGGTAGAAAATAACTGACTAAGCATCATGTTGAGAATATGCATAAGTAAGTAGTAAAATTAACTGAGAAATAATGCTATAAATCAGGACTAGAAGTAAAATATGATTAATTGCTATAACCAGAAATATGAGTAAAACAGGAATAAAATGTGACAGAAAATGTAGCTGTAACAAGACAACAAGAACTGCAACACGCCAAGAACTATGTGCGTGAACTTGTGTATTTAGAATACATAGTTGGCATGTAGGGGTTTATAAGGCTAATAAGGCCGTCATAGATGACTAGCAGTCAGGAACAATCAGGAATAAGGCTGATGGTACAGTCGCGTACCAACAGCTAGCAATCACGACAGGGGAAAGGGTAAACTACATGCCTTCTAGTATTCTCCCACCCGACATGAAAAGCAAGACATAAAATCCCAAAATCTAACACTAAATGAAATCATCAATGGTACTAGTAAAGCAAGGAACTAATTTTCACAATATAAAGATTAAACTTGAAGTGCAGGTACTTGCCTGATGTTTGGATCCGATTATAGTTTGGTGTCTCGGGGAAATTTCCAGAGATGTGTCCGAATGCTGAAATAAACATTACCATCATGCTCAGAAGATATCAAATAGCTAGAAACGCCTGTCCTTGGGTCCAATTTGGAGACAAGGGCAAAACAGTAATTTCGGGTCAAAACGGGGTCCTCTTGTAGGCCCGCTTTGCACCGAAAAATGTGTCAGGGTCAAAGGTCTCAAAATTCACCAAACTTAGTGTCAACAGGTCAGGAACGATAATACGAACCCAACAAAACTTCCAGAATTGGATTCCGATGGGCCGATCACAAAATCGCCCGTCGAGCGGGGCCTGTGGGGCCCACGACACGCGATTTCGTCAACGTTCTCAGAATCGAACCAAACTTGGGTCACAGGACCAGCGTATCGCTACGAGTCCGATGGCGCAAGTTTCGTCTCGATCCGACGTGTGTACAAGAAGTTAGGGCTTGAAACAGAAAAGACGGATACGGGGCGGTGTTCGCGGATACGTGTTGATCCCGGTGTGCACGCACACCCGAATCGACTTCCGCAAAATTCCACACGTCCGTATCAACGCTGCGCACGTATCTGTGAAGACCTCGCGCGACCAAGTCGTCCCGTTTGGCGGGGCGTACCCAGTTCCGGGGTGAATCGGGTCGATATTTTTCCTGTTTTTGGATCGCGGTGTGCAATCACCACAGGACGCGATGCCCCGAGCGGTTTATCCGGGCACCGAGAGGGTCATACAGGCTTCACAACGCAATTTACGGAATTGAAAACGGGGCAGCGAGGGGAAAGTTACACGCACCTGAACAGGGTCAAAAAACCCAGAATTTTCTTTGTCCGTGTCGTGTCCGACACGCCGACACAGGGGAAGAATTAGGGCTAGGGTTAGGGTTTTCTGGTTCAGGCGATGGCCGGCCGGCTGAGGGCTGAGCGACGATGTGCTGGCCGGAGGCGGCCGGAGGCGGCCGGGGACGCCGAGGCGAGGCCGGGCGGAGGCACGGCAGAGCGGGGTGGCACGGAGGACGGCGGCTGCTGCTGCTGGAGTCGGGGACGCCGGAGGCGGTGCTCGAGGAGGGGAGGAGGAGGAGGAAGTGGCAGGGGCAGCACGGCGGTGGACGGGCGGCAAGGGGGTCTGACGAGGGTGGTGGTGCACGACGGAGCGGAGGCGAGTGCAGCGGCGGTGTCGCAGGGGCTGTCGGCCGGAGGGGGGGTTTTAGGGTTTTATATAGGGGATGGCGAGGCGAGGGGGGCCGAGGGAGGCGGCGCTGGGGTTGGGGTCAGGCCCAGCGGGCAGGGGCGAGCCGGATGGAGCGGCGCTGCCGGCGGATCCGGCGGAGGAGGCGGTCAGCGGCGGAGGAGGGGGAGAACGGGTCAGGGGTGAGGGGTGGCCGGATTGCGGGTGCGGGTCGGGTGCGGGTGGACCCGACCCGACCCGCTAGGGTATTGGGCCGGTTCGATGGGCCGGGCTGAGAGTTTTGGGCCGGGTTTTGATTTAAATAAATAAATAAGTAAATAAATAAATAATAATTAATTAAATAATTAATGTTTTTAGGTAATTAAAAATAAGTCCGGGGTCCAATAAATTCCAGAAAAATTACCCTAAGTCCAGTTTTCCATTTTACACCAAAAAATATTATTTTCATAATATTTTAATGTTATTTATTATCAATTAAAAAAATCATGTAATAATTTAAAACCCTGAATTTAGTTACAGAAAATTCCCAGAAAATTCCAGAAAATTGCGAAAAATCCAATTTTAATATTTTTGAAAAAAACAAGGGCTTAAACTGATCCCGATAGAAGAAGAGAAGGCTGAGAAGTTCTTCGACGGACTAAACTTTGAGTTGCAGAAACTAATTGGATCCGTTGCTCCTACATCATACCCGGACGTCCTTGCTGCAGCACGACGCATGGAGCGCGTCATCAGGAGAGAGACCAGTCTGAAGCGGTCATCCACATCATCACCAGCCGGATCACCACAAGAAGAAGTTACAAAAAGACCTCACATGCACCAGCCACCAGAAGCATCTCCACAGGCAATACATGTCTGTCCATATTGTCACAGGCGAGGCCATATAGAGAACAAGTGCAGACGAAAAATGAGATTATGTTTAGCTTGCGGATCCAGTCAGCATTTATTGAGGGAATGCCCTGAGCGTCGAGAAGGAGCACCAATGGTAAACCAACAAGCATTACCAGCACCGAGGCCAGCCTATCCAGCATTGGGAGCACCACAAATGGAAGTTGAAGAAGTTATACCACCACCTCCAGGTGGGTATCAGCCGAGGCCACCTTTGATACCCCAGGCACTACTCTTCCAGCAGGCTCAACATCAGTAGAGGAATCGACTGCAAGGACGCGGACAAGCCCTAGCGATGACCTTGGAGAACATGCAGACTCGTGGAGTAGCTAATGCGCGTAAGTTCTTGTAGTTTTCTGTTTTTAGATTTGCTTTAGTTCGTGCATGTTGGTTCGTGACCTTAGACTTAACCTGACAGTTTTTTAACTTGCTAATAATAAATAACCTAGTAATTTTGAACTTGCTAAATAACCTAGAATGTTTTATAATTGTTAGTTTAATATGTTTTATAAAGGATAACCTGATTTTTTTTTAAACTGTAATTTTCTAGATTTTCTTCACCCGAAAATTTTTATAACTTCTATTTGCTTAGGGAAATAATTTTTTTCTATGTGTTTTAATCCTCACTTGATCTCCTTAATTGTAATGTGCTTCGAATAATGTTTGTAACCGTGTCATCTCTGTTAACCGGTTATTCTTTGATTGGGAGGACGCAATCCTCTTAAGGGGGTAGATTGTAAACCTTCTGATTTTCAAAGAATTTTTAATTTGGAATTTTTCATAATTTTCTGAATTTTTCTGGATTTTTTTGAAATTAAAACTAAGGTATTTTGAATTTAAATGATTTCTAAATGATGTTTATTATTATTAAAATATTATAAAAATAATATTTTCTAGTGTAAAATAAAAATCTAGACATAGGGTAATTTTTCGGGAATTTATTGGACCCCGAAAGTATTTTTAAAGCCCTAAAATCTGTTGTAAAAACTAACCGAATTAAACCTGAACCCGGTTCATTGAACCAAAATAAACAAAAATCCTTATTGGGTCGGATCCGGGCCCAAAACCTAGACCCAACCCGCTTGGACCCGACCCGTATTCTATTTTATTGGATCGGGCCGGATCCGCCAGACCCGACCCGTCCACCCGTTAGCCCGTTAACCATTTCTCTCCCAGAACCCTAACCCGACGACCCCCGACTCCTCACCTCCCCTCCGCCGGCCGACCCGCCGCCGCTTGGCCTCCCCGCAACCACCGCCCGCTCGCCTCCGGCCACCGCAACCGCCACCGCTCCCTCTCCCATCTTCGCCTATATAAACCCTCACCCTCCGCCCACTTCGACTTCTTCCTCCGCCTCAGGTGAGCTGCCGTCCCCGTCCCAGACCTCGCCGCTGTCAGCCCCAGACCTCGCCGCTGCTCCCCGCGCATCGCCGCCTCAGCCGACCACCGGCGCCGCCCTCCATCACTAACATCCGGTCGCCCAAGCCTCTGAACCGAAACCCTAGGGCGGACACGGCCAGACACAGGACACAGTGTCCCTTTATGTCGTGTCGGACACGAGAAAATCTCAGTTGTTGGAGCCCTATTCAGGTACCCATTTCTCTCTCCTCGTTGACCCATTTTTTATTCCGTCTATTGCATCATGTAGCCTACATGACCCTCTCGATGTCCGTGCAATCCGCTCGGTGTGTCGCGTCCTGTGGCGATCGCGAACCGCGATCCAAAATAGGAAAAACCCACGCCCTGTTTCACCCCTGAACTGAGTACGCCCCGCCAAACGGGATGACTTTGTCGCGTGCGGTCTTCACCGATACGTGCGCATCGTTGATACGGACGTGCGGGATTTCGCATAAGTTGATTTGGATGTGCGTGCACACCGGAATCAACGCGTATCCTCCGACAACGCCCCGTATCCGTCCTTTCTGGATCTTGCTGTAACTTAGTGTAAACACGTCGGATCGAAACAAAACTTGTGCCATCGGACTCGTAGTAATACGCTGGTCCTGTGACCCAAGTTTGGTTCGATTCTGAGAACGTTGACAAAATTGCGTGTCTTGGGCCCCACAAGCTCCACTTGACGGGCGATTTTGTGATCGGCTCATCGGAATCCAATTCTGGAAGTTCCGTTGGGTTCGTATCATCGTTCCTGACCTGTTGACACTAAGTTTGATAGATTTGGGGACCTTTAGTTCTGACACATTTTTCGGTGCCAAGCGGCCCACATGTGGACCCCGCTTTGACCAAAAACTGTCATTTTTGCCCCTGTGTCCAAATTGGACTTAAGGACGGGCGTTTCTAGCTAATTGATATTTTTTGGATCTAATGGTGATATTTATTTCAGCAACCGGAGTACTCCCTGCAGAACCCACGGAAGTCAGAGCTACAGTTGGAGACAGAACCCCAGGCAAGTATACCTTGCCAATACTGCAGTTTTTGCTACTTATTTCCTTCACATATATTTTTTTGTACATGCTTAAACCTAGGACCGTGTGACCTACTTAGCGTCCGATTAATAGTCGGGTGCCAACACCGTACGCGGAGTTGTGTAAAGTCACTTAGTTACATCGTGACCCTTTACATTCTCGTAGTTGTTTTATCAAGTACATTATAACCCAGGACACTTGACACCATACATATGACATAATCTTCCTGAGATATTCATGGATTCTATGTATGATGCAGGATTGACATAGATATTATATTCTTAGTTCATATTATGACTTGCTGCATTAGTTTTGATCTTGCGTGTCATGGACATGAGACGTGTGATTACATTGGGTGGGGAGAGACACATAGGGTACAGGTAGATTATATTATGACGGTGTCGTAGTCTCCCTTTGAGCTAGACAAACTATATGATATCACTGTTACCGGCTTTCCGACACAGAGCTTGTAGTGGTTTCAGCCTGAGTTATAGTGCTGCTCTCACTTGCATATCACTTAGCTGGTTTATTTATTTACCCTATTGTTTCCTTTATTTCTGTACTGCATTTATTTTGGCTTGTATTATCTGTACCTTGCTATGTCCCCTGAGGACCTGGATCCGGATTATGTCCCCAGATATAGCAGACGAGATCAACCCCGAGGTACACGGAACATGAGTAATAGCAGGAGCAGACACTGGAGCAGTACCAGATCCAGTAGTCGAGTGACTTCTACGGTATCTTCTGAGTATATACTTTGTCCATACTCAGTATTGTTGTTGATATCTTTATTTCTGTATCTTGAACAATTGTAAACAGACTTGATTATCGGGTTGTTCTCCGATTTATGTACTTGTGACTTGATGATGATGTTTATATTTCCTTTTGTTAATATTGATATATTTATTCTGTGGATGAGATCAGTAGACCCTGACTGATGTATTACAGCTTAAGTACATCCCGATGGATCCATTAAATTGGGTTTGTCCATCGGTGTGTGCTGCTGGCCTTGCCACGTGTCTAGTCCCTCGTTATTTTGGGACTGGGGCATGACATTCTGTTATTCTTTAGACTCATTGATGTATTATTTTAGACTCATGAGTTATATTGTGACTATTCTATTCTTTATCTGATTCGTGCTCATTTCTATCTTAGTTCTGTGATTGAGTATACTATTATTATTGGTGGTTCATTATATTGTTAGATAGTTTATCTAGACAGCGTTCTACAGCCGATTCTGCGGCGTAGGCTGGGTGGTGTTTTCGACTAGTACCCTTACACCGGGTGCGGGTCGTGACAATCATAGTATTTTTCTCTGCCATAGTTTGGGTGTTGAGCATTTTCTGCGTCAGACGAGGATGCTGCATGGACAGCCTAAGGGGACGCATGGCGAGCGGCTTCAACAGAAGAGAGGGAGGCGAGAAGCGCAAGCTCCTTAGTTGGGCGAGGCACAGTGGCCTGTGCTACCTACGTCATGCGGGTCTTCAATGTCACGCCCCGATCTCCCGCAGGCAAATCGGTCATTCCCGCTAGCCGAGAATTACCGCGCCAGCGCTCTCGCAGAATGATCGCTTTGATCCATCCGGCGTGATGCCGCACGAGCGTACAGCGGAGTCATGAACGCATAGGCGATCGGTAACAAGTTTACCGTAGCCATCCACCTTAGCGATGATTCGCCTCGGTTGAGCGATACGTCAAGCAAGCCTCTGAAAGCCTAAGCTGAATTCCTGTAGGGACAAGTCTGGATATCCTTTGCCTCAAACAAGGATTTCTTGCCTGAGCAAAGTGGGTTGGGACATGCACTTTGCCGTTTGAATCGGCAGTCCGCTTGAACGGAATAGGGTGTTACATCCTACCCAACTCAGAAAATGTCTCGTCCACGAGACTTACTAAGGACAAGCAGTACGTTTCAATCAATTTTGATTTAATGATACAAGGCTGAGGCAAACCTATTTGTACTTGTTTATTTGGATATTCACTTGCACAAGCGTTCGAGATCGGCATATCGCTAGTCTGGATTGTACACATATTCGTAGCACTCCAAACACATGCACGCCAACCAACTTAGCGATAGCGAAGTCTTAGCACTCGAGTTTCACATTTTCTTAAGTCTTGGATCGTGCACAAATTCAAGGTGTCCCTCGAATAGATGCATTCAACCAAACTTAGAGTTAGTGAAATCGGACAAGCTAATACGATAATCTCAAGGGTCTCGTACAGGTTGGCACAAATGCCACTCGTATCATGATATCATACAAGCAATCATAATATTCAAAATACATTTTGAAAGTATTTAGACTTATTGTTGGAACATTCCATTGAGGCATTGAGAGAGAGCATGCACATAACCCACGAACGAGCTTTCGAAACAGAGATATCGAAATGAAGTCCAATGGTATAGAAGACAGGCTCTGATACCAACATGTCACACCCTGATCTCCCGCAGGCAAATCGGCCGTTCCCGCTAGGCGAGAAATACCGCGCCATTGCTCCCGCGGAACGATTACTTTGACCCATCCGGACGTGATGTCGTACGAGCGTGAACTATGCTCGTGCAAGGCCGTGGTTCGTTGGCTGGCGGTAAGAGTTCTAAGCCACAGAGTCGCACAGATTATCCAAGTACAGCGGAGTCATGAACGTATAGGCGATCGGTAACAAGTTTACTGAGTCGACAATAGCGAAAGCATTTAATAACACAAGTTGAAGTATTTTATTGATAATAACAAGTGTTACAGGCGGCGTATAGCCGAGATTATAAGTCGCTCAAGCCTCTCTCTCTGAAACAATAAATGCGTACCAAGTGGCTACAATTGTGGAATGATTGTACAGGCGAATGTTCAGGCAAGTTCTAATATTATGTCTTGTATATGTGCTTCAGTTCCGGACGCACCGCTGCTTTGGAGTGATCTCCATGCCTTAGCACGCACGAAGGAGGCATCTGCACCGAACGAGGTTCTCCCGCACCCTGCAAACGATCTGGTGGGTTATCAGTACATTGAATGCACTGGTGGGGAGGCTACTCGCCTGCTCGACAAATCCAAACACGTAATATAGGTTCCGTGCATCAACTATTTAGTTGTCTTTCTAGTATTGCCTTAGGATCAGTTTTATGGCATATATGAAAAGCCTAACTCGTGTGGCAGTGCATCGTGCGATATAAGAGAAAATACGGTGAGACTTACCAACTTACCATTTGTCCTTCCCTGTCCAAGGCAAACATTATTAATTCAAGCACGGGCAAGTATAAACATTCAGGGCATAGCATATGCAATACGAGAGTCGTTATATCCAGATCGTTCAGGTGTTCAGTTATTCATTTGATGCGATGTAATGACTCGCACGCGGATAGCCGCTAAGCGAGGATGACTTATCTATATGAACATGAGTCGCTGGCATAGCCATTAAGGACAATTTATAGTCTCAGGGCAAGTGACGTGCAACATGGGTGGTGAGCCCCGCTGCATAACACTTTGCCGGGTAACATACGACTATACATACGTTCCGTCCGGATCGGATCGGTCCCAGTGCCCCGGTGACCGTCCGTAGAACTCAAACAATCAATACCTTGTGCACACAAGTTGTCCGCAACATGCAGGTCAGGGTCTTTGGGGTTATCCAAATTCACATCTTCCACAATACAATCAATAACACGAGTACAATCAATAACACGAGTACAATTGCTATGAACGAGCTTGGACAGGATTCTCGTTCAAAGGTAAACTTGATGTGATCCCAGTACAATATTCACTTTGCCTTGATGCATTCCCCTGGTTCGGGGCTGCCTTTGGTGACCTAACAGTCTCGGATACTTGCAGGCTCAATCAGGCACGGAACGACTACTCAGTAGTCTCCTGGGGTTTGGATGAAAATAAGGCAACTTACAAGCAGACAAGCATGCATTTGTATAAACACAAACATTCACGTTAGCTCGGGCCCGAAGGTAAGCCGAGGAGTGAGATCTTTAGGGGACTTCCCGTGCGACACGTTCTAGGGTAGTATGCAAGGGTCTGAACGTATATATATAAGCAATGTTTCATTTTTATTTTCATGTTCTAGCATAAGCAATACAAGTTGGGATTATTCCCTTAGCTAGGTGCTTTGGATTCTTATTAGCATGCAGGGGGTGATTCATCTAGCGACTAACATGTATCATTCCATATTTTATGTATGCTGGCTAAGCAAAGACAAGTTTACCGTAGCCACCCACCTTAGCGATGATTCGCCTCGGTTGAGCGATACGTCAAGCGAGACTCTGAAAGCCTAAGCTGAATTCCTGTAGGGACAAGTCTGGATATCCTTTGCCTCAAACGAGGATTTTTCGCCTGAGCAAAGCGGGTTGGGACATTCACTTTACCGTTTGAATCGGCAGTCCGCTTGAACGAAATGGGGTGTTACATTCAAGTGGGGAGCACCCTTCTGGTTGGAAGAGGCTACCGCATAAGCAGTGGACGCATGATGTGCGGTCCCTGCGGCAAGTAGAGAGATGGGGAGTGACTGCTCCGCAGTTGGGTGAGGTACGCTGGCCTTTGCTACCCACGTCATGCGGGTCTTCTTGGGATTTGCTTGCCTCGAAAAAGGACTCGGGCTATCCCCAGAGAGCATGTCCTCGAAAGCTTGCTAGTCGAAGAGGACCACCAGTATCCTTTGAGTGAATCCGAGCTTGGCTGTGTCAGATTGTGCCATAACTTTCTCATCAAAGGAGAAAGACGTCCCCAGCAGAGTTGCCGCCTTGTTCGCCATTAAATTTGAAAGTTCTAAGAGAGCTTGATTTAATTAACAAACGAAAAGAGAGTACAAAGATGTCCTAGGCAGACAATCTAAGTAAAAATTTGTTTTCTGGGGAGTGGCGATGGAGGGTTAGGATTGTAACTGTCACGACCCGCACCCGAAAATCGGGCATGAGCCGTGGGTACGTCCAACCTACGCCGCAGAATCGGCGGTAGAACGCTGTAAAGGTCCGTTCTAGGTCAACCATATCTATCTATATCTCACAGAAAAATCCGGCATGACCTCTCCAAAAGGAGGGCAAAACCACGCAATATATATATAAAATCCTCTTCCAAAGGAGGCAACCACGCAATATATATATATATGAACTCTCAATCACAAAATCTAGGGAAAGAAATAAAGCATGATATGATATAAACAAAGAAACAGAACCAAGAGAGCAAGACAATCCAAAATAATACAGTCCAAGTCTACAAATAGCTACAATATCTCAAGCAACAAAAGAATAAGTACAGTCATCCAAAATAAAACACTGGGACCAACCCAGGAAACCCACCTAGCTAACTAGGGTGCTATCGGCGTCTCCTCGGCGCACTCCTCCTCGATCACGGGGTCACAACAGTCGTCAACACCCGGCCCGTAGAACGTAGGGCAATAGTCCTCAGGATCCTCTGGAAAAAATATGTCCAGTCAGGACTGGAACGAAGTACATAACTATGAAAGTAACTCCAAATGCATGGTAAGGTGTATATGACGAGCAATAGAAAAGTAATCAAGATGCACAGGAAATAAATATATGCTGGAGCACAATAAGTAGCTACAATGTAAACTGGAGAACGATACAAGTAGTGAAAAAGTAACTGCAGGTGAGAAACATGAATACTAGCTAAGTGCCTTGAGCATAAGTTCGTTATGTGATCGGCTTAGGTTGCACATGAAAAACACTAAGATAACTCCGTTATGCGTGAGTTGCATAACCGACATACACATGAATACTGTTTGGCTTTGATCACATAACCAACTCACTACTCCCCCCCACTAATACCATTGGATCCAACCACAACACGCTACGTACATGATAATAGCTCACGCACACGAAGGCGAGAGCACAATAAGTACATGATAGCACATGAGACTCAATACCCGAAGCACATGATAAAATACACGTGATAGAGTACCCGCTGAACACGGTAAGGGGGATAGCATCTCATGACGGGATCCACTAGTACCAGCTCGTGTAATAATATGTCAGAATCAAGTATTACAGTTCTAGAACAGGTGATATAAACGCTATCATGAAATGGAAACTATCAGAGGTAGGTACTCGCCTGATGTCCTGAGCAACTAATGAGGATCGAGATCCGGACCGGTGTCGCAGGGACCTAATGCGAAAAGCAAGGATTAAACAGGGTTCTAAGCATTTAAACTGATATAAAATAATTAAAAACAGGCTTCTAGGGCTATTCTAGGTCGAACGGGTCAAACGGGTGAAAATCGGGTCAAAAGTCAACCCGGGGTCCAAAAAGTCAACTCTAGGTCAAAACTAGGTCAAACGTTGACTTTTACGGTCAACGGGGACAATTATGGTCAAAGCTAGGTCAAACTAGGGTGCCCCTGAAATTCTAGGTCAAACCGAGCTCATTAAGCTACTAAACTCACAAACTCGCCTAATCGAGATACCGGGATACCCTCGGTATCCGATACCTCGCCCTAGGCCACGCACCCCGCCTAAACCCGCTAAAACCTATGCTAGCACGCGTAATTATATATATATAAACATATAAAAATCACTCCCAAGCATTTCCTAGGCTAATGCTCAAAAACCCCGCTCGAAACTCAATACCTTGAATATCTCAAGGTATCGAGATACCTCGGTATCTCAAGGTATTGAGGTTTCGCTCTAAAACTCTCTAACTAGCTATCTAGCTATTGATTATGCTCCTAGTTATTAATCTAGGCTAGGTAATATAGATATCTACTATATTTATATATGTCTAAGTAGGTATCTACCTATATACATATATATCCACACACATATACCCAATACCCATTACCTTACCTAACATAACATATATATATATTACCTATCAAGATATCTATAGATATATATATAACTATAGGTATATAGTTATATATATCTTAGGTAGATATATCTAAGTATCTAGCTATCTACTTATCTATAATCTATAAATCTAACTATCTACCTATTATCTACTTATCTAAGTAACTACCTATCTAGTATCTATCTAATGATATATCTATCTATCTTTCTATTCTCTATATATATAGCTAACTATAGATATATATATATATATATCTATATATATCAAACTCTCACTCACCCTCACTAGCTCTCGCTACCCCTGCATACTAGCTAACCCTGCTGCTGCTCTTGCTGCTGCATGTACTGCTACTGCTGCTGCTGTGCTTCTCTTCCTGCTGCTGCTGCTGCTTCAGAATCTGCTGCTGCTGCTGCAGCTTCTTGCTGCTGTGCAGGCAGCAGCATGCTGCCTGCCTGCTGCTGGCTGGACCACCCCCTTCCTCTCACATACACACACACACACACTCCTATATATATACCTATATATATCACTCTATATATATATATATACATACATATATATCTATATATATATCAACTAGATATCTATATATATCACACTCATCTACACACTCTAACACACATACTAACGAACTCACACACTAATACACACACACACTCACAACACTAACAACACACACACACATAAATATATACATAGCTATATATATATATATATATATATAGCTTAATATATATATATATATATATATATATATATATATATATATATATATCTACACACACTCTCAACTATATATATATATATACACACACATTCAAAATATATATATACATATACACACACACAAGCACACTTACACATATACATATATATATATATATACATATACACATAGACGTATACACACACAAGCACATAGATCTAAATACACACACACATATATAAATATATATATAACACACATACATATATATAAAAATATATATATATATAGATACATATACACTAACACAACACAACACACAACACCACCCAAACCACACGCCCCACTCACACCCAACGACCCCGACACTCACCAATACCCTAAAATATATAAAATATAACTCGAAAACTCTAGCACACACTCCCCGATACTAACCCAATGCGCGCACAAGCCCGAAACGAGGAAACCAAGTCGAAATGGCCGTTCGGTCATTTCGACGAACACGTGGTGCGCGGCTCGGAAAACCTCCTGAAACGCACACCAAACGAACTCGGAATCGGCCCAAAATTTACCCACGCACTCTACACAATATCTAGATCCTAGAAAATGTGATCCCGCGTCGATTCTAGGTCCGTGGTGGAAACGCGCACGCACTTAGAATCGGCAATGACGAAAAGTCCCAATTTCGCCCGAAACGCCCGTTTCTCTGCGACGCGGCTTTCCTTGTCCAAACGGAGACATGCACTCACCCTCTAGACACCCGACAACGTCTACCTAGGTCCATCTAACCTAGGACATCACCCAAAATTGGGCCAAATTTGGATTCCACCCGAATTCGACACAAAACTTAATGTCAAAGTCTCTAAACTCACCCAAACTAGTTCCAACTTCCTCCTACGGGTAGGATTAGGGTCTAGGAGGGTTCTACAACACTAATTACACTACATAAAAATAATTAGGAAGGGAAAAGTTAGGTTTTACCTCTTGGGAGTTGGAATCCTAAGGCCAAAGTCTCACAACCCCTAGAA
The DNA here is from genome assembly GCA_036927795.1 of Iris macrosiphon. Lineage (NCBI taxonomy): Eukaryota > Viridiplantae > Streptophyta > Magnoliopsida > Asparagales > Iridaceae > Iris > Iris macrosiphon. The sequence goes on along the minus strand of JAYESA010000016.1, from coordinate 98,947,502 downwards.
ATTATCTCCCTAAGGCTCCAAGCCACCAAAACTAGCCTCCACACAAAGTCTAGGCTCCACACACCTAGGTTAGAGAAAATGTAAGGTTAGGGTTAGCTTAAGGAAGAAGGAATGAAAGAAGAAAGAAGAAAGAAGAAAAGTGAAGAGGGAACTCACCTTGGAGAAGAAGGAAGAAGGAAGAAGAAGTGGAGAAGAAGAAATGAAGAAGAAGAAGTGAAGAATGAAGAGGAATGAAGAAAGAGGGGGCTGTTGCTGGCTTCACACGGAAATGGTAGGTAGGGGGTCCGGCCACATGTAAAAAGGGGTTCTCCAAAGCTCCAAATGTCCAAAATGCCCCTCTGAAACTCGGTTTTGGGTTTCGGGTTCCAAAAACACTCAAACTAACTCCAATTCTCTCCAACTAACCTCCTAAAAATAAAATAAATATTTCTAAGCCCCAAAATAATTCTCACAAGGGTGTGGGCTAGGTCGAACATGGGTCCACTAGGGTCTGACATGGGTCCAGGCTAGCCAAAACCCTAAAACAATCATTAAAAAAAATATTACAAGCACTAAATAAATATAAATATAATTAATTAAATACAAACCACTATTTATTAAATATAAAAAAAAATATACCCTATTTTCTAGAATTGGGTAGTGACAAGTCTACCCTCCTTAAAATAATTTCGTCCTCGAAATTAAAAGACGAAACTAGGACAGGAATGCAAGAAAAGAACCATACCTCAGGGCTCGAAGAGATAGGGGTATCGCTCGCGCATTTCATCCTCCCTCTCCCAGGTCGACTCCCCTGGAGAGTGATGCCTCTAGGCGACACGAACCAAGGGAATAGTCTGGTTCCTTAACACCTTCTCTCGCCGATCCAGAATCTCTACCGGCTGCTCTGGATAGCTAAGAGTAAGGCCCACCTCGATCTCCGAGTGATCCAATACGTGACTGGGATCCGCCACGTACCGTCTCAACTGCGACACGTGGAACACATCATGAACTCCCTCCAGCGTAGGCGGCAACTCAAGCCTATACGCCACGGCGCCGACCCTCTCGAGGACACGGAAGGGTCCAACGAAACGTGGGCTAAGCTTCCCGCCTCCACCGAAGCGAATAGTACCCCGCGTCGGAGAAATCCTCAGGAACACCAGATCTCCAACCTAGCACAAACAAGGTCTCTGCACTTAGTCTAAAACAAGCAATCACAAGCAAACACAAGAACAAAATCTAGATTCTAAGCTATACCTCGAACTCCAAAGGTCTCCGGTAGCTATCGGCCCAATGCCGCTGCCTGTCCTGCGCCACCCGAAGTCTATCTCTAATGAGCTTGACCTTCTCCGCTGCATCAACCACCATCTCCGGGCCAAGCAAAGCTCTCTCACCTACATCATCCCATGACAACGGAGTGCGATACCTCCGTCCATACAACGCCTCAAAAGGTGATATCTCGATACTGGCTTGGTAGCTGTTGTTGTAAGCAAACTCTACCAAGTGCAAGTGATCCTCCCAAGAGCCTCTGAAATCCAAAACACAAGTCCGAAGCATGTCCTCAAGTGTCTGAATGGTCCTCTCTGACTGACCATCTGTCTGCGGGTGATACGCACTACTAAACTTGAGCTGGGTGCCCAAGCTAGCCTGCAGACTCCTCCAGAAATGCGAAGTAAAGCGACTGTCCCGATCTGATACTATGCTCACTGGAACTCCATACAGTCTGACTATCTGGCGCATATACATCTCTGCTAGTCTCTCTGTAGACGTACCCACTTTGAATGGTAGGAAGTGGGCCGATTTGGTTAACCTGTCCACGATGACCCAAATCGCATCCTTCCCGCCTGGAGAACGGGGAAGTCCAGAAACAAAATCCATGGTCACATGCTCCCATTTCTACTCCGGAATGGGTAACGGCTGGAGTAATCCTCCTGGCCTCTGCCTCTCCGCCTTCACCTGCTGGCACACTAAGCATCGGGATACGAAGCGTGCTACCTCCCGCTTCATCCCGTACCACCATACATCATGCTGTCTCAGATCTCTATACATCTTGTTGGCACCTGGATGCATAGAATACTGGGATCGATGCGCCTCCTGGAGAACCTCCTCGCGCAATGACCCACTCGGCATACACAACCTGGTACCGTGCCGCAATGAACCATCATCAGCAATGGTGAAGTCGTCTGCTAATCCCATCTGAACCTGCGCCCTGATGCTCCTCAGGGACTCGTCCTCAAACTGTGTAGCCCTGATCCGGTCTACCAACTCTGACTGAATCTGCAGTCCCCACATCTGCATCTCAACTCTAGGCGCTATCACCTCAATGCCCAAGCTCTCTAGATCTGCCAGAAGATAACGATCTGTAGTCAGGCACATAGCTACCGGATACCTGCTCAATGCATCCGCAACTACGTTCGCCTTCCCTGGATGATACTGCAATGATATGTCGAAGTCTTTCATCAACTCCAACCATCTCCTCTGCCTCATGTTCAGCTCTTTTTGGGTAAACACATACTTCAAGCTCTTGTGGTCTGTGAAGATCTCCACACGCTCTCCGTATAAATAGTATTTCCACAACTTCAGAGCAAAAATGACCGCTGCCAACTCCAAATCGTGGGTAGGATAATTTTTCTCATGAGGACGTAATTGCCTGGAAGTATAGGCAATCACCCTCCCATTCTGCTGTAACACACAATCCAGCCCCTTCTCCGATGCATCACTATAGATAGTGAATCCTCCAGAACCTGATGGCAACATCAACACTGGAGCTGTCGTCAACCTCCTCTTCAGCTCATCAAAGGCGATCTGGCACTCCTCTGACCAAACAAACTCCATGTCCTTCCGAGTCAGCCTGGACAACGGCTCTGCAATCCGGGAAAAATCCTGAACAAATCTCCTGTAGTAGCCTGCCAGTCCCAAGAAACTCCTGACCTCGGCTACTGAACTCAGAGCACTCCATGCCTCAACTGCCACGATCTTTCTCGGATCCACCGAGATACCCTCTCCAGTCACCACATGACCAAGGAATTCAACCTTGTCAAGGAAGAACTCACACTTCGAAAGCTTTCCATAAAGCTTCTCCTTCCTGAGAGTCTCCAGCACTATCCTCAGATGCTCCTCGTGCTCCTCTGGGGTCTTCGAATACACCAAGATGTCATCTATAAACACCACCACAAACCTGTCCAGATGCTGATGGAACACCTTGTTCATCAGATTCATGAACACTGCCGAGGCATTAGTCAACCCAAACGGCATCACCAAGAACTCATACTGTCCATATCTGGTCCGAAAAGCTGTCTTCGGAATATCCTCCTTCCTGACTTTCACCTGGTGGTAGCCTGTCCTCAGATCAATCCTGGAAAACACCCTCGCTCCGCTCAACTGGTCAAATAGATCATCAATACGCGGCAACGGATACTTGTTCTTGATTGTGAGGCTGTTCAGAACCCTGTAGTCGATACACATCCGTATCGACCCATCCTTCTTCGGCACAAAAAGTACCGGAGCACCCCACGGAGAAGAACTAGATCTGATAAATCCCTTGTCCTGAAGCTCATCCACCTGCTTCTTCAACTCTATCAGCTCACTGTTGCTGACTCTATAGACGTGCTGGGATATCGGCTCCGCGCCTGGCACCAAGTCTATAGAGAACTCCACATCTCTGTCCGGAGGTAACCCTGGCAACTCCTCTGGAAAGACATCCATATACTCCTCTATCAGTGGATGCAGCGACCTCGGCTCTACCACCAGGGCTCCGCAGAAGACTCCTTCGGTCTGCTCCGCTGCTCCTCTGGCAAACTGAAACTCTGGCTCACCTGGCGGACTAAACAAAACTCTGCCTCCACGATAATCTATACTAGCACAATGCGTACTCAACCAATCCATCCCGAGTACAATATCGTAGCTCGGAAGTGGCATTATGAGTAGGCACACACTCAATTCCCGGCCTCCCAAGGTAACTCTCCGGTCTCTGCAGACATCACTGACTAGGATGATACCACCCCCGGTCGTGATCTTGCAGAGTCTAACTAAAGGTTCAGCAACAAGATGGTGTCTAACAGCAAAAGATACAGACACAAAGCTATGGGAAGCACCGGAATTAAATAAAGCAAGTGCTGGAATGGAATCAAGGAGAACAGAACCTGAGATAACATCACCAACTGGCTCGGCCTCGTCCACTGTCAGGGCAAAAGCTCGCCCCTGCTGTCCTCCTCGGTATTGCTGCTGGTGCTGGGCGAACCTCTGCTGCTGAGTCTGCAAAGGCTGACCTCTCTGTTGCGCTGCAGGTGCTCTGGCTGGTGCCCTCTGAGCGGCTCCTCCGCCCTGAGCTGTACGGGCAAGCGCTGAAGGACAATCCTTCAGCTGGTGGTCTGCGGCGCCACACAATAAATATCTGCCCAGCCTCTTTCTGTATATGTCCCATCCATGCCCTGGCTTCTTACAGAAAGGGCAAACGATGGGCTGCCTCTGGCCCTGCTGCTGACCCTGCCTCTGCTGCTGGGGCGCCTGCCGGAAGGGCGCCCGACCCTGACCCTGGTGCTGCTGGGTCTGCTGGAATGGCCTCTTGGCTGGGCCTGCACTGCTGCCTGCTCCGGAAGTGTCTCTGCCCCTCTTCGTCTTTAGCTCTAGGTCATCCTCAGCTCTCTGTGCGTCGCTGACAATCTGCTCGAAGGTCGCCTCGCGGTCGCTCCTAGTCAAGGACTTGACCGCCATGACCAAGCCCTTGCGGAACTTTCAAGCCTTCGCTGCCTCAGACAACCCCTCAACAAATCTGCCAAGACGGCAGAACTCCGCTGCATACTCATCCACTAGCATACTCCCCTGGACGAGCACCTCGAACTGACTCTCTAAGGCACTGAGAGCCATGTCCGGGAAGAACTTCTCCTTGAAAAGCTTCTTAAAAGCCTCCCAAGTCAATCCCGGAGCTGCTATCCGCGTATCCGTGCGGAACCAAGTGAGGGCAAGGTCGAACATCTGGCTGCCCGCTGCCTCTATCTGCATGCTGGCTGGGATCATCGCCAGCCTGAAAATGCCCTCTATATGCTCGATCCAGTCGTCGGCGTACAGGATCCCCTCTGTGCCGCGGAACTCCTTAGGCCGCATCCTCTGAAAATCGATGATAGTACCCGGCCTAGGATACTGAGCCTGCTCTGGCTGTGGCTGGATCTGAGCCACTCTGTCGACCGCTGACAAAGCCACCTGATGAGCATTCTCAATGCCCATCCTCAAAACATCTGTCTGGCGGTGCTGCGCATCCATCATCTCTCGGAAGAATGCGAACAACTGCGTAGCATCCACTGGCGCAGGCGGTGGTGGAGGAGGTACCACCGGGACAACTGGGGTGGCTCTCGGATCAATGGGAGTAAGGGGATCTCCGAGAGAAACTGACGCTCCCTCAACCGCAGGAGTGGCGAGTGGAGCGGTAGCGGCTGCCGGAAGTCGAGCAGGTCGAGAGGTGGCAGACCTCTCGGTGGCAGCTGCTGGGGCGGTGCGCTGAGATCTGGTCTTCGGAGGCATCCTGAACACAGATCAAAAGAAGTCAATATAGTGCAAGAAACGATAACATCAATGAAGGACAATAATATTGCAAAAGAAAATAATTTCAGAAAAATTAAAGATAGCAAAAGGAAGTAGGAAGGGTCCTAGTTGTGATTGAGCACACTCTCTCTCAGCCTATCTCCTATATCCTATTGCAGGTAACCCTAAAAGCAGACCTGCATGGGCCACTACCAAAAACGTGTCACGACCCGCACCCGAAAATCGGGCATGAGCCGTGGGTACGTTCAGCCTACGCCGCAGAATCGGTGGTAGAACGCTGTAAAGGTCCGTTCTAGGTCAACCATATCTATCTATATCTCACAGAAAAATCCGGCATGACCTCTCCAAAAGGAGGGCAAAACCACGCAATATATATATAAAATCCTCTCCCAAAGGAGGCAACCACGCAATATATATATATGAACTCTCAATCACAAAATCTAGGGAAAGAAATAAAGCACGATATGATATAAACAAAGAAACAGAACCAAGAGAGCAAGACAATCCAAAATAATACAGTCCAAGTCTACAAATAGCTACAATATCTCAAGCAACAAAAGAATAAGTACAGTCATCCAAAATAAAACACTGGGACCAACCCAGGAAACCCACCTAGCTAACTAGGGTGCTATCGGCGTCTCCTCGGCGCACTCCTCCTCGATCACGGGGTCACAACAGTCGTCAACACCCGGCCCGTAGAACGTAGGGCAATAGTCCTCAGGATCCTCTGGAAAAAATATGCCCAGTCAGGACTGGAGCGAAGTACATAACTCTGAAAGCAACTCCAAATGCATGGTAAGGTGTATATGACGAGCAATAGAAAAGTAATCAAGATGCACAGGAAATAAATATATGCTGGAGCACAATAAGTAGCTACAATGTAAACTGGAGAACGATACAAGTAGTGAAAAAGTAACTACAGGTGAGAAACATGAATACTAGCTAAGTGCCTTGAGCACAAGTTCGTTATGTGATCGGCTTAGGTTGCACATAAAAAACACTAAGATAACTCCGTTATGCGTGAGTTGCATAACCGACATACACATGAATACTGTTTGGCTTTGATCACATAACCAACTCACTACTCCCCCCCCCCACTAATACCATTGGATCCAACCACAACACGCTACGTACATGATAATAGCTCGCGCACACGAAGGTGAGAGCACAATAAGTACATGATAGCACATGAGAATCAATACCCGAAGCACATGATGAAATACACGTGATAGAGTACCCGCTGAACACGGTAAGGGGGATAGCATCTCATGACGGGATCCACTAGTACCAGTGTCACGCCCCAGTCCCAAAATACCGAGGGACTGGATGCGTAAATATGGCCAGCAGCATGCACCGATGGACAAACCCAATTTAATGGATCCATCGGGCATACTTAAGCTGTATTACATCAGTCAGGGTTTTACTATTCTCATCCACAAATAAAGATAGCAAAGTCATCAAAAGAAATATTAAACAACATCAGTCTAAGTAAATAAAATCAGAGAACAATCCGATATTAAGTCTGTTTACACAAGTTCTCAAAGACAGGAAATAAAGAGTTTAAATTAACAGGAATTAAAGTCTATTTGCCATAATACTGAGCAGGGCGAAGCAATTGTTCAGGAGAAGTCCTCAGCGATCACCTCGTCCTCAGGTTCAGGTACTGCTCCGAGTAGTGCCCCTGTTCCGTACACCTCAGGGTAGATCTCGTCTGCTATAACTGGAGAACAAAACCAGGTCCTCAGAGGGACGTAACAAGGTACAGAAGAATACGAGCCATAATACAGTGAATGAACATGCAAGTCAACCAAGATGTTAAACTCAAGAGTAGCATCAGAAATTAATAGGTCTAAGACAGTGGCATGCCGATGTTGCTATCAAACAAATCTGGGTAAATAATTAAACTAGCTAAGTGATCATGCAAGTGAGAGTTATTATTCATACTCAGGCTGAGACTACTACAGGATCAGTGACAAGAAACCATAGCAGTGTTTTCTCGAAGGGCCAGTACAGGTGCCAAAGCTCTGTGTCAGAGACTAGGACACTTCCAGATAACAGTATATAATATATATTCAGCCTTGATATGGTAATACTCTCCCCACCCAATGAAATCTCACGTCACAGTTCTCAATGTTCATGTTACGCAAGATTAGAACTAATGCAGTCAGTCATTTATTAAGTTCTAAGAAAATAAGCTTAAATCATGAAATCTATATCCTATTATGAAACTCCTTAAAAATCAGGAAGATTCTATATCATGCTTTGTGTCAGGTGTCCTGGGTATAAAGTACTGGATAGGGCAAGTACAACAGTCACAGAATTTAAAGCAAGAGAATCAAAATGAATCAATAACTGCATTTATGGCAAGGTACACTTGCCTGGATTTTCGTCTCCAAGTGTAGCTATGGCTTCAGCAGGGTTTGCAGGTAGTACTCCGGCTGCTGAAACAATATCACCATCAGATTCAAAAAATGTCAATCAGCTAGAATCGCCTGTCCTTGAGTCCAATTTGGAGACAAGGACAAAAACGTCATTTTCGGGTCAAGGCGGGGTCCAAATGTGGGCCACTTTGCACCGAAAAATGCGTCAGAGTCAAAGGTCTCAAAAACAGTCCAACTTAGTGTCAACAGGTTAGGAACGATGATATGAACCCAACGGAACTTCCAAAATTGGATTCCGATGAGCCGTTCTCAAAATCGCCCGTCGAGTGGAGCTTGTGGGGCCCACGACACACGATTTTGTCAACGTTCTCAGAATCGAACCAAACTTGGCTCACAGGACCAGCGTATTGCTACGAGTCCGATGGCGCAAGTTTCGTCTCGATCCGACGTGTATACACTAAGTTACAGCAAGTTTCAGAAAAGTCAGATATGGGGCGATGTCCGCGGATACGCACTGATTCCGGTGTGCACGTACATCCGAATCAGCTTCTGCAAAATCCCACACGTCCGTATCAATGACGCTGACGTATCGGTGAAGACCGCACGTGACCAAGTCGTCCCGTTTGGCGGAGCGTACTCGGTTCCGGGGTGAAACAGGGTCTGGATTTCCTGTTTTGGATCGCGGTGTGCGATCACCACAGGACGCGATGCCCCGAGCGGTTTGTCCGGGCACCGAGAGGGTCATACAGGCTACGCGATACAATTTACGAAATCGAATTCCGAGCTACGAAAAGAAAGTTACGGGTACCTGAAGTGTTCCGAAAAACCAAGTTTCCTCGTGTCTATCTCGTGTCCGACACGATACACTGTGTCCTGATCGGTTTTAGGGTTAGGGTTTTCTGTGCAGTTGGCCGGAGCTCAGGCGGCCAAGCTCCGCCGGAGGGAGGCTGGGGTCGGCACTGTGACGGGGAGGCCGGAGCTCTGCGGCAGAGGACGGCACGGCGAGGAGACGCTGCGGCTATGGCGGCCGGAGGCGGGCCGGGCGCTTCAGCTGCGGGGTCGGGAAGTCACCGGAGGAGGAGGAAGGGAAGAAGGGAACCGGCGCTGGGCGCTACGGGTGACTGGACACGGCGAGGAGCGGCGGCGCCGAGGTGCTGCGGGAGGGTGGTGCTGCGAGTATCGGCGTCGGCGGAGGACTGGAGGCGGAGGGGAAATGAGGTCGGCGGCGGTTTATATAGGGGAGAGAGGAGGCTGAGGGACGTCCGATGAGGGGAGGCGAAGCGAGGCGGTCGGGGAAGACGAACGGCGGGAAGGCGGAGGGTCACCGGCGCCGAAAACGGCCGGAGGGAGATGAGGAGTCGGACGGTCAGGGAAGAAAGAGTTAACGGGTCGGGCGGGTTGGCGGGTTGGGCTGACCCGGCCCGACCCGCTAGGCGGTTCGGCCGGTGCTGGTTCAGCTGGACCGGGTTCAAGCCGGTTCAGGCCGGTTTGAACCCGGTTCAGTCCGGTTTATTTTAATTTAATTTTAAAAATAGTTTTCGGGCTTTTAAAAATGTTTTCGGGGTCCAATAAATTTCCGGAAAATTACCCTATATCTGGTTTTCTATTTTACACCATAAAATATTATTTTCATAATATTTTAATATTAATTATTAACATTTAAAAATCCTTTAATAATTAAAGAACATGAATTTAATTCCAGAAAAATCCAAAAAAATTCCAGAAAATTCAGAAAAATCCAATTTAAAATTCTTTGAAAATCATGGGGATTACAATATACCCCCCTTAAGAGGATTGCGTTCTCGCAATCAAAGATTAATCGGTCAACAAAGATGACACGGTTGTAACCATGTTCGAAGCATACCAAAATTTAGGAGTACCTAGGAAAAATTATTTTTCTAAAAGTTATGCAATTTTTCAAATATGGGAAATCTAGAAAATTATAGTTTTTAGAAAACCAAGTTATCTTTCAAAACTTATCAGGTTAACATTTATAAAACATTCTGTATTATTGGCAAGTTCCAAATTACTAAGTTAACCTAAGTTATCAATTATTAACAGGTTAAAGTTATCAGGTTAAGTCTGGGGTCACGAACCAGCAGACACAGCTACAGAAATGCTAGAAACGGAACAACTATAAAGACTTACTCGCATTAGCTACGCCATGGTTCTGCGCGTCTCCCACAGTCATTACAAAAGCTTGGCCGCGTCCTTGAGGTGGTGCTCTCTGCTGTTGCTGGGCTTGCTGGTAGTGTGCTGCTTGAAGTGCCAAGGGTGGCCTTGGTTGATGTCCTGCTGGTGCTGGTAGAGCTTGTTGGTTCGCCATTGGTGCTCCTTCTCCACGTTGAGTGCAATCCCTTACCGAATGCTGACGGGATACGCATGCTAAACACAGCCCTAATCTGCGTCGGCATTCCTTGGCGATATGGCCTGCTTTGCCACAGTAGTGACAAGTAGTAAGGACTATCACTTGTGATGTAGCTGCTTTCTGCTGTTGGTGAGGTCTCTTTACAGCTTCTTCTTGTGGTACTTTGGATGTTGCTGATGGGGAAGGCCGCTTCAGACTGGTTTCTCTCCTGGTGACGCGCTCCATGCGTCTAGCTGCAGCAAGGACGTCCGTGTACGAAGTTGGTGCGACAGATCCAATCAGTTTCTGTAGTTCGATGTTGAGTCCGTCGAAAAACTTCTCGGCCTTCTCTACTTCTGTCGGGATCAAGGTAGGAGCGAAGCGACTCAGACGAATGAACTCGGCGTTGTATTCTTCCACCGTCATAGCTTCCTGAGTGAGGCGATTGAACTTGTCCGGAAGTTCAGATCGAGCGATGGCCGGAATGTACATCTCCTGGAAGAGTCTGGAGAACTCTTCCCAGGTAACTCGGTCTGGTCCGAGTCGGGTCTCCTCGGACAGCCACCAGTGATGAGCATTGTCCGTCAATTGCATTCTGACGGCAGTCATCCAACGTTCCTGTGAAAGCTCAGCTGCTTCTAGTTGATGCCGAATGTTGGTGAGCCATTCATGAACTTCTGTTGGTCCTTCTTTGCCAGAGAAAGTACGGGGCTTCAGCTGGCGAAAGTCTGTGATAGAGCCCATCGGTTGCCGTCTAGCTGGTAGGTTGGCCTGCTCCAGTGCATTTACTAGACTGTTCCTCAAGTACTCAGCTTCGCGACAATGGGCCTCAGTTTGGATTTGTTGCTGGGCTTGCATCATTGCGTAGAACATCTGGAACATCTGCTGTCCGTCCATTACTTGCCCTGGTGGAAAGACAGGCATCTGTGGAGGGAACTGGGGCGGAGGTGGAATATCATCACGCCGAAATCGGGAAGATTGCGGATCTGCTTGTCTGCTTCGGTGAGTAGAGGGATCTCCACTCAATAGCGTCACTTCATCTTCTCCGTAGGTGGCTGCATCTCCTATTGGTGTTCTTGCTGGAGTTCCGTCGTTTTCTTGTGAATCCATTACTCTGCATCAACAATAACTATAAGAGGCGCACAGGAGTCAAGGCAAGATGCAAGTCAAAATTAGTTCGAATACAGATATCAAGAACGTTTTCAAGCAAGTGGATGAGATTCTAAAACTTATCATATTCTTATTGCAGGCCTGTTCGGTCCCTAAGTTGAAATCGAACAATTTAAGTCGTGGACCTGCATGGGCCACCACAAAAACTATATCACGCCCCAGTCCCAAAATACCGAGGGACTGGATGCGTGAATATGGCCAGCAGCATGCACCGATGGACAAACCCAATTTAATGGATCCATCGGGCATACTTAAGCTGTATTACATCAGTCAGGGTTTTACTATTCTCATCCACAAATAAAGATAGCAAAGTCATCAAAAGAAATATTAAACAACATCAGTCTAAGTAAATAAAATCGGAGAACAATCCGATATTAAGTCTGTTTACACAAGTTCTCAAAGACAGGAAATAAAGAGTTTAAATTAACAGGAATTAAAGTCTATTTGCCATAATACTGAGCAGGGCGAAGCAATTGTTCAGGAGAAGTCCTCAGCGATCACCTCGTCCTCAGGTTCAGGTACTGCTCCGAGTAGTGCCCCTGTTCCGTACATCTCAGGGTAGATCTCGTCTGCTATAACTGGAGAACAAAACCAGGTCCTCAGAGGGACGTAACAAGGTACAGAAGAATACGAGCCATAATACAGTGAATGAACATGCAAGTCAACCAAGATGTTAAACTCAAGAGTAGCATCAGAAATTAATAGGTCTAAGACAGTGGCATGCCGATGTTGCTATCAAACAAATCTGGGTAAATAATTAAACTAGCTAAGTGATCATGCAAGTGAGAGTTATTATTTATACTCAGGCTGAGACTACTACAGGATCAGTGACAAGAAACCATAGCAGTGTTTTCTCGAAGGGCCAGTACAGGTGCCAAAGCTCTGTGTCAGAGACTAGGACACTTCCAGATAACAGTATATAATATATATTCAGCCTTGATATGGTAATACTCTCCCCACCCAATGAAATCTCACATCACAGTTCTCAATGTTCATGTTACGCAAGATTAGAACTAATGCAGTCAGTCATTTATTAAGTTCTAAGAAAATAAGCTTAAATCATGAAATCTATATCCTATTATGAAACTCCTTAAAAATCAGGAAGATTCTATATCATGCTTTGTGTCAGGTGTCCTGGGTATAAAGTACTGGATAGGGCAAGTACAACAGTCACAGAATTTAAAGCAAGAGAATCAAAATGAATCAATAACTGCATTTATGGCAAGGTACACTTGCCTGGATTTCCGTCTCCAAGTGTAGCTCTGGCTTCAGCAGGGTTTGCAGGTAGTACTCCAGCTGCTGAAACAATATCACCATCAGATTCAGAAAATGTCAATCAGCTAGAATCGCCTGTCCTTGAGTCCAATTTGGAGACAAGGGCAAAAACGTTATTTTCGGGTCAAGGCGGGGTCCAGATGTGGGCCGCTTTACACCGAAAAACGCGTCAGAGTCAAAGGTCTCAAAAACAGTCCAACTTAGTGTCAACAGGTCAGGAACGATGATACGAACCCAACGGAACTTCCAGAATTGGATTCCGATGAGCCGTTCTCAAAATCGCCCGTCGAGTGGAGCCTGTGGGGCCCACGACACACGATTTTGTCAACGTTCTCAGAATCGAACCAAACTTGGCTCACAGGACCAGCGTATTGCTACGAGTCAGATGGCGCAAGTTTCGTCTCGATCCGACGTGTATACACTAAGTTACAGCAAGTTTCAGAAAAGTCCGATACGGGGCGATGTCCGAGGATACGCACTGATTCCGGTGTGCACGCACATCCGAATCAGCTTCTGCGAAATCCCACACGTTCGTATCAACGACGCTGACGTATCGGTGAAGATCGCACGTGACCAAGTCGTCCCGTTTGGCGAGGCGTACTCGGTTCTGGGGTGAAACAGGGTCTGGATTTCCTGTTTTGGATCGCGGTGTACGATCACCACAGGACGCGATGCCCCGAGCGGTTTATCCGGGCACTGAGAGGGTCATACAGGCTACGCGATACAATTTACGAAATCGAATTCCGAGCTACGAAAAGAAAGTTACGGGTACCTGAAGTGTTCCGAAAAACCAAGTTTCCTCGTGTCTATCTCGTGTCCGACACGATACACTGTGTCCTGATCGGTTTTAGGGTTAGGGTTTTTTGTGTAGTTGGCCGGAGCTCAGGCGGCCAAGCTCCACCGGAGGGAGGCTGGGGTCGGCACTGTGACGGGGAGGCCGGAGCTCTGCGGCAGAGGACGGCACGGCGAGGAGACGTTGCGGCTATGGAGGCCGGAGGCGGGCCGGGCTGCTTCAGCTGCGGGGTCGGGAAGTCACCGGAGGAGGAGGAAGGGAAGAAGGGAACCGGCGCTGGGCGCTACGGGTGACTGGACACGGCGAGGAGCGGCGGCGCCGAGGTGCTGCGGGAGGGTGGTGCTGCGAGTATCGGCGTCGGCGGAGGACTGGAGGCGGAGGGGAAATGAGGTCGGCGGCGGTTTATATAGGGGAGAGAGGAGGCTGAGGGACGTCCGGTGAGGGGAGGCGAAGCGAGGCGGTCGGGGAAGACGAACGGCGGGAAGGCGGAGGGTCGCCGGCGCCGGAAACGGCCGGAGGGAGATGAGGAGTCGGGCGGTCAGGGAAGAAAGAGTTAACGGGTCGGGCGGGTTTGCGGGTTGGCGGGTTGGGCTGACCCGGCCCGACCCGCTAGGCGGTTCGGCCGGTGCTGGTTCAGCTGGACCGGGTTCAGGCCGGTTCAGGCCGGTTTGAACCCGGTTCAGTCCGGTTTATTTTAATTTAATTTTAAAAATAGTTTTCGGGCTTTTAAAAATGTTTTCGGGGTCCAATAAATTCCCGAAAAATTATCCTATATCTGGTTTTCTATTTTACACCATAAAATATTATTTTCATAATATTTTAATATTAATTATTAACATTTAAAAATCTTTTAATAATTAAAGAACATGAATTTAAATCCAGAAAAATCCAAGAAAATTCCAGAAAATTCAAAAAAATCCAATTTAAAATTCTTTGAAAATCAGGGGGATTACAACCAGCTCGTGTAATAATGTGTCAGAATAAAGTATTACAGTTCTAGAACAGGTGATATAAACGCTATCATGAAATGAAAACTATCAGAGGTAGGTACTCGCCTGATGTCCTGAGCAACTGATGAGGATCGAGATCCGGACCGGTGTCGCAGGGATCTAATACGAAAAGCAAGGATTAAACAGGGTTCTAAGCATTTAAACTGATATAAAATAATTAAAAACAGGCTTCTAGGGCTATTCTAGGTCGAACGGGTCAAACGGGTGAAAATAGGGTCAAAAGTCAACCCGGTGTCCAAAAAGTCAACTCTAGGTCAAAACTAGGTCAAACGTTGACTTTTACGGTCAACGGGGACAATTATGGTCAAAGCTAGGTCAAACTAGGGTGCCCCTGAAATTCTAGGTCAAACCGAGCTCATTAAGCTACTAAACTCACAAACTCGCCTAATCGATATACCGGGATACCCTCGGTATCCGATACCTCGCCCTAGGCCAGGCACCCCGCCTAAACCCGCTAAAACCTATGCTAGCACGCGTAATTATATATATATAAACATATAAAAATCACTCCCAAGCATTTCCTAGGCTAATGCTTAAATACCCCGCTCGAAACTCAATACCTTGAATATCTCAAGGTATCGAGATACCTCGGTATCTCAAGGTATTGAGGTTTCGCTCTAAAACCCTCTAACTAGCTATCTAGCTATTGATTATGCTCCTAGTTATTAATCTAGGCTAGGTAATATAGATATCTACTATATTTATATATGTCTAAGTAGGTATCTACCTATATACATATATATCCACACACATATACCAAATACCCATTACCTTACCTAACATAACATATATATATATTACCTATCAAGATATATATATAACTATAGGTATATAGTTATATATATCTTAGGTAGATATATCTAAGTATCTAGCTATCTACTTATCTATAATATATAAATCTAACTATCTACCTATTATCTACTTATCTAAGTAACTACCTATCTAGTATCTATCTAATGATATATCTATCTTTCTATTCTCTATATATATAGCTAACTATATATATATATATATATATATATATATATATATATATATATATATATATATATATATATATCAAACTCTCACTCACCCTCACTAGCTCTCGCTACCCCTGCATACTAGCTAACCCTGCTGCTGTTCTTGCTGCTGCATGTACTGCTACTGCTGCTGCTGTGCTTCTCTTCCTGCTGCTGCTGCTGCTTCAGAATCTGCTGCTGCTGCTGCAGCTTCTTGCTGCTGTGCAGGCAGCAGCATGCTGCCTGCCTGCTGCTGGCTGGACCACCCCCTTCCTCTCACATACACACACACACACTCCTATATATATACCTATATATATATCACTCTATATATATATATATATACATACATACATATATATCTATATATATATCAACTAGATATCTATATATATCACACTCATCTACACACTCTAACACACATACTAACACACTCACACACTAATACACACACACACTCACAACACTAACAACACACACACACATAAATATATACATAGCTATATATATATATATATATATATATATATAGCTTAATATATATATATATATATATATATATCTACACACACTCTCAACTATATATATATATATATACACACATTCAAAATATATATATACATACATATACACACACACAAGCACACTTACACATATACATATATATATATATATATACATATACACATAGACATATACACACACAAGCACATAGATCTAAATACACACACACATATATAAATATATATATAACACACATACATATATATAAAAAAAAATATATATATATATATATATACATATACACTAACACAACACAACACACAACACCACCCAAACCACACGCCCCACTCACGCCCAACGACCCCGACACTCACCAATACCCTAAAATATATAAAATATAACTCGAAAACTCTAGCACACACTCCCCGATACTAACCCAACACGCGCAGAAGCCCGAAACGAGAAAACCAAGTCGAAATGGCCGTTCGGTCATTTCGACGAACACGTGGTGCGCGGCTCGGAAAACCTCCTGAAACGCACACCAAACAAACTCGGAATCGGCCCAAAATTTACCCACGCGCTCTACACGATGTCTAGATCCTAGAAAATGTGCTCCCGCGTCGATTCTAGGTCCGTGGCGGAAATGCGCACGCACTTAGAATCGGCGACGACGAAAAGTCCCAATTTCGCCCGAAATGCCCGTTTCTTCGCGACGCGGCTTTCCTTGTCCAAACGGAGACACGCACTCACCCTCTAGACACCCGACAACATCTACCTAGGTCCATCTAACCTAGGGCATCACCCAAAATTGGGCCAAATTCGGATTCCACCCGAATTTGACACAAAACCTAATGTCAAAGTCTCTAAACTCACCCAAACTAGTTCCAACTTTCTCCTACGGGTAGGGTTAGGGTCTAGGAGGGTTCTACAACACTAATTACACTACATAAAAATAATTAGGAAGGGGAAAGTTAGGTTTTACCTCTTGGGAGTTGGAATCCCAAGGCCAAAGTCTCACAACCCCTAGAAATCACCTCCCTCAAGCTCCAAGCCACCAAAACTAGCCTCCACACAAAGTCTAGGCTCCACACACCTAGGTTAGAGAAAATGTAAGGTTAGGGTTAGCTTAAGAAAGAAGGAATGAAAGAAGAAAGAAGAAAAGTGAAGAGGGAACTCACCTTGGAGAAGAAGGAAGAAGGAAGAAGAAGTGGAGAAGAAGAAATGAAGAAGAAGAAGTGAAGAATGAAGAGGAATGAAGAAAGAGGGGGCTGCTGCTGGCTTCACACGGAAATGGTAGGTAGGGGGGGTCCGGCCACATGTAAAAAGGGGTTCTCCAAAGCTCCAAATGTCCAAAATGCCCCTCCGAAACTCGGTTTTGGGTTTTGAGTTCCAAAAACACTCAAACTAACTCCAATTCTCTCCAACTAACCTCCTAAAAATAAAATAAATATTTCTAAGCCCCAAAATAATTCTCACAAGGGTGTGGGCTAGGTCGGACATGGGTCCACTAGGGTCTGACATGGGTCCAGGCTAGCCAAAACCCTAAAACAATCATTAAAAAAAATATTACAAGCACTAAATAGATATAAATATAATTAATTAAATACAAACCACTATTTATCAAATAAAAATAAAAAATATACCCTTTTTTCTAGAATTGGGTAGTGACAGTAACAACTCACTTTACTCCGTGGACGATCCGATGTAGGAGGAGGAAGCTCTTCTCTCTTGCTTGACTGTAGGTTCACCGATAGCCCTTTTGTATGGGTGTGGTACCCTACTATTTATAGTTACCCCTGGGCACGCATATGTTTGGCCGCATAGATGTTGGAGGGTGCCACGTGTCCATTCATAACAGGGTGTAGCTGTAACCGTGAGCAGGCCAAGCTGTCAGGCGGGCGCTTGTTAGGATTTTTTGTTGCTGAATATCTGGGTGGTTCTCGTCCTTTGTGGGCGTAACTTGGTCAGCTTGACTCATAGTCCGTGCTTGGTTGGAGAGAATCACTCTTGTCATAACAACAAGATTTGGTCTTCATGAAGTCTGAAACACATGTGGCTAGAGACGCATAGGACTCATGGAGTCTGGGACGCGTGGGACCAAAGACGCATGTACCGCTTGGAGCCTGGGACGCATGTGGCCTGAGACGCATAGAACGTACGGAGTCTAGGACGCATAGGGCCAGAGACGTATGGGACGTACGGAGTCTGGGACGTATGGGGCCAAAGACGTATGAAACGTATGGAGTCTGGGACACATAGGGCCAGAGACGTATGGGATGTATGGAGTATGGGACGCATGGGACCAGAGACGCATGGAACGCATGGAGTCTGGGACGCATGGGACCAGAGACGAATGAAGTATGGGATGCATAGGGCCTATTGTGCTGTATACGTGGCGCTGCGCATCCATCGAGAGTGAAGTTCTGTGCTGACGTGAGACTCTTGTCGTTTAATGTGTTCACGTCTTTTGAGGCATTCAGAAAATCTGTTTCATCAGGATTTTTTGTCAGAGATGATCCTGCTGACGGGACGCCACGTTAGGTCATTCTGCGGCCAAGCTGCTTTGCCTGATTGGGACGCTTGGACGTCGTCTTGTTGAGTCGCAGGGTGATTATTCGACTTGATCTCTTCTGATCTTTGGGAGTGTAACCTTCGTATCCTGAAATTCGTGCTTAAATATTGTTATTAGGTTAATTTGGGGCTATTGAAATTTTTCCATAATTTTTAGTTAATTAAAAACTAGTAAGACTAATTTCCTAGGATTTTTAAGAATTTATTTTAGGTCCAAACGTAATTAAAAATATCCCAAACTTTTATTTTAAGTTCTAAATAATAAAATATATTTTCTGAAATATTTTGGGATTTTTTTGATTATTTTTAGCATTTATTTTGAGTTAATTATGAAAAACTGAATTAAAAACTAATTTCTGAAAAAGAAAACCCAAAAAGTAATTATTTCTGCCCAGTCAGCCAACAGGGGCCCACCTGTCAGCCTCCCACAGAGAACAGTGCGGGGCCCGCCTGTCGGTGACCGTGGGTTGGGTCTGGGTGTAGCCGAGCCGACCTCGAGCCGAGCCGAGTCAGAGTTCGACTCGGACTCAGCTGAGCCGAGCCGCGTCAGATTCGGACCATCCAATTTGGACGGGGCTGCGCGGATGGCTGCCATGTATCAAGCTCCGAGCTGCGGCTTCTTTCTCTCTCCTCTATATATATAATAGTTTAGTTATTAATTTCTAGGATTTTCCTTGAGCCGATTTTTGGAGAATTGTCATCTAGGGTTCCTTCATCTTCCAGAAGCCATTGCGCATAGCTCCGGACTCCAAACGAGGCATAGTTTTTTGTGTTAGAACGATATTGAGGTTAGATTTCTGATTATATAAATTTTTTTACGAAATTATGAGTATTAAATTCTGAAAAATTCGTAGAGTACAGCATGTCCGAAAATAGACGTGTTTCGATGTTTTGACAATTTTGGGAGAACCAGGAATCAGAATCATGAACCGCTTGAAGTTTCGGAAAGCTAATGTTGATATCATTGACATATGTTTTTCTCAGAATTTAATTCAAAGTATATACATACTATTAATTCTGTAGAACTTCTAGGTTAGAATTAAACCATCGGTGCACAATACGAAATTTATATATGCCATATTTCCCAAACGAATTTGAATTCGGACGAGCCATAAATTCCAGCATGTTTTTGATGTTGAAATCTATAGGAAATCATGCATGAAAGTTGAGTTTGTGTCGGTTGACTTTTTGGTCAACAGATCGCCTCGATTTGCGTGCCATGAGTCTCGAGTTGATAAAATTCAGTTCCTTTGGACAAAATTTAGAAATTAACCTAAAAATCAGAATAATAAGATTAAAATAGGATTTTAGAGTAATTATTCAAGAATTAAATAAATTAAAATAAATTATCTTTTGACATGGTAAAATTGTAATACATAGGCTATTTGGACTGTGACTTGGACTCTGATTCATACCAGCAGCAGGATCCCAGGCGAGTTCATTCTCTGACAGTTTCTATTATGTTGATTATCTCTATAATTCTTGTTGTATAGCGTACATGACCCTGACACTGTTCTTTACACGAGTTGGCATCATTGAGACTTGTCACGAGGAGTCGTGATTGGAATCCATCGTACTAGCTGGGGAAATGGGGAAATATTAGTAGCTTATGTGATCATACCCAACTTTACATGCATTATTAGCTCACCCACACCTCACGTCGGTGCAGCCTTACCCTTACATGCCTCATCGTTGTTACATATGGTTAGCCGGACTTGTTGGGGATGATCGCTAATCAATATAATGAGTCATATAGTCCCAAGCCGATCACATGATATACTGATGTTTTACACACTTAGTTAGATGATTCTTGACATGTATCTCTAGTATATGGATCTAGCATCTCCACATGTTCTAGTTATTGTTCTTGTACACACTTACATACCAGTTCATTGTTCTTGTGTGTACTTGTATTTCTATTTCATTGCTAGATGTACATTGATGATGACATGCTCCAGTATTTCATTTATTCCAGTATTTCTATTTCCAGTATATCCATGCTCGTCAGTATTTCTTACTGCCAGTATTCCTATTTGTCTTGTATTTCTTTACACTGTATTATAGTTTTTGTCAATATACATGGAACTGCTGTTAGAGGTGTATTTCGTTCCAATTCCGACTGGATATTTTTTCCAGACTGTGACATAGAGGACTTGTTCCCAGCATACTTGGAGATTGGATGTTATTGATTACAGGTTAGATTATTTATTGTTGTTTAGACTTGTCTCATATTTTATTTGTTTGCTTCGATATCCCATCGTGCTTTAGCTTATGTGATTGAGTATATTCCGTATTAAATTGTGATATCTGTGTCTCCTTATGGAGTTGGATATTCATGTGAGATTGATTAGATAGTTACATGACCTAGACAGCGTTCTACCGCCGATGCTGCGGCGTAGGCTGGACGTACGCACGCTCTCGTGCCCCTATACCGGGTGTGGATCGTGACACATTTTTAGTGGTGGCCCATGCAGATCAGACTTCGCAAGTTGTGCGATATCGTGGTAGTATGACATCTTAGTTGTACTACTGCTTGCCTGCTATAGAATATAGGACATAGGATACTAGGATGAGAGAGGATACTCAATCACAAAATTATTTGGGAGATTCTTGGGACGACCCTTGAGAATCTTATTATAATTTTCAATTTAAAACTTTTCCCTTGTCCCATCCGTTCTCGCTTGTTGTTATTGAACTTGATTCTTGTTGATCAGTTATTAAATTAAAATATTGGTATCATTGTTGAGTTTGATTCTTGTTGACCAGTTATTAAATTTAATTCTTGGTATCGTTGTTGAGTTGATTTCATATCGAGATAAATTTTATGGGCTAAAATTTACGGTATCATCTGATGACATATATTGATGAGGACAGTGAGAAAGGTAAAACGTCTACTTTGGTTATGAAGCCTAGAGTTTATCGCAGCCACATTAGTTGTCGTGCCGAAAACCTAGGAACCTGACTTCGGATGTACATATCTTAGTTATGAATTTAGATTTTTTCGCAGCCATACCGGTTGGCGTGGCGAAGATTCTAGATGACATGATTATAGAGTTGCATATCTTAGTTACGGAACCTGTCGTTTATCGCATTTATGCTTACTGGCGTGGAGAGGATTCTGAGTGTCATGATTTCTGATAGACGTGTATGATTATCAGGTTGTATCTTAAATTGGTTCTTAAAGTCTTATCTCAATGCTTATCTACTTCTGTTATTCTAGGACTTTGTTCCATCATTTTTGTTTCTTGATAGCAATAGAGTTACCTTCAGTCCTTGATCCAGTTCCTTTTTGAGCTTATTTTCTTTGAGGATTCCTTGTTAGTATGATAATTAGTGACTTGCAATTATGTCTGTGTCTTGTATTAGTTTTGACTGAGTATGACTTGTGAGTTGTAAGTATTTCTTGGTTGGACATGTGAGCAGTAGGAATCAATCTAGAGAACCCGTAGCATAGTGCCTTGTAGCAATAGTTCTATAATAGATGCCATTATAGTTAGTATTGATACTATAATTAGAGGAGTAAAGAGTATCAGTGATGGTTCCAAGAGTAAGTATCAGAGTCATCATGCCCGTCCTGGATAGTCATGAATTTATGTAATTGGATGATCTGTGTAAAAAATTAAGTATCGAAGAATTATGTTAAAAATTAATGTAGCATGATATTCAATTTGATGGCTGATACTTGGTTGTGTCAAGAGTAAAGAAATGCATATGCATAAAGAAAATTAATGAGTGTGCCATAGTAGGAGGATACCCATAAGTGTATAAGAGAGTTAAGAATTTAAAATGACAGAATTGACGATTTGTTAAATCAAAAATTTTATGAAGATTGTGGTATGATTAAATGTCACTAACATTTGAGGAAATTAAGGAGATTATCATTATATTCATTGGACTGCAAGTTATGAAATTATTTTTGAATGTTGCATTTGAAGATCTTGTAAGTATTATATTGTTGAGTATTGTGTGGAGAAAAGAATCAAGGAATAAGATCGTTAATGGATTAGTATTGAATTCAAATTTTGGGATAAGATTTTTAAATTTTTATTGACTGGATTTCAATTAAAGGATTGTATAGTAAATTTTGTATTTAGTGATTTACTCAAAATTTGAGGAGTAAGATGATTAATGGGTTAGTGTTCGAATACAAACTTTTGGATGAGATTTTAAATTTTATAAACATGCATCAATTGGATTTAAATTAAAGGAGTAAGATGATTAATGGATTAGTGTTTAGAATTCAAACTTTTCGGATGAGATTTCTTAAATATACATTGAGTGGATTTAAAATTAGAGGATTGGATATTAAGGTTGTATTTAGTAATTAGCATAAAGTTTTTGAGGAGATTATGATACGAATGGAATTCGATTTTAAATTTGAAGATTTTAGGAATATGATATCTATAGAATTTTGGAAGTTTTATAGCAATATGGATTTACTTCATGATTATATGGTTTGATGAATTTAAAATTTTGATGGAGAAATAATATAAATGAATACATACAACTATTGAGGATTTTAAATTTTGAGGACAAATTTTTTTTAAGGTGGGTAGACTTGTAACCTCCGTATCCTGAAATTCGTGCTTAAATATTGTTATTAGGTTAATTTGGGGCTATTGGAATTTTTTCATAATTTTTAGTTAATTAAAAACTAGTAACACTAATTTTCTAGAATTTTCAAGAATTTATTTTAGGTCTAAACGTAATTAAAAATATCCCAAACTTTTATTTTAAGTTCTAAATAATAAAATATATTTTCTGGAATTTTTTTGATTACTTTTAGCATTTATTTTGAGTTAATTATGAAAAACTGAATTAAAAACTAATTTCTGAAAAAGAAAACCAAAAAATTAATTATTTCTGCCCAGTCAGCCAACAGGGGCCCACCTGTCAGCCTCCCGCAGCGAACAGTGCGGGGCCCGTCTGTCAGTGACCGCGGGTTGGGTCTGGGTGTAGCCGAGCCGACCTCGAGCCGAGTCAGAGTTCGACTCGGACTCAGCTAAGCCGAGCCGCGTCAGATTCGGACCGTCCGATTTGGGCGGGGCTGCGCGGATGGCTGCCACGTATCAAGCTCCGAGCCGCGGCTGCTTTCTCTCTCCTCTATATATATAATAGTTTAGTTATTAATTTCTAGGGTTTTCTTTGAGCCGATTTTTGGAGAATTGTCATCTAGGGTTCCTTCATCTTCCAGAAGCCATTGCGCATAGCTCCAGACTCCAAACGAGGCTTAGTTTTTTGTGTTAGAACGATATTGAGGTTAGCTTTCTGATTATATAAATTGTTTTACGAAATTATGAGTATTAAATTATGTAAAATTCGTAGAGTACAGCATGTCCGAAAATAGATGTGTTTCGATATTTTTGCGATTTCGGGAGAACCAGGAATCAGAATCATGAACCGTTTAAATTTTCGGAAAGCTAATGTTGATATCATTGACATATGTTTTTCTTAGAATTTAATTCAAAGTATTTATATACTGTTAATTCTGTAGAACTTCTAGGTTAGAATTTAACCATCGGTGCACAATACGAAATTTGTATATGCCATATTTTCCAAACGAATTTGAATTCGGACGAGCCGTAAATTCCAGCATGTTTTTTATGCTGAAATCTACAGAAAATCATGCATGAAAGTCCAGTTTGTGTCGGTTGACTTTTTGGTCAACAGATCGCCTCGATTTGCGTGCCATGAGTCTCGAGTTGATAAAATTCAGTTCCTTTGGACAAAATTTAAAAATTAACCTAAAAATCAGAATAATAAGATTAAAATAGAATTTTAGAGTAATTATTCCAGAATTAAATAAATTAAAATAAATTATCTTTTGACATGGTAAAATTATAATACATAAGCTATTTGGACTGTGACTTGGACTCTGATTCATACAAGCAGCAGGACCCCAGGCGAGTACATTCTCTGACAGTTTCTATTATGTTGATTATCTCTATAATTCTTGTTGTATAACGTACATGACCCTGACACTGTTCTTTACACGAGTTGGCATCATTGAGACCTGTCACGAGGAGTCGTGATTGGAATCCATCGTGCTAGCTGGGGAAATAGAGAAATATTAGTAGCTTATGTGATCATATCCAACTTTACATGCATCATTAGCTCACCCACACCTCACATCGGTGCAGCCTTACCCTTACATGCCTCATCGCTGTTACATATGGTTAGCCGGACTTGTTGGGGATTATCGCTAATCAATGTAATGAGTCATATAGTCCCAAGCCGATCACATGATATACTGATGTTTCACACACTTAGTTAGATGATTCTTGACATGTATCTCTAGTATATGGATCTAGCATCTCCACATGTTCTAGTTATTGTTCTTGTACACACTTACATACCAGTTCATTGTTCTTGCGTGTACTTGTATTTCTATTTCATTGCTAGATGTACATTGATGATGACATGCTCCAGTATTCCATTTATTCCAGTATTTCTATTTCCAGTATATCCATGCTCGTCAGTATTTCTTATTGCCAGTATTCCTATCTGTCTTGTATTTCTTTACACTGTATTATAGTTTTTGTCAATATACATGGAACTGCTGTTAGAGGTGTATTTCGTTCCAATCCTGACTGGATATTTTTTCCAGACTGTGACATAGAGGACTTGTTCCCAGCATACTTGGAGATTGGATGTTATTGATTGCAGGTTAGATTATTTATTGTTGTTTAGACTTGTCTCATATTTTATTTGTTTGCTTCGATATCTCATCGTGCTTTAGCTTATGTGATTGAGTATATTCCGTATTAAATTGTGATATCTGTGTCTCCTTATGGAGTTGGATATTCATGTGAGATTGATTAGATAGTTACATGACCTAGACAGCGTTCTACCGCCGATGCTGCGGCGTAGGCTGGACGTACCCACGCTCTCGTGCCCCTATACCGGGTGCGGATCGTGACAGGGAGCGCATGGTTGTTGGACGCATGGACGCGTATTTTTCATGCTTCTACAGTTAGCACGTGAAAAAAGTCTTTTAAGAGGGGATATCCACCTTGGAAAGACTCGATCAACAACCCATTACTAGATCTATATATGTTATATTCATAGAAACATGTCCTTTTTCAGAGCACTTCTGTAGAACGGAAGATAGAAGACAAAGGCTTAGTCGGGACAAAAATGACAAAAATGACAAATTGACGACGACCACGAGGAATATGAGGAAGATGGTGTGTGGTTGTGGAGAAGAAGGGTGTGGTTGATAAGAAAGCTTCAAATCTATACAATTGTTCTTATATCACGTAAATATTAAAAACTATTAAGAAGAAGAGAATCTTATTGATTATATGTTATAATAGAGTTTTGAAGCCTTATTTATAGAAATACAAGCAATCAAACGAGGTGCTAAATGGAATCTTATTATGACAAGTCAAATGAGGTGCTATACTAGTCAAAGGAGGTGCTAATAAGAGTTATTATTGGGCATCCTAACTTGGAGCAAGAGATGATACTCATGTAATCTTCTAGATCTACGGATAGTATGTTCAAATCTGTCACTCTACCAAAACTTTAAGTTTTGGTGAAATATATATATATATATATATATATTTTAAGAATTCGTTTATTGTTTTTCAAGTCACCATGGGGCGGCCTAGCAGTTAGTGAGGGTCACTAGGGAAATCCTGGATCCGAACATTCGAGTCCACCACAACAAAACTCCAATCATTGATAGTGTTGAAGTCCACCACAACAAAACTTAACATACCTTGGTCTTTTGGATGAAGGTTTTTATTTCTAGGAGTTTATCTTTTATGAAATTTTTTATGATTTTTTTTTTTTAATATTTTTATATCCATATTTTGTTAGACTAGTTTGAAAATACAGGAAAAAAAAAAAATCTTAGTTCTTTTAGTTTTTCATAAATACTATTTCGTGCTTTTATTACCTAAATTTACATGTTTGGGATATAAAATAAACTTTTGAAAGTAAAATGAGGATGTTATTGTCCAAACAAAAAATTAAACAACATTTCTAGAAAGGCAAACATATTTTCAAGAGGGACCTTGAAAATTATTTTTGCACAACAATGAGAATATGAAGTCCCTTTTATTCTCCCCTAATTTTCAATCCTAGAAATACCACCAAATAAGGTTAAAGAATCTAAAATTCATTCCTAAGTCTCCAAAACTTGAACCAAACGTCACCAAACAAAGATAAAAAATCTTAGCGTATTTGGATAGGAATTTAAACTCGAGTTTAAACATAAAATGTCATAGAAATAGTGTTTGAATGGTTCACACTCAAAAGCTACTTAACGGTGATACAATTTAATATTTTTACTATTCCAACTTATAATAGAGTGTTAACCTCATTCCAGGTGGTGTTAGGAGTGTAAGCATCTTGAGGAACGCGGTCAGATCTTTAGATCTCATTTAGTCCAAATTAAGTCCAAGTATCTGTTTACCAGAAATATATATATATATATATATATATATATATATGTGGGAGTTAGGAACCTTGACACTATTAACGTTTGGTGGATGTTTTAAAAATTTCAAAAACAAATATATATATATATATATTTGTTAAGATTGAGAAGAGAATCAAAGTAGTGCATGTCAACCCTAAGGTTATGGCCAGATTTATAAACAAGTAAGAGTTTTGTCATGATTCCTCTCCTCGTTAACATTTCCCAAAACACAAGGCTGTAGTTTGACTTGTTGCCATTCTTTCTTATACTATAGCTCGTCACAGCTTTAGTTTATATACTTATACCTACTCCAAATCATTAGAATATGGAATATTAGAATGTGTGTGTGTGCATCGTATTGACACTGCGTGTTTCGATTAACAATTAATTGCTGTTGGCGCCACTGTTAGGTCCAGAGGCATCACATCATGTGTGGGGAAAATGAGAGAAATCATGAGCATGCATCCATGTAAATGGCATACTATATTTGAGGTGTGAGGACCCACGAGTGGAGAGAAATGCCTACGCCATGGTCATTTCCATTTTGTTAACATAGCATGACAATATATTTAGGGATACAATTAATTCAACTACAGAAACCGGTTTAAGAACTCAAAATAATAACTTACAATATAGATGTGGCATGTAGTTTTCATGTATGTTTATTTTACTTTTTAGTTTCTTGAAAAAAAAAAATTAAGGAATCAGATGTATTCTAACGACTTTTCATGGCTGAGTTTAAGATTATTTTGTATAAGGGTAATAGATTTAGGACCGAATTAGTTTTCGGTACTGGATTTGTCCTAGACTTTGGATATTTGAACATTTTTAGTGACACGTTTTAGTGATGAACATTCGTCATTAAAAAAATTATTTTGTCGCTGAAAGTCCAATTTCGTCACTAAAATAGGTCACTAAAACAGTTTGAATATCCAAAGTCTAAAATGAACAAATTCAGTACTCAAAATCTAACTAGGTCTAAACATGGTACCATTATACAAAATAATCCTTTTAAAAATTAAGAATTCACGAGCAGAGTCGGCTCAGGGATAAGTCTGACAAGACTTCGGACTTGGACAACCCTCCTGCATAGGGTAACTCCAGGCCATTTGGTTTTCTTATAGGAGCGGTCCAGTTCAGTCCAAGTCCAACTTAAACCTATATATGTCTTTTTAATAGGAATAAAGGACAACTAAAATTAACTCTGGTTAAAATAACCCAACCTCCAGCTCGGTTGTAGGTGGTTACCGAAAGATTTTGGTCAAAACAAAAGCTGCAGTATTTGAGACATGAAAGAATTCATGCAACATTATTATTTTTTATATCTCATTTTTACCGGATTAGAAACTAAGTTTTCAAGTGAAAATTAAAACTGTGTCCATTTTCACAGAAGTCTTATATCGTAACCAACATATCACGTTCCGACGAAAAATTCCTGCAACATTCATTACAATAATTTCATACATTGGTGCAACCGAAGAAGATTAGTACTGGTCGCACTCCATCCGTATAGACTGAGAGAAAGGAGAAGCATGAGATTGTTGACATAGAGAAATGTTACTCATCTACGTTGAGATGGACATAAATTGTAGGATATAAACGTGGTTAATTTAAATACTATTAACTATATATCATGAGATCTTTTGAACATGTTAATGTAATTTCCAAAATTTACAATTTAATATAAACAACTTTTAAATTTACAAGTGAATACATTAAACTATTGCACATCTTATAATTTGGAGTAATGATACACGTGCCTCCAAAGTGTTATTTTAAACTATTCCTTCTTATGTGAAAGCTGACGTCAGGGCCGGCCCTGGCCCAGGGCGGACAGGGCGACCACCCAGGGCGTCCATGGGCCAGAAGGGCCAAAAAAAAAATTTCTTTAAATATATAAATAATTTTGTACCGAAAATAGAACTAGTATTTACCATTGACTATTCTTATCACAAAGCAATTGTTGTGTAGTGGTTATTATATTAGACTTGCATACAAGAGGTTCCTAGTTCAAATCTTGATGGAGGCATATTTTTTATTTTACTTTTGTTTTATTTTTTTTACATTATGTACGGGGCCTCATTTTGAAAGTTCGTCCCGGGCCCCTGTGAGCTCAGGGCCGGCCCTGACTGACGTCGCATGTTAACTAACAATTATGTGACATCTAACATAGCAGCTGACACGACAAATTTTAACCCAAAAAAATTTAATGTTAATATTAACGTTAATATTTATGTTAATATTAATTTTAAAATTTGTTACGTCAACTGTCACATTAACCGTCACGTCAACTGTCACATAATGAGAAATAGTTTGGAAGAACACTTTGAAGATACGAATAGCAGTATTATATAATTTAATACCATTAATAAGCAGTTATTAACTAGTATAATATGATATAACATCCAAAATAAACTACAGTCCTTTATTTCATTTCATCCCCAAGAAAAATGTAGCATAATTAGCAAAAGAAGCACAACAAATTTTCTTATTGCATGATTATTTTTTGAGTTGTTGGAAGGAGAACCTTGAAGTTTCGGTAAAATATAGTAAGGGAACATAACCTGGCAACCTTAGATATTCAAATGGGTCAATTGATATTATCCCCTGTTAGATATAGGATATTGAGATTACTCTCCTGTTAGATCAAAAGTCGAAAAAATCTTCCTGAAAGTGTCGCTAATGAGTTTTGAAAGTGTCATTAATGAGATTTTAACGACACTTTCGGGAGGTCTTTTCGACTTTTGATCTAATAGCAGGATAATCTCAATATCCTATATCTAACAGGAGGTAATATCAATTGACCCTATTTAAATTGCTGAGTGCTGTTAATATTTATAGATATATAATATTTTTCAAAAATTGATAAGAGAACAAAGAAACTAAAAAATTGTTACCGGTCTCCGAAAAAATCGTGCACGAAGCACTGCCCTAAGAGTTGATACGAGGTCTATGTGCAGACGTTTCTCGGAAGCTCCTAGTGGTAAAACTCTCTGACTACTGGGTTCTTTTCGTTGCACACAACTCGGAGAGAGAGACCGAACTTAACTCTGCCCAAAGTAAGAATTTAGAGAACAAAATATGGTTCGAGAGAGGAACGAGAGACCACAATATATAGGCAATTCCTAAACACAGCCACGAACAGAATAATAAATGACTCAAGAAACGTGGAAAAATTGCTGTCAATATTACAGAAGCTGTCATAAGTGTTCAATGAACCTGTACATAGTGCCTCAACGTTCAAAATTTGAATGAGTCAAATCGGTTCAAAAAATAAAGGGGAACAATTTTTTTTTTCAAAATTTGAATGAGTCAAATCGGTTCAACAAATTTGAAGCTGTCATAAGTGTTCAATGAACCTGTACATAGTCCGAAGAGTAAATTGAATCGGCATTCGGCGCTCGTCAGTGTGGGCACGTACCCGCATCCGTTACGCGCCGAACCGAGCCGGACGGCGGAGCCACCGCGCGCGTGTGGCCTAAGGGGTTCCCCACACAACATCTTTAAGAGAACAATAAAGAAGAACTAATATATACATATAAGGGAGGAATGGTCCAACTGATATGGAACTAAAGAAAAAAAAAGAAAATTGAACTTTTGCTTAAAAAACACAGTTAACACTGAGTTAGTGTACATTTTTAAGTGGATTAAAAGTTACTTGGGGAGAGCAACATCTCAGCATTTTTATTCTCATGAAAAAAAAACGTCAATCAAGCTATATATCCATAATTTATACTACATGTACCTTGTCATTTAGTCCTAAACTAATATAAACTTTTCACACAATCTATCTAGCAACTTGCATTACTACTTGTCCAAGCTCCTTTCCTCCTTTTTGTATATATTCTCGTTCAAACCATCGATCATAGTGATCTGAAATATTTGTATAAAACTCCAAGGTTGACTCATTCAGTCCTAGCTCAGCCCATCATGGAGACCATGAATGTTAGTATAGAACTCAAAATAAGAAGAATAATGCCAAAAAGGATTTGAATAAGGAGTGACTTTGACTTGGTCAAAACATATGAAAGCATAATATAAAGGAACAAGTTGTGGCAATGGTGGTTTGGTTGGGGTGTTGGACTTTGAAGGCTTCTTCACGAGAAAAAAAAAAAAAAATACAAAACCAAAGGAAAACGGTCTCCCATGTTACTTGTATCATTCCAAAAGCAATAATTAGAATGGTAAAAGAGATTACACAACAATTGTCCGGTCAAGCAAGACCATTGCTATGGATGACCATGTTGAAGAGAAAATCCACATAAATTTATCAGCCATCTGCATCTAATTATAAAATATATAGAGGTGGTTGTGTGCTAATTTGTGATGCAAGCCAACATCATATATATATATATATATATATATATATATATATATATTAATTTTTGCATTAACTATTTTCCTCTCTTTCTCCGGAATCCATAAAGATAATTCGACGGCTGCTGCTTGAAAAAAGAAAAAGACGCTTAAATGAGGGGATCCATATAACCCTCCTCCTCCTCCTCCTCCTACCTCTCTCTCTCTCTCTCTCTCTCTCTATATATATATATATATATATATATATATATATATATGAGTTCGAGAGGCTGCAACTCAGTCTGAAAGACTACAACCAATCCAGTCCGAAAATCGATATATACAAATTTTGAGCCAAAAGGTTCCCATTCCAATCCAAATGTCCCATCCGATCTGAAGGTCTCACGCAACCGCACTGCACCCACCAACCAACCCACAACTTAATTTTTTCTAAGAGGCTCGAACTCGCAACCTCCTCGATAATATGTATCGATCATGACGTCTAAGAGGCTCGAACCCGCAACCTCCTCGATAATATGTATCGATCATAACCGCTAGACTAGACATAACTTGCACACACACATATATATATATATATATATATATATATATATATATATATATATATATATATATATATATAAGGGGTTATTGTAACAATTATTGCAACAAGCAATCCCAGTCACACATTTTTTTGAAATGTGTGGTTATAATACATGCTGACGTGACGCCTACTCTATGGGATGATTTATAACCACATGATTGAAATGTGTGGTTGAGATTGTTTGGTGTAATAATTGTTGTAATAATTTAGTACAATATCTCATCTCATATATATATATATATATATATATATATATATATATATATATATATATATATATATATATGGTAAACGAGATATGAGCCATAGGTTTATATTCTTATATGAGCCATGAACATATGGACAAATAGGAATGGATTCCTACATCCCATGTGTACCCATGTGCATTAGTACATTTCATTTCTATTGGTTCACATATTCATTGACTCATGTTAGAATATGAACCTATGACTATGACTATATATATATATATATTCAATGAATGTACTTTTGACTTTGGATTGATTTTAATTAATTTTTTCTTTGTAAGATATTAATTTGTATGAAGAATCTCCTCATGGCTCCTTTTCCCAACTGATTTCACACTAGAGATGAGTATGGTGTGGGCCGCAATATCCAGATATATCAACAGGACATATTCTGTTTGCATGTTCCCATCTGTCCATGTATATATTTATTAACCAGAGGTCTTACAAGATGGTCATGGGATGTTTATTTTCTTGGTTTCAGTTTTTGCATTTATATATTAAATTCAGATTCAAATGGGGTTCTTTTCTTATGAGAAAGGACCATTAATGTTTTCAGTCACAAGATGTGTAGTCTTAGACTCTCTAGTCAATCTGGTCCAATTTTTTTTTACTATCATTAATAGAAAACGAAAAGTCATAACAACAATATGATCAAACTAGAAAACAAAGATACTTGATATAACAAATAAATAGACAAGAAAAGAAAAGATACTCACTCCTTGCAGAACAAATTTAATTTGAAGAAGACATAATTCAGTCATCGGGAAAGTATATGACCACCACGCCGTCAAAAACCTAAAAAAAAAAGTTTAAAACCCAAATGCAAATGCATGTTAGAGAAATACTCTCGTCTAAAACTCAATCTTGTATTTTTTTTAATTGAGAAAATGTCCAAATTTAAAATAATAAAATTATAAAGAAGATACTTAAATAACGTTTTAATCATTGGTCATTGATCTTATGAGCCTCTAGGAGGGTTTTTTTTTTTTTTTTTTTTGCTTCATAGTTTTAGGGAGATGCTTACAACTTTGTTAATCCTAAAAGGTAGATAGGGAGTGTGATATTTGGAGAACAAAATTTACATTTGGTTCCTAAATTTTGGCAAGTTTCTGTTAGTTTCGAGGCTTAATCAAAGATGAAAGAACCGAAAGCTGAAGTCGAGATCAGGAGTTCACACAAAAAATTTCTCACTGATATCCCTCGATCCAACGAACAACTATATAACAATATTCTGATTACAACTTGCTGCTACAAATACAAAAATCAGAAATCTATCTTTGTTCTTCCTTGCAATCGCAGTTGCAGACGGACATAACATATTACAAGAAGAGAAGAGAAGAGAAGAGAAGAGAAAGGAGAAGGAAGGATCTCTGCTTGTTGGGGTAATGAAGATCACCGTTGCTCAAAGCAAGATTCGTCCAACACGATCGGCTCTCAGGAACCAGCAAGTTCACGCTATCACCTCTTTCTTGGACTCGCACGAACACTTTGGACTTTAATGGCGGCAGCAGCAGAACCTCTCTTCGTCTCTCCTTTTTTCGAAGTAAATTCTCAAAAGAGGCTACGAAGAGAGTATTTATAGAGAGATGGTGGAAACCCTAGCCGCCAATCAGTTACGAAAAGATATGAACGATTTAAATTCAAATCCCACAAAAACAGATCTGAATAACTAATCATATCTTTCCATAACCGCCAAATTCCGCAATCAATGAGATTGTGCAGTAACCGAGCTATCTGCGCATATGCGCACAGCAATCCAACCGAAATGCTCCTACGCTCATAAGCCAGTAGAGCAGCGACCCATGCGCCCACGCGTCCATGCGTGCAGCAGCACAAAGCGGCCCAATGCCTGCGCATACGCCCGCGCAATGCTAGCTCATGCGCCCACTCAGCACCCCCACATGCAACAACACGTGCAACTAGCACATAAAACGAGCACATCAAATGCGCAAAAGCGTCATGTGTCGATGATGACGTGATAAGTGCGAAGTGTGCCAACAAAGCGCTACTTTGTGTCCTTGAGCCCGAGCCCGAGTCGCTAAGCCCTAAAGGGGCTTAGATCCTATGGAATTAATTGCAAGAGCATGACAATAAGCATATATGCTTTCTTTGAGGAGTTAATCATTTTTTCTCCTATAAAAATACTCCCACATAACACCCATGTGCCCCACCACACCCCATGTGCACACCTCAACTCATACAAAGTATTATATTGATATACTCACTTGTTGGTGTAGCCAATGTGGGACCACTACAAAAATATATTGTCTTAGCGACGGAATTATCCGTCATTAAATATATTTTTCTGTCGCTATTTGCATTTAGTGACTGATTAGCGACGAAAATATTTCGTCAGAAAAATTAACGTCGCTACAAAAATTCCGTCGCTTCATCGATATATTAGCGACGGAATGAGCGACATAAAACCGGCGACAGATCTGTGACGTATCAATTTCGTGGCTAAACTTTCTGACTACTTATCGATATAATTATGATGGATTATGCGAGCCCAAAATTTGTCAAATTTTTCAGAAGATTTTGCACATTCAGGGCTCACAGAGTTCGTCGCAGTGACAACTTAGCAATGGATGTTAGCGACGGACTCTGATACATGTTTGACACATTTGTGTGTATCAGACGTTTTAGCGATGGAATATTTCGTCGCTAGGTAGTTGCTGGCCTGAGATTTTCTGTCGGCAATCTGTCACTGAAATGATATTTTCTAGATTTTTCGTCGCTATTACGTCGCCAGTCCGTCGCATATACCTGTTATAAATTCACCAATTTATGCCGAGCATATACCTGTTATACATTCACCAATTTCTACACAAATAAATTTTACACAAGTAAATTCTAATAAAACCCACACAAACATGTACAAATGGTATATATACAATGAAATAATAAATTAGAGTAATCCAAACATGTACAAATAACTGTTATACAATCCCACAAAGTCAAATAAATACAATTAAGTCAAAAAAATACAACCATATCAAAAAAATCTCACAAACTCAAAAAATCCATCAAGTAGACGGTGGATGCGGAGGCGGCGGCGGCTGTCGGCTAGCCATGTACTGTGCCACAATCATAGCGATGATATCCTATAGATCATCAGGAACAACGGCAGTCGGAGCAGTGGCCGGAGCCATCGAATGAGCTGGATGACCCATCGATGCCGTCCGAGGAGCTGGAGCCGTCGAAGTAGCTGGAGGACCCAACGTAGTAGCCGTCGGAGGAGCCATCGTAGTAGCCGTCAGAGGAGTAGGTGCTGCAGCATTACGAGTGGCAATCAACTGTCGGACTGGCCCATGTGGTGTCACGCCCCGGTCCCGCCCGGGCCGCCGCTCCGCCCTGCCCCGCCCCGTGCGGCCGGGAATTAACGAACCGGACACGTATCACCGTGCCTCGGCGCGCCGGACGCGAATCACCGCGCCCGTCCCGCGGGTGCGAGGGAGGAAGGGAGCCAAGCGAATGGCCCGTTCGAGCTTTCGGGGGACGTGATGCCGCACGGGCCTGGGGTTGCGCCCGTGCAAGGCCAATCGTTTAAGTTGATAGTTGGCTATCATCGCATCAATCGAGTAAGCAGCGGAAAGGGACTTGTTGCAATGCAATGCATTAGCCAACTGAGTGTTCGGGACAATCGAGGCAACTTGGGTTTCCTTTAGCAAAAGGCACACGTTCGTTCCATACATTATGCCCCCTTATACGATAGCATTCTCGGGGCCACAATCGAAACCAGGATTCCGGGTCTTCGGGACTGTGGCACGCCTATCGCTCCCTCGGACGATCCAGTACCTGCGAACAAGTAAACTGTTGGTGGGTCAGCACTTTATACAAGTACTGGTGAGATAAATCAACTGAACAGAAACAAGCATTCACTCAAACAGGCACTAAGTAATCATATTATAAAACATTACATTACTAGTGATCTTTCTAGTTTTACCTAGGTTCGTTTCATGCAGTTCTAGCAGAGTCGATTTACTTGTTTAGAAACATGTTTGGAAACAGAGTTTTATATTGAATATGCAAGCAAGCAAACCGTTTATGTTTCAGGGTGTGCGCAGCGTGTCTCGTGCGACTCGAGGGTCTGATGCATAGCTAGACACACGATGCACATTCTTAGGGGCAGTCACTATCCAAGCCAACACAATGACTTAGTTATATGCAGGGCGGTCCCCGAGTATCTCAGGATCGGCAGCTGGTGGAACAGCATACCAATGACTCATTCTCTGAAGCTAATGGCAGCTGTGACCCATGGTGGTTATAACGCATGCAGTTCAGCTCTCTACCAAAAGCTATTGTCCGACCGCGTGCGAATGCATGGAACACTATCAAATAAACTCTAGTATGCAGACGAGATGAACCATCAGAATACACTCATTGTTGCGGGGCAATCCGACTTATCACTTGAACACGTTCAGGCACAGTATGGTTCTCTCGAAGCATAGACGATAGTGAACATATTCATGCACTCTAAGCAGACGATTCAGGATTCTCGTTAAGCAGGCATTGTTTCAAAGACAAGCTAGGTGAGTTCGTTCATTAACATGCAAGGCAGGTTCTATCATTCTCTTAAGAAAACATTGCAAGCAAAAACTCAGGTTATTATTAAGGCGTGCAAGAATCAGAGAACGAAGTTCTTCCCACTCACCTTGATACATAACGCCGGCACAGAGCGGGGCGTTACATGTGGCTCATGCACAGTCATGGTGAGCTTCTCCAGGTACATCGCACCAGAAGGAACGCCAGAGCCGGACACCGATAGAGCTGGAGTAGCCGTCGGAGGATCTCTGGAAAGAACCGACGGTTGGGATGTCAACGATCCGGTACCGTACACGCTACTGCCTTTCCCTCTCCCGACATCTTGTACCCACTGATCCTTCCTCTCGGTCGGCGTACTACTCTCAGCGCCCCCCCTCCCCTCTTACGTCTCATACGTCTCTTTTATTTATTTATATAAATAGGTTTAGAGTTAAGAATTTTAGAATTATATGTGCTATATTTGATTTTGGTTAGAGTATCATATTAGATACTAGATATCATTGTATATGTATATAATTTGAGTTATATTTGCTATAATTTATTTCCATGATATCTTAAAATAGGATATTAATCAAGGTTCAAAGTATCGAAATCAGAATCGGGATCGGAACATTCCTATGAGGTTTAAATTAAATCGAATAAAATTATAATTTTAAGTATTTACAGTATTTACAATATTGTTTCTTAAAATAGGATATTAACCAAGGTGCATAATTTTAAGTATTTGTAGTATTATTTCTTAGTATTTTTGAAATTAAATAAAATAGTAATCACCCGTGTAGATTAATTTACATGCGATAGATATATAAGTTTTCCTCTTTTATATGCTTTTATAATCTTAATATAACCTAATATAACTTCATAAACTATCATAATTGATAAAAAATTAACCTAGAAACTAGAAAATATCATAGTTTGACTGTTTGACCTAGAGTTGACCTTGTGTGACTGTTTTGACCTAGAAATGTAGAATCTAATTAAATTATAAAAATAATTTAATTAAATTTATAAACTTTTATAAAGATAACTTACATATGCTTTGGAGGCCTGCTCATCTACGAGCTTTCCATCCTTCTTTCTTTTGTGGGTCCGCTGAAAGAATGCTGGAAAGTTGACGGTCTTGGGGTCTTCCTCCGCTCTGGCGGCCTCGTCGTACTGTAAAAATTAAGCAATTAATAAATAAGCACACAAAAATTGATCTAGCAAAAAGTTTTAATACTAACCATCCGTCGAAAATGCTCGACGGTCGGAATGGATCCACCAGTATGGAGACCACCCTTAGCACGGGCAGCCTTCGCCTTCTCGCACTTGGCCTTGTAGGCCGGGGTGTCCATATTCTTGTTCATCTCCTCCCAGTACTCCACCTTCAGCCACTCCTTACAGTGATCCGGTCCAAGTAACGCCAGAGCCTTATGATCATTGATCATATCTCTCAACATCTTGCTGACGACAGTCTTGTAGCACTTTCGGATATCAATAACTCTATGATCTGGCCATCAGTACAACCTCTGCAAATTAGAAAAATATTTTTTATGTATGTTTATTTCACTTTCGGAAAAGTTCTCTTTATTGATAATTAACATCTATTACAAACTCTTGAACGAGTCATAAGGGTTGCCGCACGGGCTTACAGAATGTTGACATAAAATGAGATAGTTGTCCTGTACATTGCATCATTTACTAAACTTTAAAATATAAGACCTCCTGGCGGAACGACGGCCTTTCCTCTGAGCTGCATTGTATTTAAGTTGCTAGCTCCTGTCTTCAAATGCTTCAAAATTTGGCATGAACAAGACGCGCCTACAGCTGGACTGGATTGAGGGATGACTTCTGCTCCTCGCTCGGCTCTCCTTAGTCCGGAGAACCTGTTTCAACGAGGGTCAGTATATCAAAACGTACTGGTGAAGGCAAGCTAACCCAACTATACCAAACAACACGTTGTTTAGATGAAGCATGCATATTTATTTGTGGTCTTTCTATCTTGCCTTAGTTCGTTTTACAAGCAAGCAGTATATATATGGAAAATACTGAAATAAACTTGCCACCGTTCGGTGACTTTTACCTGCCCGTCTGAACCACCTGCACAATACTTACCATTTCCTTCCCTGCCGCGAATACACAAGTTAGCTTGCACATGTTTAAATATACGAGAGGATCACTGGATAAAATGCCACGAAGGACGAGTAATAGTCTATGAACGAGGATGGTATGCAACGTGAGTACTTGGGGCGTCGTACGCCATCCCGTCCAGCACAGGAGACTAAGCTGGAGTTTCGTCCGGATCGAATCGGTGCCAGTGCCCCAGCAACCGTCCACAGAAACTAAGACCTTGTGCACAAGTTGTCCGTGATCAAGCGTAGTACACTAATTTAGCAGTTGAGGTATTTCAGGGCAATATCAGGCACAGGACAGTAACAGGGTAGATCTACTTTTGCATAGTCTTCCTGTTCAGTTTATTGCATTCAGGATGAGTTCAATACATAGCACAATTTAAAGAAGAGTATATATACATTCTAACTTGTATTTATGTATATGATGAATATTCCAAACGAACAAGCATACAAATAAGTAACCGTTCATAAGTTTGATTGACAAGCATAATAATCCAAGTCTATTCTCTTTTTATCTTGAAATTTTTTAGTTATTACTTGGTATCGTTTGATCAGGGCAAACAAGAATGTAAGATTTTTAGATGTGAAGGCTTGGAAGAAGGGCCAACTGAATCGAATATAAGTCACTCACAATTTGGTTGGGAAAGGAAGGAAAGAGGTGCTTCAGGACTCCGTTCGAGCGTCGCCTACTGTTCGTTCACCTACATTGCCATGAACAGCTGATCAATACCTCTTTCACTCTTTCCTATATCGGAATTGAAGTGCAGTTCAACGAACAAAAATAATAAAATCTATCGAAACCGTTCAAGAAAACACAAGCACATCCGAAAACTAACTCAAGGCACGAAAGCAACAAGCGACAGCGAAAAGTAAGCAACAAAAGATACAGCGGAGAGGTCCCTCCAGACTCAGCCGCTAAGTCAATCCTGGGGCACGGTCCACTGAATATGGAAATCGATTCCGAAGAAGCAAATCCATAACGAGGATGAGTTCTTGATTCAATCTATCCCGATCGAACGATATCATCTTGTATTTTTTAGCCGCGCTCCCCGAATAGGGAGAACGGGGCACCACATGGGCCTCCCGGAGATTATTATCCAGCATGTCAAGCTTGGCCTGGAGTTGCCTGATCTCCTCGGTTATGTGCCCTTTCCTGGCAAGGCAATCCTCCCTAAGATTTCCCAGCTGGTCATGCTCTTGTCGCAGCTTTTGGAGGTCAGTCAACAAGCCTTCATGTAAATCCCCTGATTTTTTTGCAAGATTTTAAAACTGAACTTTTCATAATTTTCTGGGAATTTTCGAGAATTTTTACTAATTAAAAACCAGAGTATTTTGGCATTAAATAAAACTAAATGTTTTTAAAATATATTAAAATATTATAAAAATAATATTTTATGGTGTAAAATGAAAAACTAGACATAAGATAATTTTCTGAGAATTTATTGGACCCCAAAAACATTTTTAAAAGCCAAAAACCTATTTTAAATAATTAATTAAATAAACCGGGCTGAACCGGGTTCAAACCGGGCTGAACCGGCCTGAACCCGGTCCAGCTGAACCCGACCGGACCGACCGCCCTAGCGGGTCGGGTCGGGTCCGCCCGACCGAACCCGTCCGCCCGAAAACCCATTAACCCGTTATCTTCTCCTCTCCCCTAACCCGACGACTCCCCACCTTCCGCCGTCGGCAGCCGCGCCGTTCCGGCTCCTGCACCCGCCGTCGCCGCGCCGCTTCGCGTCCCCGCCAGCCCCTCCGGTTCCTCTCCCCCTCACTGTCCGCCTCTCCCTCTCCCTCGGCCGCTTTATAAAGCCCTCCTCCGCCTTCAACTTCCCCGCTCCCCTCGACCTCGCCGGCCACCCGCCTCCCGACCAGCTGCCCAGGGCCGCCGTGCCCGGACCTCGTCGCGACGCCGCCACCACCTCCCGCCCAGCTCCGCCGGCAGCACCGCAACCCCGAGCCCGGCCTCCTTCCCAGCGGCCCGCTACCTCGGCAGAAGCTCCCTCCGGCCGCCTCCGGCCGCCCGACGTCGCCTCCGGCTGCTTGCCGCGCTCCGCCGCCTCCGGCCAGCGTCGCCAGCGCCGCCCCAGCTCCCTTCGGCCGGCCTCCCCTGCCGCAGCCCCGGCCAGCATCCCCAAACCCTAACCCTAGGCGACTCGGACACGGACACTTCGTGTCGGGTCGAACACGAGAAAACGCAGTTTCTCGAGCCCTGTTCAGGTACCTGTTTCTCTCTCCTCACTACCCCATTTTTGATTCTGTCTGTTGCGTCACGAACCCTGCGTTACCCTCTCGGTGCCCGTGCAACCCGCTCGGTGCATCGCGTCCTGTGGCGATCGCGAACCACGATCCCAAAAACAGGAAAATCAATGCCCTATTTCACCCCGGAACTGAGTACGCCCCGCCAAACGGGACGACTTGGTCGCGAGCGGTCTTCACCGATATGTGCGTGTCGTCGATACAGACGTGTGAGATTTTGCAAAAGTTGATTCGGATATGCGTGCACACCGGAATCAATGCGTATCCGCGGACACCGTCCCATATCCGTCCTTTCTGGTTCTTGCTGTAACTTAGTGTACACACGTCGGATCGAGACGAAACTTGCGCCATCGGACTCGTAGCAATACGCTGGTCCTGTGAGCCAAGTTTGGTTCGATTCTGAGAACGTTGACAAAATTGCGTGTCGTGGACCCAACAGGCTCCACTTGATGGATGATTTTGTGATCGGCTCATCGTAATCCAATTCTGAAAGTTCCGTTGGATTCGTATCATCGTTCCTGACCTATTAACACTAAGTTGGACAGATTTGGAGACCTTTGACCCTGACGCATTTTTCGGTGCAAAGTGGCCCACATTTGGACCATGTTTTGTCCTGAAATATCATTTTTGCCCCTGTGTCCATATTGGACTCAAGGACAGGTGTTTCTAGCTGATTGATATTTTCTGGATCTGATGGTGATGTTTGTTTCAGCAATCGGAGCAGTCCCTGCAATTTTTGCTGAAGTCAGAGTTACAATTGGAACCGAAAACCCAGGCAAGTGTACATTGCCAATCTCTGCAGTTTTTGCTACTTGTTCCTTGATATATATACTTGTTGTACATGCTTCAACCTAGGACCGTGTGACTTACTTAGCGTTCGATTAATAGTCGGGTGCCAACTTCGTACGCGGAGTTGTGTAAAGTCACATAGACATGGATATCGTGACCCTTTGCATTCTCGTACTTGCAGTATCAAGTACGTTTTACCCAGGACACCTGACACTATTCATGATACAGAATCGTCCTGAGATATTCATGGTGATTCTGTATAGGATACAGTTTTCATGACTTATTCCTTTGCTTAGATATTATATGACTGGATGCATTA
Source organism: Iris macrosiphon (assembly GCA_036927795.1). Taxonomy (NCBI): domain Eukaryota; kingdom Viridiplantae; phylum Streptophyta; class Magnoliopsida; order Asparagales; family Iridaceae; genus Iris; species Iris macrosiphon. Next base: position 98,905,340 of record JAYESA010000016.1, on the reverse strand, counting down.
GTTATGATCCTGTATGGCATGGACATGAGACGTCGTGGACATGAGATGCATGATTACATTGGGTGGGGAGAGTCACACAAACTACAGGTTGATTATATAGTATGCCGGCGTCGTAGTCTCCCTTTGAGCTAGACAACCACATGATATCACTGCTACCGGCTCCCCGACACAGAGCTTGTAGTAGTTTCAGCTTGAGTTTTAGTGCTGCTCTCATATTGCATATCACTTAGTTGGTTATATATTTATCATATTGTTTCATTTATTTGCTGCACTGCATTTATTTTTGGCTTGTATTTTCTGTACCTTGCTATGTCCCCTGAGGACCTGGATCCGGATGATGTCCCCAGGATTAGCAGACGAGTTTGACCCAGAGATATACAGGATAGGAGCATTAGCAGGAGCAGAAGCAGGAACAGGAGCAGGCACTAGGGCAGTACCAGATCTAGTGGACGAGTGATCTCTTCGGATATCTTCTGAGTATATACTGTTTCTATACTCAGTATTTTCTGTGGTTATCTTTATTCTTGTATCTGGACAGTTGTATTAGACTCATTATTGGGATATTTCCCGATATCATGTTTTATTGTGATTAATCTTGTTTATTGATTCTGATATTGCTATATTTATTTTCTGTGGATGAGATTAGTATCAGTAAACCCTGACTGTTGTATTAAAGCTTAAGTACGTCCCGATGGATCCATTAAATTGGGTTTGTCCTTCGGTGTGTGTTGCTGGCCATTGTCACGTGTCTAGTCCCTCGATATTTTGGGACTGGGACGTGACATGGTTTTTGTGGTGGCCCATGCAGGTCAACGACTAAATTGTTCTGTTTCAACTTAGGGACCGAACAGGCCTGCAATAAGAATATGATAAGTTTTAGGATCTCATCCACTTGCTTGAAACGTTCTTGATATCTATATTGGATTCAAATCAATTTCTTGAATTGCATCCCGCCTTGATTTCTGTACGCCTCTTATTGTTTATTATGGTTGCAGAGTTATGGATTCACAAGCAAACGACGAGACTCCTGCAATATCACCACGGGATACTTTGGTAACCAATGAAGAGGAAGTAACACCAGTAGAAGAAGGTCAATCCGCTCAACAACGTAGTCAAGCGAATCAGCAGGCCTCGGAAATCCAGCAAGATGATATTTCACCATCGACGCAATTTACTCCACCAATGTCCGTAATTCCACCAGGGCAGGCCATGGACGGACAGCAGATGTTTCAAATGATCTATGCAATAATGCAAGCTCAACAAGAGACTTTGAGTCTCAGCCTAGTAACCGCACTAGAGCAGGCAGATCTACCAGCACGACGGGCTCTATCACCGATTTCTGGCAGCTGAAGCCCCGCACATTTTCAGGCAAGGAGGAGCCCACAGAAGTTCATGAATGGCTCACCAACACTCAACATCAATTAGAAGCAGCTGAGATTCCACGAGAACGTTGGATGACTGCCGTCAGAATGCAATTGACGGACAATGCACATCACTGGTGGCTATCTGAGGAGACACGGCTCGGACCAGACCGAGTCACTTGGGAAGAGTTTTCTAGACTCTTTCAGGAGATGTATATTCCAGCCATCGTTCGATCAGAACTTCGGGACAAGTTCAATCGCCTCACTCAAGACAACATGACAGTAGAAGAGTACAACGCAGAGTTCATTCGTCTAAGTCGCTTCGCCCCAACCTTGATTCCGACAGAAGAAGAGAAGGCTGAGAAGTTCTTCGACGGACTAAACATTGAGCTACAAAAACTAATTGGATCCGTTGCTCCCACATCTTACTCGGACGTCCTTGCTGCAGCCCGACGCATGGAGCGCATCACTAGAAGAGAGACCAGTCTGAAGCGATCGTCCACATCAGCACCATCCGGAGCACCACAAGAAGAAGTTGCAAAAAGACTTCACATTCACCAGCCACCAGAAGCATCTCCACAGGCAATACATGTCTGTCCATATTGTCGCAAGCGAGGCCATATTGAGAACCAGTGCAGACAAAAAATGAGATTATGTTTAGCTTGCGGATCCAGTCAGCATTTATTAAGGGAATGCTCTGAGCGTCGAGAAAGAGCACCAAAGGTTAACCAGCAAGCGTTTCCAGTACCGAGGCCAACCTATCCAGCGTTGGGAGCACCACAAACGGAAGTTCAAGAAGTCCTACCACCAGCTCCAGGAGGGTATCAGCCGAGGCCACCTTTGATACCCCAGGCACTGCTCTTCCAGCAGGCTCAGCAGCAGCAGAGGAATCGACTGCAAGGATGCGGACAAGCCCTGGCGATAACCTTGGAGAACGCGCAGAACCATGGAGTAGCTAATGCGCGTAAGTTTTTGTAGTTATGTTTCTAGATTTGCTTTAGTTCGTGCCTGCTGGTTCGTGACCCTAGTGCTACAGCTACGCACTAGACTTCACCTGACAGTTATAAATTGCTAATAATAGATAACCTAGTGTTAACCTATTGATGCTCTCATTATCCAAACTAGTGCGTAGCTGTAGCACCCTTCCGTTGAGAGGGGACACGTGGCAAACCTCGCCACCCATGCGGTCCGAAATTCATGTGGCCACAAATATGACTATAAATAGCAGGGTACTACCCCCATGCAAGAGGCTGGTTGGCTTATCTAAGAATCAACACTCAAGGGAGAGATAAGAGCTTATGCATCGGATCGTCCACGGAGTAAAAGAGAGTTGCTACACTCCCAACCCTCCATCGTCACCTCCCAGAAAAAAAAATTGTACTTAGATTGTCTCCCAGGACTCTTCTTTGTACTCTTATTTTGTTAAATCAAATCTAGTATTTTCAGTTCTCGTTTTGATATTAAATGGCAAACAATAACCTGCCAATAGAAAGACGCCACGTAGCATCGTTGTATCACTATAGGAATGCGATCTATAGTACAAATGCATGTCTTCTACCATGGCATCATGAGGAGCTCAGCCCATGGTTAGGGGCTTGTCCATATCAACTTCCCACCCATCATCCTCCTATATTTGTTAGTTGTGTTGTACTTGTTGTGCGTATAATCTATGGCTAGCGTTTGTCATTCCTTCAGCGATAATGGTTCTTCTTCGGTGCAAGCTCACCTCAGCCACAACCACCCACCAGAATCTGCCAAAGGATCAGTACGAAAAAGCGAGCTGCGGCGTAGCAGAGAATGACGTTTGATCAAATGTTATGCGTCATAATAGAGAAGACGCAGTGGGACTTCTTTTGAACTATTGGCCAGTAATAATTGCCAAGGTTTTTTTTTTTTTTTTTACTGTCGACCAACATACAATATTACTGCAAACACAGCATCACAATTGTAGCAGCAAAAATATTCCTTACATACATTCTCTTATGGGCTGTTGGATGCTTGTTGCTCATCCAAAGTGTAAAAATGTCAGTTTTAATATTATTATTTTTACATGTTCTCATGAATGAATTTAGAAATATAAACTGGTATTGACTGGAGTATATTAGAATGGACTAGACATGAACTAACTCCTACAAAAAAAAAAAAAAAATTCAAAAAAAAAATCATACAGAAAAAAGAAAAGAAAAAAATTGGGGTCGGTTGTAGGCTTGTAGCCCACCCTATGCTATACATCGCTCCACCCTTGCATGTTCTAATACAGTTGTAATGAAAGTGTGAATTTACCGTTTTTCAAAATATGTTTGGATACAGAGTTTTTAATTTGTCCTCCCTTAAGTGAGAAGTTTGAAACCATTTTGTTTGGATGACAACTTGAAATTGTATGTGAGAATTAAAAAAGTAGAGAGAGAAATACACTTGCATTGGAGTTGCAATCCATTTCTCCTACAATTGAAAAAGAAAAAAATGACACTTTCAGTTGCAATAAAATGTCATATCACAACCACTTACAATGGAGTTGCAAGAGATATCCAAACACTGAAACTGTCTACACCAACGATCACTTACAATGAAAGTAAAAAATTTAAGCCATTTTCAATACACTCTCACGTATCCAAACAACTCCTAAGGATGACCTCATCAAGATGAAAATTATTGCATATGGAAGCCGCATCAATATGGAAATTATTGCCAAAAACAAAACTAGATTGAAAAAATTGACAGGACGGCCTCATGTATCCACTTGTCCAATACCAAACATGTCAATAAAATATAGGCTGATGATAAAGGTACTACAAAATACACTCAGACTGGTCCAATTTTTTTTTCTCTAAATTTTTCAGACTCGGGACTAGCCAAAAATTTATTTTGGATTGTCAAAATTTCTTGACAGTCCTTTCAATATGTTGGACTGTCAAAATTTTAACAGTTCATTGAATTGCATATATTATTTAGGATTGTCAAAATTTTGACAGTCTAAACTATTAGAAGGACTGTCAAAATTTTAACAGTCCTAAATATATTTTTGGACTAGTCCTGAGTAAAATTTAAGTGAAAAATTTAGAAAAAAAATTTGGGACAGTCGGAATCAGCTTTAGAGTGCTTTTATCAAGAACCAAAATATAGGATACCTCCGCATTCTCAACAGTCAACACCATATGTCAACAAAATATAGGATACCTCCACATTCTCAACACCATATATGATAGGATGGCCTCTGTTGCAAATGGAAGCCTTCTCCAATATTAGGCAAATTATTGCCAAAGACCAAAAGTGGAGAGGAAAAAAAAAAAAAAACCATTGGCAAAAACTAATAATTGCCAAAAATCAATGCTCTAATTCACAAATCAAATAAGTCCCATTCCTTGAGAAAAGATCTTGTAACATATATATATACGTTTACTTTGAACAGAAAAATAGCTGAAGCATTGCCAAGAATTATTATTTTTACATGTTCTCGTGAATGAATTGAACTTAAAACTTAGTAGCTATAACAATTTCATTAACCTGTAAAGAGTAATCCAGACTTTAAAATAATTCTTTTTAAAAAATAAAATATATTTTCTAGATAATACTACTATTTTCTTTCCCACAGAATCAGGAATATGTTTAACATGTTCATCACCAACTTCCAGAGCATGAAATCCATGCATTTTCAGTGCACAAGCTTGCCAAGACTTTGGGAGAAGTCAAGTATTGACTCAGTTAACCTAATTCCAGTATCAAACTACTGAGTTCCAAAGGAAGTAAACAACCAGATATCCCAAGTTAGAAGGATCACTTTCCCTTAAATAACATCCATAGATAGAGAGAGAATCCTTAAGACATTGCATTAGAACACAACAAGCTTCAACAAACATTAGCCAACCCAAAATTTAAATACCCCCATTGCAACTAAATTGTATATGCCAACATCATTGTGAGGACCAGCACCCTAAAATCTAGCCAACCCAAAATCACATCATTCCTCACTTATGTCTTGTAATCAACCTTTAAGCCAATACGAGGATGAAATCGAACTGTGCAAAAATATTTGAGCCAGTAAAATTTTGTATCAAAAATTCGCTGTTTTACCATGCTTGAACATCGTTCCCTATCAACACTGAATTACCAATTTGGTAACCGTGTCCATCTATGGACACGAAACAGACACTCCAATATACAGTAGTAAATTCCAAAAGAAGTGCCGGGTTAGTTATGTCCATCTTCGTGTCGTGTCATTATATTTTATTTGAACTGGAGATCTAGGAAGAACTCAAAGAAGTCCATGGAACATATAGGGACAGATTGAAACCAACTTCTTCGATCGAAGAAGTCCAACAAATGGAGCTCAACAATCAGCATCTATGAGATCTAGGAAGAACCATGAAGTCAAATGGAAAACTAGAAATCAACTTCTTTGATCTTCAACTGAGAGATCTTCAACACATGCGGAAGTAACAATTCAAAATTTTGTCAACTAAGACCTTGGAAGAACTCAGAACTCGAATATTTATGTTCTCGAAAATGAACCAGGAATCAACTTCTTTGATCTTCCCATTTTGCGAGATTTCTTTCTCAAAAACTCTAATACTCTAGGAAGTAAATTCAAAAAAATGGACAAGAAATACATTTTTTTGATTCCTATTTAAGATATTTTATGTCATCGAAAACACGAAAATTCTAGGAAGAACTCAGATCTTAGAACTCAAAAAGCCTAGAGACCATCAAGAGACCATCAATAAACCATCAACAATGTACTAAGAAAAAGCGAACAACAAATTTTTTTTTCCAAAAACCATCAACAATGCCCTTCGAAGGAGTCAAACAACCAACAAAATCCCCCAAATAAACGTGCAGACTTATTTTCGGGAGATTTTTGTTCGAAAGTAGTTGATTTCTCAAATCGACCAATAAATTCTCACAAAAATTGACCTAATCTAAAGAATTCTTCCAGAATGAAACGAATTAACGAAAAATATGGAAATATGGCAATTTCGGTTAAGTCTTACAAAAATGGCGGGACTGGAGGGTGGTGATTATAGCCTCCTCTCAATTCCAAGGAGTTCAGCGAGAGGAAGAAGTGCATCACTCCTCACCCATATGCGCTCAAGTTTTGGAGAATTTTGAATCAAAAAAATTACTTCATCATATTGTTTAGTAACACTAAGATGTACTGTACATTGCTCCAATCACGACTGGATACGTTGACATACAAGGCTGCCTGCTTGGAGTCCGGATTGAGATTAGCTATTTGTTCCAGGTATCTTTCTTCCTGTTATAATCTGGAAAGTTTAGTTTTCTTTCATATGCTTTTTAGTCTATTCCTTTCTGATCATGGTATAGTTAGTGACAATTAGAACTATGGATGAAATTTTCTGAGGTTATAAAGGTATTGAGGTTTAGACAGCATACTACCGTCGATGCAGCGACGTAGGCTGGGCATGCCTACACACTCGTACCCGAACATTCGGACGTGGGTCGTGACACATTTTTATGGTAGCCTAGGTCTCGTCTTCGCAAATATTGTGATGTCGTGGTAGTACCTAAAAATAGTTGTACTGATACGAGCATTGAAGAATTTGAAGGATTGAGATTAATCCACATCTAGGCTATAGGCATCACATAGGGCTCTATTATCGGTTTGCTCTTCTTATCGTGATTGATCTCCTTCAATACTGGGAACCTTGCTTAAATTTTTCGTCCGAGGTTGCTTTAGAAATTTTCATAGATAAAGATGAAGGAATATTCGATGACATAATATGGCGTGGCAGATGCGCACTGCAACCATTTATCTGAATCATGGAACTGCGAGTCCATTGTAGCTAGATGCACAATAGCGAAACATGGGCTCTAAGTGAAGTGGTTTCAAATATATATATATATAGTTTTCGGATATCAGCGAGACTACGTCCTATTATGCATTTTGCTTGGTCTCTTATCGCCATTGAGTAATTATATCGTAAATTTTTAATGATTTACTTGACCATGCCCTTGATAGTAAATCGGTAGAATTTAGGATTAGAAAAACTTTTGACTTTTTATTCATAGTAGCTTAGGCCTAGTTGGTAACGGAAGAGATTACCTTGTCCTTCTTGGAATAGCTAAGGGTATATCCTCTAGAGTTAAGGTTCACAAATATCAGATATTCTATAATAATGACTAAAAGAAATTGAATTCCAAACTATTGAAGATAAATATGGTAAGACAAATAGGTAGAGTCGATAGCTAAACATTATTTTGATGGTAGTACCTTAAGAATTATAAAGGTTGCAACTTATTTGGAAAAAGTTTGATAAAATTGATAAAGCATTCACTATACAAGATTAAAAAAAGGGGGGAAAAAGAAGATGATTTGGAACAGGTGATCTCATTCTTTGAAGATTTTGGAATATGATAATATAAGATGCATGAATAGAATCACGAGAATAAGTCAATTTAAGACTAAAAGAATGAAGCTTAAAATTTGAAACTTTGGAGATTAAAATTTCAGGAGTTAGCATGATGAACAAAAGGATAAAGCGACAACTTTCTTACGAAGCAAAGAAGCCTAAAGTCGAAAGTAAAAAAGAAAACATATATTTCTGAGAATGATAGCTATATAAAATCTTAGACATCACTGAGGAGTGGAATTAAATAGGGGAAGAATCTATGGATCTTTTGAAGTTTCGAAGAACTATTTCGGAAAGAGATAAATCTTATGTAAACGTGAATATAAAAGAGAGACCTAGAGAAATAATAAAATATAACAAGGTCAGATATTTAAAATTTTGAAAAAATTTTGAGTTTACAATTTATTTGATATCAAATAAGACTAAAACACTAGCATATGAGTTGGAAGATTAAGACCACGAAAACAAGGATAGAATTGAGTGAAGCAATACTGGTGGAAGAATAAACAATACTGTAACCAAATGTTAAGGAGCCGAGGAATACGAAGCAAGAATAAGAAATAACAGGGTTATTTACGGATTGAACTATTGGGTGATATTGACTAAATAGCTTCAAATGACTAAACATAGTTGATGGATATTTCAAGATCACATGATTGTATATAATTAAAATTTATAGAAACATTCATTTAAAAAGAAAAGACTGGCCAAGGGTTGACAATGAATTTTGGAAAAATAAACTCCGAATGGGACGAACTGCAGGATAAGAACAAAGAAATTGAGGAATATGAATTTAAAATATGTATATCTCTTCTCCTTCGAACTCGTAAACTTGTTCTCTCTTTTTATGAATCAAAAGTGTTTTCCTATTAAAAACAATATAATCCTAAATATCTAAAAATACGATATCGTGTGCTTGTGCAATTCTCAAATTAATTTCGATGACGAAGTTTTTTTTTTAGGATGGTAGATTTGTAACCCTTAATCCGAAATTTTAAAATTCTAGAATTTTCTCTCAAATATTTGATGATAAAAGTATTATAAGAAATATTTAACAAGAAAATTAATTAATAAAATATTGATTAAGAAAATCTAAAATGGGAATTCCTTTTAAACATCTTTATGGACCTAAACAATTGATTAATTAACTAATTAATTAAAGTAATTAGTAGTTAACTAGTTTTCTAAGAAACTTTCCAAACCCAAATTATTCATTGTAAAGAGAACTTTCTTCTAGAATTTTCCTAAACCATATTTATCACATGTTCTTGGAGGCCCAAATTACTTGGAGCCCAAGTTTGGGGGCCTATATATATATATACCCCTACAACTAATTCTAACCGAACTCAACTGGCTCTCTTGTGGTCAGTAGAAAAGGTTTAACCTCTTTGGTTGGACGGAGGTCTCGGGATTAAACCGCGGGAGAGATGTGGGGGCAGTAGACCCAAATAGTATACAACGCAGCGTGCGTAAAATCCTACGTGTATCGTCGGACATCTAAAAAAAATGATATAACGTGAGTTACTAAAGGGTTGAATTTTTACTTTGTTTTTAGTCCCACATTGGTTAGAGATTAGTATTACACCTTCATTGGGTTGTATAAATAAGACATTTGTCTCCCATTGTGTGATTACACGAATAAGAGATCTTCTCTCCTATTTTGTTCTTCCTTGTTCTACGTTTATTCTAACACGTTATCAGCACAATGCTCTAACGAGAGAAAATAAGCGAGAACATCTCAGTGAAGCCGCCATTTGCAGATTTTTCACTTCGGTAATAGGTATGGTTATTTATGTTTTTTTTTTTTTGCATATGTATACCCTAGGCGCAGCCTAATGTTGATGTTTATACATCTCTTGGCATACCGCTAGGACAAAAAGAATAATTTTTTATCCATTCATCTCACTTATTTTAGTTAACTCTGATAGTACTCCGATGTTAATCGCATATATATCTCTCGGAGAGAACGCTGGAGTTATTCTTTATTTCTTTCTTTCTTTTATATATGTTAATGCATTCAGATCAAAACCATCAGAGATCTGATGACCATGAACATGAATTGTTTGGTCGATATATATAAGACTTCTGGAACATCATTGTTCGAAGAATACCATATATGGTATTTTTGAAAGACTTCTTGAACATAATCATTGTTCGAAGCATACCATGAACATCTAGTGTTTGGTATTTACCTACGACTTCTGGAACATTATTGTTCGAAGCATACCATGAACAATATTTGTTTGGTATAAATAGACTTCTGAAACATCATTGTTTGAAGCATACACTATGAACATGAATTATTTGGTGATTTATCAAGTTCTTATGTTAACTTGTTATTATTGATCTTATACAGCAATATGTCTAGCCTCACAAAGCATAATTTCAAGCCTCTAAACTTAGAATGCCAGAACTTTCTCAACTGGAGATTGGATGCTGAATTGCACCTTCAAGCCAAAAGCTTAGGTGACGTAATTGTTGCTGATAAGCCAATATCTGCACAAGATAAAGCGAAGGCTTTAATTTTCTTAAGACATCATATTCATGATGATCTCAAGGCTGAGTACTTAACAGTCAAGGACCCCTTGGTGTGATAGAATTCTCTAGCTGGAAGATATGATCACCAAAAAATGGTCATACTACCAGGTGCCCTCCATGAATGGCTCAATCTACGTTTTCAAGATTATATGACAGTTGTAACCTATAATTCAGCTATGTTCATGATTACTTCATAATTGAAGTTGTATGGTGAAGAAGTGACAGAGCATTCCATACTAGAGAAAATATTCACCATATTTCATGCGACTAATATAACCCTACAACAGACGTATAGGGAGAGAAATTTTATGAAGTATTTCGAACTCATTGTTGTCTTACTCGTGGCTGAGAAAAATAATGAGTTATTAATCAAAAACTACACTAATAGACCAACTGGGTCTGCACCAACTTCAGTTGAAGTGAATGCGAATAGTGCTCGGAAAAATGTGACCAATACTAGGACCGAGGAAATCACAGAGGTAGAGGGCATGGATGTCGTGGAAGCTAAAGAAATTGCTATAATTCGGGTCCAAGGAATGATACACAGTTCAAAATTAATAGATTTAATCCTCGAAGAAACAATGTCCAAATTCTCAATACAGCTGCTCCAACTGATATTTGCAAACGTTGTGGAAGAGCTGGTCATTGGATGCGAAACTGTCGCACCTCACAAAAGAAAGTGGACGAGTACGAAGCCTCAAAGGGTGTGGAGACTAATCTCATGGAGGGTACAACACACATGAATTTTAATAATTTTTTCCCAGATAAGGATAGAAACGCAATTTTGGAAGACTAGTTAAACTCCATGATAGAAGAAGTCAATGAATAGTTATTGTATACTTATCTAAGTTTATTTACTTTCCACTTTGAATAAATTGGTCATTATATGATCAATAGTCTAGGTAGTTTACTTTCTTTGAAGCAGTTTTATTTAGATTTAGATCAAGTTGTAATAATTGGTAATATGTCAAGTTTAACCATTTAGTAGCATATTAATATATTATTATTTTTTGTTTTTGAAATATATGGACAATGATGATGACATATGCTTGATAGATAGTGCAACAACTCACACTATATTAAAAATTATGAAGTTTTTCATAACATGTCTCAAACACTGCCAAGGTGACCACCATTGATGGACCCGTATAGATTATAGAAGGTTATGATAAGGCCGATGTTGTGTTGCCAAATGGAACACACTTAGTAATTCGAAATGTATTATTCTCTAGTAGATCTAATAAAAATCTACTCAGCTTCAGAGATATTCGAATGAACGAATTTCATATTGAAACAATGAACAATGATAGCAAAGAGTATCTTTGTATCACCTCTAATGTTGGAAGCAATAAGCTCACATTAGAAAAGTGCAAGTTAATCTCCTCGGCTATATCAAACTACTCTGAAGGTAGTAGAATCTCTCCCCATCACTAGCAAAAGGCTAAATGATCCAAGGAATCTAATCCTTTGGCTTGACAGATTGGGTCATCCAGGATCGACTATGTTGAGAAAGGTCATCAACAATACAAATGGGCATAATTTATCATACCAAAGTCTTTTCTTTCCTACTGAACATTTGTGTGCAGCTTGTTCACAGGGTAAACTCATTACAAGACATTCACTTCTCAAAATATCTTATGAATCACCACCATTCCTTCAGAGAATACAAGGTGATATTTGCGGACCAATTGATCTTGCTAACGGACCTTTCAGTTATTTTATGGTTCTAATAGATGCTTCTAGTTGATGGTCAAATGTTTCCTTAGTCTCACTAGAAAATTTTCCTTCTCCAAGCTACTTTCTCAGTTGATTAAGCTTAAGACTCATTTTTCTGACCAACATGTTAGAACGATTCAACTTGATAATGCAGCTAAGTTCACTTTCCGTACTTTTGATGATTATTGTTCTTCCGTAGGAATAGAAGTTGAACATTTTGTCCCTTGTGTTCATACCCAAAATAGTTTAACAGAGTCTTTGATTAAGCATTTTCAGCACATAGCAAGGCATTTACTCATACATGTTTCAGCTTGGGGACATGCTGCTAAATTGATCATTGTTAGAAAAACTGCATATCATGAATTCACCATCACAACTTGTGACAGGCCATCAACCTAACATCTCTCATTTGCGTAAATTTTGTTGTGTTGTTTATATTCCTATTCCCCCTCCTCGGTGCTCTAAAATGTGACCTCAGCGCCGTTTAAAAATTTATATTGGTTTTGATTCGCCCTCAATCATTAGATATTTGGAACCTTTAACTGGTGATATTTTTACTGCTAGATTCGCAGACTGCCATTTTGATGAGACTAAATTTTCGCCGTTAGGGGGAGATAAGAAAGAAAAGAATGTTCTTACAGAACCATTCGCCATAAATAAACGGCATAAATTATCGTGCGATAATCCCACTCTGTCTCATCTAGATCCTCATACTAATCAATATGAAACTAAGGTACGAAGAATATTGCATCTACAGGAGATTGCAAATCAAATGCCAAATGCATTTATTAATGCAGCTAAAGTGATTAAATCGTATGTGCCCGCTGCAAATGCGCCATCTCGAATTGATATCCCCGTAAGAAAAAATAACAGAGTGGCTAATGAATCTACTGCACGCTCGAAGCGTGGTAGACCAATAAGTTCGAAGGACTTAGTCCCTAGAAAGAAAGAAAAATGTCCAAGTAACGCTCTTAAGGAGGTTACACATAACGCTCAAGAAGAGGTTAAGAATGACAGATCCATACTCTCTGAAAACCCTAAGAGGTTATTGTCTTAGAAAAGACACAAGCCCAAGAGGAGGCTCAGGTACCTTAAAGCAAAGAGATCTCTATGTTTTATACATATACAAGAGAGGTATGAGATCGCAAAGATATAACAATAGATGAGATATTCTCATTCTCAGTGGCTACTGAAATATCTAAGGGCATTGATGACACTGAACCACGTAGCATCGATGAATGTCGACAAAGAAAAAAGATTGGCCAAAATGGAAGAATGCTATTCAAACAGAATTGGATTCCCTTAATAAACTTGGAGTGTTCAGACCTATAGTACAAACACCAAAAGACGTCAGACCGGTAGGTTACAAGTGGGTGTTTGTAAGAAAGCGAAATGAAAAGAATGAAATCGCTCAATTTATGGCATGATTAGTGGCATAAGGGTTTTCTCAGAGACCCGAAATTGATTACGAAGAGACGTATTCTCCCGTAATGGATGTAACACGTTCCGTTATTTGATAAGTCTGACAGTTGAGAAAAAACTGGACATGAGACTTATGGATGTTGTAACAGCCTATCTATATGGTGATTTAGATAGCGATATCTATATAAAAATCTCAGATGGATTTAACCTACCAGCTCAAAAGCTAAGAATATGTATTCCATAAAGCTAAGACGTTCATTGTACGGTTTGAAACAATCCGGAAGGATGTGGTACAACCGTCATAGTGAATATATGAAAAGGGAGAAATATGAGAATAATTATATATGTCCATGTGTCTTCATAAAAAAAATCTAAGGAGGGTTTCGCTATAGTTGTAGCATATGTCGTGACATAAACTTGATTAGGACAAGACATGAAATCAATGAGACTGCAAACTATCTGAAAAAGGAGTTCAAGATGAAAGATCTCGGGGACACGAAATATTGTCTCGGATTATAAATTGAGCATTGCACTAATGGAATTTTAGTGCATCAATCCAAATACACAAAAAATATATTCAAACAGTTCAATATGGATAAAGTTCATCCCCTTAGCACTCCAATGGTTGTTCGATCTTTATATATCAATAAAGATCCATATCGTCCTAAAGACGATAATGAAATGATGCTAGGACCCGAAGTACCATACCTTAGTGGCATTGGCTATCACAATGTACAAGGCCAAACATATCATTTTCTGTCAATCTGTTGGCTAGATATAGCTCGGCGCCAACTCGCAGACATGTGATGAGATATCTTCGTGGAACTTCCGACATGGGATTATTTTATACTTGTGTTTTATCTGACATCGCGAATCTAGTTGGTTTTGCAGATTTAAGTTATTTATTTGATCCCCATAAAGGTCGTTCACAAACTGAATATGTGTTTATTAATAGCAATGCAGCTATTTCTTGGCGTTCAACAAAACAGACAATGGTTGCTACCTCCTCAAATCACTCAGAAATATTGGCTCTCCATGAAGCAAGTAGAGAATGTATTTGGCTGAGATCGTTGATTCAACACATACGTAGCTCGTGTCACTTTTTTCCTACCACAGATACTCCAACTGTTATTCATGAGGATAATGCAGCTAGTATTGCACAAATTCATGGTGAATTCATTAAGGAGACGGGACCAAGCATATCTCACCGAAGTTTTTCTATACTCATGAGCTTCAGAAGAACTTTGATATTGGCGTCCAACAAGTTTGCTCAAGTGATAATCTTGCAGACTTGTTCACCAAATCATTGTCAAAGTCAACTTTTCAGAAAACTAGTTCATGGAATTGGAATGCGACGTCTTCATCAATTGACTATTCAGAATCAACATCATCAGAGGGAGTGATTGTTTTCAGGGGGAATTACATTTTATATGGACTATAACGCGTTATACTTCTTTTCCTTAGTCATGAATTTTTTTTCCATTGAGTTTTTCCTGACAAGATTTTAATGAGACAATATTAAGCGTGTCCAACATCTATCTAAGTCATCCTAAAGATTTTACTTTTTTTTCTTTCGCACAGATTTTGTCCTAATTGATTTTTCTGACAAAATTTTAACGAGGCAATAGGCTTTAGAGATGGTGATCATCCAAAGGGGAAGTGTTATAACTTGGACTACTAAAGTGTTGGATTTTCTCCTTTGTTTTTAGTCTCACATTGGTTAGAGATTAGTATTACACAAATAAATCAAACTCATTTCCTCTTGTGTCCAGCCCAAACCGTTTCACCTTCACCTATGTCTGGCACCCAAATCCGTGTTCATCGTGTCCCCGTGTCCAAATTCACCAAATCCATCTGTCATCCCGACACATTCTGTGTCCTGCCTCTGGGTCCGACCCTGTAGCGTGTCCACAAACCAAACAAACTGTATCCAACCATAATATTCTGTGTCCGACACGACACATCTCGGTTGCTTGCGTTCTCCTTCGAAGCAACCACAGAAACACCACAGGACACCGTATCCCCTTGCCACCGCACCCCTGACTCTGACACCAGTGTGTCGACCTCCTCTGATCACTGTTTCGCCACCCTTAGTCACGGCCGAATCGCCCAATTCCAACGTAGGGTCCATCTCTCCGGCTGCTCCTCTGGCCACGCGCCAGATCTCGACCACCGCGAGCCTCCTCTCCGACGGCTGGGTTTCCCGTGTCCGCACATCCTCCGACTGCAGATCCGCCACACCGGACCCTCGCTGAGCCAGCTCCGACCGGCGCACAGCCCGCGGTGAGACCCTCCGCTTACTGTCGTCGCCTCGAGCACCGATGCCGACGATCTCCTTCCATGGCGGGTCGAAACCCTTGCGGTGGTGAGCTGTCTGTCTCTACCTTCTCTTTCTCTCTCCTTCCTTTTTCTTTGCAATTTGTAGAGTTTTGCAATTTGTATGATTTAGAAATAATCTTTATTTATTAGACTTACATTCTATTTTTTTTCACAAATTTTTTTTTTCTTTTACAAAAAATAGTCGTTAAATATTTTTTTTATGACAATAAGTAAAATGTAACTCTAATAAATAAATAAATAAATTGTGGAAGGTAAGTCTAAAATTATATTATTAAGTTGAACTAAAGTCAAAAAATTTCATAAATTAATTCACAGCAGCTTAAGCTTTTGCTTTCAATAGAATTCAACTGTGGACTTTATTGAACTGGGCTAACTTTTGGGCTCTGCGTCTAAAGCCAATTAGAAAATAAAAATAGAACTTGGATGGTTAATAAGTATTGGCCTATATTAAGAGAACATATATGGGCTTTATAATTAGGGGGTCTAAATCTAATTTGGGCTTTTAATTAATCATAAATTTTGGCAAAAACTTTAGCAAGCTTATTTAAAATTTGAGTGGATTTTAAGTTTAGGCTTTATAAATTCAAAGATTATTTACGTTAACTATTTTTATGTTTTATGCTTATTACACGGGGTATTCCTACTTTGAAACTAATTACACAGGGTACCCCTCTGTTTTATATTTTCTATAGAAAGTTATAACACTAACTACCCATATGTTTAAATTTTTTGTTTCTAAAGGAGAGGGTTACCTTGTGTAATTAGTTTTAAAGTAGGGGTATTCCGTGTAATAAACATAAAATATGAAATAGTTAACGTAAATAACCTTAAATTCAAATGGTTTGATAGTGGGCTTAACAGATTAAAATATGAGGGCTTGGGTTCTTATATAAATAGTTTTCTTGTGATTATTATGACAAGATGGAATGAGTATAGTTTTAAGTTTCGAGAACAAAATATTTTCTTTGTGGTATATTAAACAGAAAATTTACTGTAGCGAAATAAATTTATATTAAATTCATGCAGACGAAACAAGTTTGGGTAATTTTGAAATAGAGACAGAGTCCGCCAACAGCGTTGGCGGAAAAAAAAAATAAACACGTAGACAAAGTGGACCCCACAAGGCAAAATTCCTCCAACACTGTACAAAATCAGCCAACAGTGTTGGCGGAATTTGGCCTTGTGGGGCCCGCGGGTTGGTTTGCGTGGTTGGGTTTTGTTTGGTTGATTTGGTTTGGTTTGGTTTGTTTGGTTTATTTTATTAGTTTGTTTTAATAGTTATGTTTTTTTTTTAGTTTAGTTTTGGAATTTGATTTAAGAAAATATATTTTAACAAAATAAAATTAAAATTAATTAATTATAAAGAAATATTTAGAAATATTTTTTTCGCACATGTCCACTATTTTTGCCTCACGGATTTAAAACAACTAATTTAAATTTTTTCTTTTTAAATTTTTTCATAATTTTTTTTTGGAGGTCAAAATATCGTTTTAAATCCGTGGGCCCTCACACCAAATATAAATTAATTTTGCTACAGTAAATTTTAAATATTCGAAAATAAAATGACCGAAAGTAAAATTTGGAGGTCGAAACATCGTTTTTTTGCGATTCTAAATTTTTTTGAAGTCCGTCAAACGGTGAAACGGTCTATCTCGTAGTACTTTTCGATACGGTCATTTGGGCACAAACTGGACCTTGTTTCGATCTCTCAGTCAAAAGTTATGATACTTTAAAGTTTTAAATTTTATATTTTTGCCTGTAACATGTGCGTCTTGCTTCGGATAAGAAAAAATTTTACACGATTTTTGTTACTCTCGTCGAAAACATACAAATCGACTTATTGTTTAACAAAAAATAATTTCAAAACAAATAGTTATGGCTGCTCGAAGTCTGCTCGACGGCAGACGTAATATTCTTACGGCAAATTTTTATTTTTATTATTTTTTTAACGTCTGTTAACGACAAGAAAAATAACGATAGGAATATAATATTAAAAAATATAAACGCCCAAAGGACGTTTTGATACTTTTTTTCGTAATTTTTTAAACTTTGATGCTTTAGATAGAATTTATACAAATTTTGATGCTCTGGATGCAAATTTCCAAAATAAAATTTTCTTTACAATTAAATTATTTTAATTTTATTTCGTTAAAATAAATTTTCTTAAATCTATTTACAAAATAAAACTAAATAGATAAAACCAAAACATAACTTCTTAAAACAAAATATTAAAACAAACCAAACCAAACAAACAAACAAAACCAACACAACCGAACCCGTGGGCCCCCCCCCACATCCAATTTTCGCCAACTGTATTGGCTAAAATTGGCCCCCACCAATTTCAGCCAACAATGTTGGCAAAAATTGGCTTGTGGGGTCCACTTTAAATTTTTTAATTTTTTTCTGCCTACGTGTACGTCTGTTGTGTTTTCCGCCAACACTGTTGGCGGACTCTGTCTATATATCAAAATTTTATAAACTTGTTTCGTTTGAATGAATTTAATATAAATTTATTTCCCTACATCAAATTTTCTGTATATTAAATAATGTCACGTTCTGCATGGTGTATTACGATAGTTCTTTGACTCGTAGAAGAATTGATTGGATTTGGTTTCATGAACTTTTATGATTAGTGTATTGTCCAATTGTGGGCAGAGGCAAGGAGTCGTCTCTTGGATGGAATCGATTTTGTTAGTTCAGAGCGTACGAGAGTTCACGAGATTTGAGCAATGGTGCAATCTTGCCTATTCTGGTCGGATTGGAATATTGTCGAGCACGGCATGTAACGACCCGCTCCGCTCAGCTCACCAAGATGATTAAACGGCAATGGTACAAACGACGTTCGGATTTAGGAAATTCAGCGGTTCGCTCGAAATCCCGTTCGGTTGAGGCGAGTTCTAGTTCAGGTGGGTGGCTCCGATTAACCTGTCTTTGCTTGGCCTTCACATTACATAATCGGACGATACATGCTAGTCGCTAGACAAATACTTGATGCATGCTAATAAATGAGATGAACCCACATAGCTAAGGGAATAATCTTATTTTGTATCATACTATATAGTACATGAAAATGATAACTTGCTGCTAGAGATAGTAGTTTTCGTATGTGTTTCATGTTGCGTAGAGTAGATTTTCCTTTTTGCTGTCATCGTATACTACTTCACATGTTTTCAATGCTCGACACATAGAATATGCCACGATTTTGAAGCACTTCACATAATATAATTCACTCAGTTAAGGCAGAAAGACTATCAATATAGTCATTCTGAGTCAGAGATACAAACATGGAAAGGCTATAGGACCGTTGGGTCGTCAATGCAGTTTTCGTACCGGGAGCTACATAAAGATAGTAAAACATAGAAAGAAGAATTGCTTAGGGAGCCTAGTAAAGTTTGAAAAAGAGAATGATTTGAACAGTACAAAAGAAGAGAAAAGAGAAAGAGACTTACATGGTCACGGACAACTTGTGTACAATGTTTATTTCCAGCGGATGGTAGCCTGGACGCTGTAACCGATCCGATCCCGGGCAGAACAATAGTATAGTTGTGCTAGCAAACTAGCCCAGGTGAGGTGGGTGGCTTGTAACGGGCTCACTACCTGTGCTGTAACCATCATCGTCTGCTCAATTTATAGTCCAAAATGGCTTGTGGTGCCAGTGACCCTTTCATATAGATTAAGTTTGGCTCACTAGCAGCAATCCGCGTGCAAGTCATTGGATTTGAGGCAACTAACGGATGCACGACAAACCGCGTGCAGGTCGTTAATTGTCCAAAATAATGGATGCACTGTACGCAACACGATTTGAGCAGAACACATGTATATAGTTATAACATATCGTGTTTGAGGCAGAGACACGATTGAGCAGAACACATGTATATATTGGCTGACTTTATATATCTTAGGCAGGAAAGGACGATTGGTAAGTTGTGTTATATTCCTCTTATATTACATGACACTTTGCAACATGAGTAGGCTTTATATTTATATGCCATGAAAGTGATCCTAAGACAAGATTAGAAAGACAACATAAATAGTTGGTGTACAGAACTTAATAAACGTGATTGATTTTATTGTGTGGGCGAGAAGCTTCCCCACCAGTGCATTAAATGTACTGATAATCCACCAGATTGCTTGCAGGGTGTGAGAGTATCTCGTTTGGTGCAGAGTTTCCTTCGTGCGCACTAAGGCGTAGAACTCACTCTAGAGCCTTGGAGTGTTGCAGTCGGAGCTGAAGCACCATATATAAGACATAATGTAGTGAAACATCGCCTATTATATCATTCCTAAAAGTTGTAAGCCGCTTAGCACGTTTTATCTAGAGAGAGAGAGAGAGAGATAGAGAGAGATAGAGATAGAGAGAGAGCTTAAGCGATTGTAATATTCGGCCTAGCACCGTTGTAACCTTTATTCAATATTAATAAAGAGCTTTGCCTTATTTCATACTTGTGTTTATTCAACTTTTCTTCTTAGAACTATCTTTGTAACTCTGTGACTTAGTATTTTTATCGGTCATTTCGGTGCTTACCTTACGCGAGCATAACTTAGGCTCGCGTGTCATCACGTCCAACAAAGACATTCGGTCCTGCAGACCGGGGCGTGACATTTTGGTATCAGAGCACGGTTTTACTACCTTGGCCTCGTATCGATTCTCTCAAATTTGAAATACATTCGTGGGTTATGTTATAGACGCTATTTCTCGATGTTCTGCGGGATATTCCATATAATAAGTCTAAATATTTTATGAATCTCATTGAGTATTTTGGTTGAACATGATAGTTATGTAGAAGGCCTTGTTAGCTGAGCGTTGGGCATTACATATTAGACTTATGTTGGTTCGAGTAAGTTTATGTACAGTATCAGAATGTCGTTCGAACGAGAATAAGTTGGATTTGAATCATGGGTTTTTGGATAATGATAAATAGAGGTGCTGTCGGAAGACGATATCGTTAAGCGAATATCGATGATCGTGCACGAATTTTTGAGGAATGGATCGGTCAGATATTCAGTGAATCGGTTGGGAATTTAAATTCAGTTTTGAGGATTTATCGAATGGCTTGAACCCTGAGTAGTGTATGAGGGTAATGTCACTACCACATTCTAAAATAGGGATATTTTTGTCTTTTTAATTATTATAAGTATTGTGTATATTTATTTTTAAATAACTACATGATATATATATATATATATATATATATATATATATATATATATATATATATATATATATATATTGTTCTTTAATGTATGGGTTAGTGGACTGGACCTAGAAGCCCACTAGATGAACCCCTGACCAAATTATAGGATTATGAATTTTAATTAGTATTTTCAGGATTAATTATTAAGGCTATAATTTATTACTGTGATTTTTATTTAATTATTGTACCTTACCATTGCTTCAATATTTGGAGCGCTACACTAGCTTTTGTCTTCTAACATATTTCGTACCCTTGTCCTAGACGTGCCAGTCTTCTATTCTGATCTTTGTGTAACTCATATATATGCCCTCTTGTGCTTCATTTTAGTCGCACAATATTCGTCGCAGACGTTTATTTTTAATTTCAAATAAATCCAACTTTGCATCATTGTCCGTTCCAATCAAAATTGGAGACACAACCTCGACCCATTTTGTGCAACCCAAATTATGATAATATTTTATTCTGAGTCTTCTACGTCCATGATACTTGTGTCACACCTAATTTTAACCCTATATACTTCCAATTAATTTTAGAACACCATTTACATTAATTTTTAATTAAATTGGTGTAAGGACCCAACTTGACCCAAAACTAGATCCAATACCAAACCAAACCCCCACTCACACCCTCAAGGTTCATATTAAATACCACACACCCTTTTTAACCATTACATCACACCAAACATGGTATTTTCCCTCATTAAATCTCAAATTTCCGCTTTTGTGTAATTTTCCAAATGTTGGGGACTTTTATGCAAAAGTGCAGTGAGGTGTCCACATCCCATTGGACCCAACACATGAAGAAGCATTCATTTTCTTCATTGATCGGTCACATGCATGTATTTCCTTTGTTTTGGAGTGTGCAACACTCAAATCTTACCCCCTTAAGCCATCTCCACCCTCCATTCAACCCAACACCATCTCCACCCTCCAACTTCCTTCATGTAAAAGCCAACCCCATCCCAAGGAACACATAGCCGGCCCTAATCCCTAGGTTGTCATCACCCTCTTCTCTCTTATGCAAAACTTTTCCTCCATTATTTTTTCTACATCATCATCACCATCCTTCCTCTACAAACCGAACCCTAACCCTAAACTATTTACAACCATCATCACCATCACCATTTCCAGTCCGACCACCTTCCCGCCGGGGCAGCCGACTCCCCACGCATTACCCGACCGCCTGAGAACCAGAATCATCACCACCACCACCAGTATTATCATCACCACCTCTTCCTTCTCCTCTCCAATCCCATCCGCCACCGTCGAAGTAGCCTGCAACCGCCGGAGCCCAACGACGAGCAGTCGACCACGACCCTGACTCATCTTCTCGACTGCAACCATCCCCCACCGCCGAGCAACTCCCCACAGCAGCCATCGAGCACCCCGTTCTCCACCACTCCCAACCGCCGACCGTACAGACATCACCACCATCATCCGCAGACCATCGTCAATATCCCCATCACGTCGACCCACCACCTCGCCGGGACCTCCATCATCATCATCATTACCATCATCATCTACACCACCGCCACCATTAACGCCACCATCCCGACCCGACCACTCGACATCCCCTGACCCGACCGCCTGAACCTCATCACCACCATCGTTCACGTCGGACGATCCCTCGACCTCGCCACCGACGAGTCTCCTCACCGCAGCACGCCGGACTTTACTCCGCCATCTTCATCGATCCCTCGACCCCGTGCACAGTCGACCGTCGACCACCTCGCCGGAGACGACCCACAGCAGCCTCCCTCGACCCTGTGCACGCACAGGTTCGAACTTGCCTTTCCTTCATGTTGTGCATGTATGCATGTAGCAATAGTAAATTAGGTTTAAACATTACTTCAATAGTAATTAGGTTTAATAGTAATTAGTATTAATGGTAATTAAGTTTAATAAGTACTTGAATAGTAATTAGGTTTATTATATACTTATTGGAAAATTTGGTTGTTAGTCGTAGGTATCATATATATTTCTATATGTTGTATAGACCTAGGTGTATTAATATAATAATAGAGTAGTGGGTAATACTAAGTTATGTATTAAGGTGCTATATATACATATTAATGTATTTTGGTAACTCACTGCCTTATGTGTACCCTAACCTACTAGGCCATGTGTTAGTGCTACATAAGATTTGGACATTGTGTTAAGTTAGTTGTTTGTCTTGTTATGCACAATATTTGAGGACATGACACATGTGCGTTTAGACACGCATACTTGACCCTGCTAGTTTGCCAGTTACCACCCTAGCGTTCAGCGTAACTGTGTTTGTGTGTGTGCTAGAGTAACAACTGATGCTATTGTATAATTATATTATGTATATAGGACCCTTGGATCGTTCTGCGAGACTTCGGGAGCAGAACATTGGTTTTGCCAGCCCAGGACCACAGGCGAGTACATTCTCTGATAATTTTCGTTATTTGATAATTTCTATAATTCAAGTATTTAATAATGTTACATTTGATTCTTGACACTGTGCTACACGGACTAGTATATAGATTGGATATGCAGTCATGAGATGTTACATTGGTTATCGTATTGACATTGTACACGACATTGATATTAGACATTGTACATGATATATTGGACATTGATCGTGTATCGTGACATGTCATGGTTGGATCCACTGTACTAGTTGGGAGCGGAGAAATTGCTAGTGAGAAATGTGATCATATCCCTATCGTACAAGTATAAAATCATGTTAGTGTTAATCATACACCTCACTTATGATTAGCCAGGCCATATAGCACTCGTACATGTTCCCAAGCCGATCACATATCGAAACTACTATTTCAAACACTTAGAATAAGTTCAGTTCTTCAATTCAGTTCATATACCACATTATCCTGTATATGATATTGTAGTTCATTCTCTTCATTTCATATATGCACTGTCTATACCATATTGTCTATTGCCTGTTCTCTTTACTATTTGTCATTGCATCTATTTATTGTTTTCTCTCAGTATATAGCATCATCTATTTATTGTTTTATAGTCCTTGTCAATTAATTGGAACTGTTATCGGGTTGTACTTTGCTCTAATCCTGACTGGATATATTTTTTCAGACTGTGACTTAGAGGATTGGTGTCCGACATATTATGGACCACAGGGAGAGTAGCTACAGCCTTGGACCTTGTAGCTCAGGTATGATTCTGGTAGGTCTATCCGGGATCACTAGTTATTCAGTTAGTTTCTTTTAGCAGATTATTGGTACCGGATTTATTTCCGGCATACTTTGAGACTTGGATGCTATTGTTTGCAGTTAGATTATTTTGTTTAGACTTGTGTTGTATTTCGTTTATTTTTTTGATATCTTATCGTGCTTTAGTTCTGTGATTGAGTATTTACATATTATATTGAGATATCTGTGTCTCCTTATGGAATTAGATATTCGTGTGAGATTGATTAGATAGTATTGTGACCTAGACAGCGTTCTACCGCCGATGCTGCGGCGTAGGCTGGACGTACCCACATACTCGTGTCCCTATATCGGACGCGGGTCGTGACAGATAACCTTGGACGGATTGAGGATTTTGGGGTAGCACATAAGTCGATCAGCAAAAACCGCGATAGTGCAAAGCCTTAGAATGAGTGTTTCTAGTTAGTAGTGATTTTGAAGGTCTCGTGCAAGATTGTCTCGAACGACTAATAATGAGTCGAGCGAATTTTAATGGCATATCGGATAGGGATTCAGGGTAACGGAATAGAGTGACTTGGTCGAGGATCGTATCGGATATGGATCGTGCATGCGCATTGAATCAAATAGGATGAATCTAGTGTTGAGATCGAAAAACTCGATGATGTGATCGGAGTTAGAGCGACTAGAGGATAGCACGACGGGAATATAGTTATTGAAAGTTTGAATTAGAAGTTATAGAAATGACTCAGAAGATTGTAAAGGATGTAGCTTGATGGTTTGGATTGAGGTATAGTTGATCGATTTTGAAATTTGATGAACGAATACGAAAATCGATGATTGGCAGATAGTTCGAATTGATACACGTGAAGGATCATATTTTTCGAGGAACAAATAGATGATATCAGAATTGATTTTAAATTTTTGACGAGTCAATTTTGAATCTAGTTCGGAAGATAGTTTGCGATGAAATGAAAATATATTACACGAAGGAATGATTTTTTGGTTGCGCGAACATATTTGTGGACTTTGAAACATATCGAGGACAAATGGATATTGGTTCGAGGATTTTCAAGTTTGATGGATGACGAGTAGATTATCGATTGATCTTTGAGCTTAGTTGTTTCGAGAAATGCTAGATTATGGATGATGTATTGAACGAACCATAACGATGAAGTTTCGGAGGACTTGGCTAGGCGAATTTTGATTATGGTATGAACGGATGTTAGTATGACACGACTTGATGGATGTTAAAATTCTTTGGAATTGATCATTTACTCGGCGTAACGGATACTTGTTCTTCATTGTCACTGCTTTCAACTGTCAATAATCGATACACAACCGCGTTGAACCATCTTTCTTGTTCACTAACACCACCGGTGCTCCCCAGGATGACCCATAGTTTGAATTAACTTCTTCTCCTTCAACTCCTCTATATGTTGATACAGCTTATTTTACTCTGAGGGTGCCATCGGGTAAACCTTACAGGATATGGATTATGTCCCAGGAGTGAACTCTATACAGAACTCAACGTCTCTCACCGGTGGCATCCTTGGGAGCTCTTCTGGAAAAACATCATGGAACTCCTCGACCACCTTAGGGATCTGTTCTTCCACTATTATTGCTGCTATAATCCTACTCTCTGGCTGGTCTTCTACGGTCCTAACGAAGATGAACTCTTCCAAGCCTGGGATGCTAAACGACATTCTTCCTCCACGAATCTATCATAGCATGACTGTCTCTCAGCCGGTCCATGCCTAGGATAAAATTGAAGTTACTCGTAGGAAACTCGATCAACTGTGCGGGTAGATGATACCCACACACCACCACTGGACATGTTAGACATACCCTACTAACTCCCACGAGTCCATTACCAGTGAGTATATTCAACCTCTCTGGCAATGCCTCAAACTACATACCAATACGTATCGCGAATCGTGTCGATACAAAAGAATGGAAAGCCCCTGAATCAAATAATGCTAAAGCAGGAAAAGATGCAACTGAAATGGTACATGTCATTACGTCGCCCGACGCTAACACCTCTTCCAAAGATAGGGTGAATGCTTGACCCTGACCCTGATGAGGTCTCTGATGTTGCTGCTGCCTTTGCCCCTGTTGACCCTGTTGGGGTCTCTGTTGTCCATACTACTGCCTCTGCTGGCCATGCTGTTATGGCCTCGGCTGACCATGATGATGTTATCGCCTCTGCTGGAACATCTGAGCTTGCGTCGGCAATGAACGCCGAGCTACTGGCCTCACTGCTAGTGTTGGCCCTCGATATGGAACTGCCTTTGGAGCTGACAATGCATGAAACTGTTGAACTGCATCTGCAGGCAAGTAGTAATCATGTGGTATGAACCCCCATACCTCAAGCACTGCCCATTGTCTATCCCGCACACGTTCGAGTGTGACCTCCCTTGCCACAACAGGTATATCCCACAGACTCTTTCTAGCGCGGTTGTTGCTGCCAAGTTGGTACTGTCACAACTAGTGCTACTGGTCTCTGCGGTGCTGAATCACGAATATGAATGCCAAGTACTGGTGCTGACGTCCGTGGTACTGGTCCTGCACCTACACTCTGGGCATGCGACCTCTTCTGACCTCCAGTCCTTGAAGCCAACCTCTGAATAGCAAGCTCGTGCCTCCTAGCTGCCGTTAATAATTTATCAAGTCCCTGGTGACTATACTCCTCCCTAATCTGCATAATCTTCAAGTGAAGTCCTTGTTAGAACCTCATAGCCCTCTCTAAGGCTATTTGCAACCCTTGGTTAAGAAGAATATTATGTTCTTGTTGATGTTGTTAAAATTGGCCAATAATCCATGAATAATCTCCAACAATGTGTGAGGGCCAACTACCTCTGGAACTGTTAGGGATACTGGAACCTGTGCCTCTTCCTGCCTAAACTGCCCTACTACTGGCTCTACTGTTCCAACCTATTCAGTCACTGGTTCTGTTTCTCAAACATGCTCCACTACTAGTTCTGTCACTCCCACTGGCTCCACCGAAACTCGACTAGGAGAAAGCACAGCCCCCTGCTGACGTCCCATAGAACCCTGCCCTGCTGGCTGGTCTGCCATACTTGTTGTCCCTACGGCTGATGACGAAGTGCCCCTAGAGAAGGAATGCAAGGTATCAAGGATATGACAAGAAGAAACAATGATGCAAGATACTTATCAGTTCAAGGGTGACATAGAGAACAGATTCAGAATATCAAGGAGGACAAGTGTTGATTGAGACTCCTATAAGTAAAATACCCCCACAAGTCTAAAAATAGACCTGCATGGGCCACCAATAAAACATTGTCATGTCCCGGTACCGAAATACAGAAATGGACATGGCCAGCTATCCAGTACAAGGTACAATATCTCGTACTGAGATCATGACTGTAACTAGACAAGGGGGTGCATACTACAATAAAGTCTTCCTAGGATCTTACAGAACATCTGTTTCAATTAGTCAAATAGTTAGCAATAAGAGTTGAACATATATGATAAAGCAGTAAGGTGTCCCCGACGCTCTATCAAAATGGTCACCAACTAGATATTGTAAAATTTTGAGCTAGTATAAGGTTAATAGTACATATTGTTACCAGCTGGAGTCTGAATTTACACAAATATGAACAAAACTTGTCGGTTAATAGATGATGGTGGCTAAACGCCCAAAATGATACAAAATACTAAAATGGAGAAGAAGAAAACCCACTCAAGTCCCCTACCGACCATGCTCCTAGTATGCACCATCGGTCAGGTAGAAGGTAGAGTCATCGGGTTCTGATATGAAATATGGTCAAACAAAACCAGCAGTGCCAGGCCCCGAATAACAATTACGAAAAATAAGCACAAGAGAAGAACCAAAACCAAAACCTAAAATAAAAATAAAATGTAAGAAAAGAGAGCAATGCCTATGCCAAATCATAGCCATGCATTCTGTCATCAAAATAATATGACATCTCTACAACCAAACAAGGACAAGCGGTGTCGAATTATACCAAGACAGAGTATAGTCCACGAATTTTGGTTTATGCATCATAGTTTCGGTCCATAGTCTATCTGTAATCCCCCTGATTTTCAGAATTTTTAATTTGGATTTTTCCGGGAATTTTCTGTAAATTAAATCTAGGCCTTTGTTGACTAAATGATTTTTAATTGATAATAATTAATATTATAATATTATAGAAATAATATTTTATGGTGTAAAATGGAAAACCGGACATGTGGTATTTTTTGGTGAATTTATTGGACTCCGGAATCATTTTTAAAGCCCTAGTAACCGAATTAGAATTTAACCGAATTAAACCAAACCAACCTTGATTAAACCGAACTAATCCTAGCTGAACCAAACCAACTTGAACCAACCCAGACTAAACCCACAGTAGCGGGTCGGATCCGGGTTCGACCCGACCCGCTTGGGACCCGACCCGAACCAAACCCTAATGCCAGAGTTACTGTTGCGGCTATTTAAGCCGCCTCGGGATCAGCGCCGCCACCTTCTCGACATCCGTGCCGCCACCTGTGCAACCGTCGACCGACTCCTCCCCCGAGCGTCGCCAGCCCGCCGCCTCCTTTCTCCTCCGCCTCCACCACCCTTACTCCTCAGCCCCGCCTCGAAGTCATCTTCCCCCTCCTTTTCCGGCTACCTCAGCCCTAGCTCCGGCCTTCTCCGCCGCTGCAACTGAGCCCCGGCCGCCTGCCGTTCCCTTCCCGTAGTACCTCGAGTCCCTCCAGCCATCGCCACTGTCGCCGTCCGGGCCGCCTTCGACAGCAGCTTCGCCCAGCCGACGTCGAACTCGCCGCCCCGAGCCCTCCATCTCCGGCAGCCCCGCTGCTCCTCCTCCAGCTCCGCCGGACGACCCTCCCGCAGCGCTCCGACCTCGCCACCCCGCACAGTCGGCCACCCGGAACCCTTCGCACGAGTTCCCAGCAGATTCTCGAGCCTCCGCCTGCGCCGGCGAACCCGTCCCACCGCCTCGGCGAGCCCAGCGCCTCTTCCGGCGAGCCCTCCGACGAGTCTCCGGCAGACACGAAGCAGGACAGAAACCCTAGGGAGAACAGTACCGGACACGAGTCGGACACAAGTCAGACACGAGGAAAATGTCGTTTCTAGAGCCCTGTTCAGGTACCCATAACTTTCTATTCGTAGTTCTGATTTCGATTCCGTAAATTGCGTTGCGAAGCCTGTATGACCCTCTCGGTGTCCGTGCAACCCGCTCGGGGCATCGCATCCTGTGGTGATCGCACACCGCGATCCAAAAATAGGAAAAACGACGACCCGATTCACCCCGGAACTGGGTACGCCCCGCCAAACGGGACGACTTGGTCACACGCGGTCTTTACCGAATCGTGCGTGACGTTGATACGGACGTGTGGGATTTCGCAGAAGTCGATTCGGATGTGCGTGCACACCGGAATCAACGCGTATCCGCCGACACCGCCCTATATCCGTCGATTCTGGAACACGCTATAACTTTATGTACACTCGTCGGATCGAGACGAAACTTGCGCCATCGGACTCGTAGCAATACGCTGGTTCTGTGAGCCAAGTTTGGTTCGATTCTGAGAATGTTGACAAAATTGTGTGTCGTGGGCCCCACAGGTTCCACCCGACAGGCGATTTTGTGACCGGCTCATCGAAATCCAATTCTGGAAGTTCCGTTGGGTTCGTATCATCGTTCCTGACCTATTGACACTAAGTTTGACCGATTTGGAGATCTTTGACACTGGCACGCTTTTCGGTGCAAAGTGGCCCACATCTGGACCCCGCTTTGACCCAAAAATGTCATTTTTGCCCTTGTGTCCAAATTGGACTCAAGGACAGGCGTTTCTAGCTATTTGATATTTTCTGAATCTAATGGTGATGTTTATTTCAGCAACCGGAGTAGTACCTGCAGATCACACTGAGACCAGAGCCACAATTGGAGCCAGGACCCCAGGTAAGTGTACCTTGCCAAACTTTGCAGTATTGTTACATATTTTTCTTGCTTCATTATATTGCTGTACATGCTTAACCTAGGACCGTGTGACGTACTTTGCGTCCGATTATTAGTCGGGTGCCAACACTGTACGCGGTGATGAGTACGGTCATCTAGAGATGGACATTCGTGACACTATATATTCTCGTACTGGTCTTACCAAGTACACTTTGACCCAGGACACTTGACACTACTCATGAGACAGGATCTTCCCGAGATATTCGTGGTGATTCTGTATAGGATACAGGACATGGACATTATATTCTTAGATATAGTATGACTTGTTGCATTAGATATGATCCCGCTTGACATGGACATGAGACGTTATGGTCATGATATGCGTGGTTACATTGGGTGGGGAGAGACACACAGGCTACAGGCTGATTATATATATATAAAACATAGTAAACACATAGTAAAATACATAGTTATTGCTGCTACCGGCTCCCAGACACAGAGCTTGTAGTGGTCTCAGCCTGAGTACTCGTGATGCTCTCACTTGCATTTTCACATAGATGGTTATATAGCTTACCCTATTTATTGCATTTTCTGCTGCACTGCATTTATTTTTGGCTTGTATTTTCTGTACCTTGCTGTCCCCTGAGGACCTGGATCCGGACTTTGTCCCCAGGAGTAGCTGAGGAGATCCACTTAGAGTTATACAGTACATGAGCATTATCAGGAGCAGAAGCAGAAACAGGAGCAGATACAGGAGTTGTACCGACACCTGAGGACGAGATTGTGCCAGAGGACTTCTCCTGAGTATTGGCGTGAGATTTTCTTTTCTTTCTGTTTGTAGTTATTCTCTTTCCAGTCTATTTCATTTGATGTATCAGACATGTTCCCGGATTGTTCTCCGAGACACTTTTTATTATGTTTTGTCAGTTTTTTTTATTTACATTATTCTGGCATTTGATCTGTGATTATCTGTTGTGGATGAGATTAGTATAGACTGTGACTCATATCATTGGACCTACTTATTATTGTATTACAGCTTAAGCATGTCCCGATGGATCCATTAAATTGGGTTTGTCCATCGGTGTGTGCTGCTGGCCATTGCCACGCGTCCGGTCCCTCGATATTTTGGGACTGGGGCGTGACACTATCGTAACACAATGGTCCAACCTCACAACCAAACAAGGACAATGGTTGGATCATCGTGCCACCAAAGTTCATGTCCCTAACTACTTAGCATATGACAATACACAATCAGACAAAAGTTAATTAAACGGCCAATCAATCATGTGGCTTGCTAGGTGATGTCTGGGTAACCCCAGAAATACAATATAATTGGATCCTCAAATCGTACTATGTCCGAACAGGGCTAGGCGAAACAATAATATACAACACAAATAAAATAAAATGCACCAATCCCTCGCAAGGCTACTGTGCTAAATAATCATTAACAATTCCAGTTTTCCCTATAGGGAGATACTTGGCTCGGTTTAATAATACTAGTGGCCGGATACTGCACTCCACTAGTGTGGATGATATACAATATTCTTATTTGCTAGCCTAGCACGCCATGATGAATATCTGGAGGTGGCCAGCATGCACGATCTGGTGATACGTTCTCTCCCAATGTTGTTACAACTTTTAGTTACCTAATTAACCCTACCGTTATTTGGAAGCTTGTGTTGTTATCATACAATTATCCTCCTAGATGTCGTACCTTGGTATGGACACGCTAGGGATGAATCCGTATTAGTTCTTACGGTTCCGATCTGGACTCATTCTGAGCGTAATGCAACAATCAATCAAGTAATCTAACCATACTGTTCTGACTAGCTATAGGGTTTTTCATGCAATTCTCATTTCACAGTACTAACGAGCATGTAACAATAATATACTTATAACATAACACCGCAGTGTATATGTAGCACCTTAGTGCATAAGCAAGATGGCACACTTAGTGCGTAATACACTTTGTAGCACCTTGGTACGATATCAATGAGTATCAGCATGGATACAAGTAGTCAAGTCAGGATCTAGGGTCAATTAGTTAATCATGTAAAATTCTTCTGCTCACATTTTAGCACTGATATCGGGTCAGGTATACGACAAGTGTTACTACTATAAAGTTCTAGTTGGGCCAAAAACTCTATCATAGGGTGCATTAAGCAATTGTCATTATTCAGATAATAAGGAACAATATAGATCCTTAATTCACTGTCACATACAAGATCACAATATTTGATAAGAAATCAAACTAATTGAAGATAATGACAAAAATTGACAAAAATAATCAAAATTAGGCCAAAATAGTCAAAATAGGCCAAAATAACTTTTCTACGTACAAAACAGTCAAAAATAGCTTAAAATAGTCTAAAATAGTTTTTTGCGTACTTTTTGGGTCAAAACATGGTTTATACGCAAAAAGTACGCCCGAAAGGGGTCTCTGTGCACTTTTTCGTCCAGAATTAAATTTTGCATAAATATACGCAAATGAGAGGGCTTTTGTGCACTTTTCATGCCCATAATTAAATTATGCGTGAATGTACACAAAAGGGAGGGCTTTTGTGAAAAATGTACGCAGAACAGTGGTCTTCTTCCCTCAGACGTCATAAAAAATTCTAAAAATTTATTTTTGCCAAATTTTTTTTTGTTTTAACTCGAAATTCAACATTTCAAAAGTCAAAATCATATAAAATTGAATTTTCTACAACATTGGATAATTATTTTCCAGAAATTTCAAGTTGTAAGAGATCAAATCAATGAAATTCATAAAACCCTTACTTTAAAACTTAGATCTACTCAAAACCATTCATCAAAATCGAAAATGCCAAATACTAATATTGTAGAGAATCACTAGATACACATTATAAGCTAAAAATATGTAAGAAAAATTAAATAAATAAAATATACCAAAAATTATGGTTTCTCTACTTTGTGCAAGATGTACTTACCTTAAGTGCTAGATAACCCTAGCTCTAATCTCTTCTAAAGAGAAGAATAAAGACTAAAACTCCTAGGCTAGCTAGATCTAGGACTTGGGTGTTTTGGGCTTGAAGGTTGGAGATCAGGAGAGAAAAAAGGAAAGAGAGAAATGAAAGGAATAAAGAGGAGAGAGAAAAAGTAAAGGCTTATATATATGGGATGTAATTTAATCTAATCCATCCATCTGCCACCTCATAAATCCATAACCCCAGCTCATCTTAACCGTCCAAGAAAGCACAAGTCTAGTGGTTCAATAGTGAATCGGTTGTAGGGATTCCATCTATGTTAGGGTCCTAATACGGGTCGATGGAAATCGCCAAATGGATTTTCTACTGGTATACGGTAGTCTCTCTCAAAAATCTAAATTATAAAAATATAGAAATATAATACACAACCAAGACAAAAATACGAAATCAGGGAACGGATGTGACAAAAGACGTGCTTTATAATAGTGCAATAATTAGGTTTGAATTAGATTTGAAATGGCTTTGATTTTGATTGACCCCGCTCGAGGTAATATTGTGGTTTTGTAAGACAAAAGTACGTGAGAAAATGGATCGTGTCATCTTGAGGATTGATCGAAAAGATGGATAGATAGTTGTTGAAACAAAACATAATTTGATGGTTCGAATTTTATGTTATCGGAAGAGATATTGATGAACGAAATGGATACTAGTTAATGTGCTGCAAGATAGATAAGTTAAAAATGTTACTTGAGGATTGAACGAAAAATGATTGAGGCTTGTCGAATTCGGACGATATTAGCAAAAATTAAAGTCATGTTCGGTTGATTGTTTCAAAGTGTTGGAAAGTATTCGGAAGATAGAACGTAGGCGAATCGAACGATAACTTGGGAAGATAGTGAAGTACTATAGCGAGAATTGGCGATGGCTCAAAGATAAATTGTGTATCGATGTAAGATAGGATTTAGACTTGGATTTTGTCGACTTTGAAAGATTGGTTGAGATTTGAACTTGAAGTCTTAAGAATCATTGGGATTTGGTTATGCGTAGCATTGGGTTTTGATCGGACGACGTCGAGTGATCGATTCGGTAATGTTTTAGGATTTATAACGATTAAGGAGTCTCGCTTGGTCGGGTTGCCCTACCCCTAGGTTTCTCTTATGCGATGAGTTAAAGCATATCCGGTGTTGGAGTAGTGCAGTTTCACGCTAGGCACAACATAGGCAAACTCGGAGGATTTGATGGTTAAGTTTTGGATATAGTCGGATGGATTCAAATGAGATAAGTTGTTCGAGAAAATTTGGTTAAGGCATGAGCGTGGCGTAGATTGGGCAAATGATTTGGAAGTTTATGCGAGCGATCTCTGAAGTTAGGTAAGACATGTTCGGTTAGATTTTAGGAGATGTTTCACGGAGTAATGTTCGGTGGTTTGAGCGATAGTGATGTTTAGATGGAGGAGTGTGCTCAGGAAGTTTCGAAGGCGAAACTGTTTCGGAGTAGTGTATTATGTAACAACCCGCACTCAGCTCAGCTCAGCAAGATGATTAAACGGCGCAACGGTGCAAACAACGTTCGGACTTGGCGAATTCAGCGGTTCGCTCGGAGTTTTGCTCGGCCGAGGCGAGTTCTCGTTCAAGTGGGTGGCTCCGATGAACCTGTCTTTGCTTGGCCATCACACTAAATAATCGGATGATACATGCTAGTCGCTAGGAAAAACCTTGATGTATGCTAATAAATGAAATGAACCCACATAGCTAAGGGAATAATCACATCTTGTATCATACTATATAGAACATGGAAATGATAACTTTCTGCTAGAGATAGAAGTTTTCGTATGTGTTTCATGTTGCGTAGAGTAGATTTTCCTTTTTGCTGTCATGGTATACTACTTCGCATGTTTTCAATGCTCGTCACATATAACATACCATAGTTTTGAAGCACTTCACATAATATAGTTCACTCAGTTAAGGCAGGAAGACTCAATATAATCGTTCTGAGTCAGAGATAAAAATATGAAAAGGCTACAGGACGTTGGGTCGCCAAGGCAGTTCCCGTACCGGGAGCTGCATAAAGATAGTAAAACATAGAAAGAAGAATGGCTCGGGGAGCCTAGTAAAGTTTGAGAAAAGAGAATGATTTGAATAATACAGAAGAAGAGAAAAGAGAAAGAGACTTGCATGGTCGCAAAAAATTTGTGCACAGGGTTTAGTTCCTGCGGACGATCGTCGGGGCTCTGGGATCGATCTGATCCCGGGAGGAACAATAGTATAGCGGTGCTAGCAAACTAGCCTGGGTGAGGCGACTGGCTTGTAGCTGGATCGCTACTTGTGCTGCAACTATCGTCGTCTAATCAGTCTATAGTCCAAAATGGCTTGTGGTGTCAGTG
This sequence comes from Iris macrosiphon, assembly GCA_036927795.1. Lineage (NCBI taxonomy): Eukaryota > Viridiplantae > Streptophyta > Magnoliopsida > Asparagales > Iridaceae > Iris > Iris macrosiphon. Next base: position 98,870,000 of record JAYESA010000016.1, on the reverse strand, counting down.
ACCCTTTCATATATATTAAGTTTGGCTCGCTAGCGGTAATCCGTGTGCGAGTCATTAGAATTGAGGCAAGTAACGGATGTACGATAAACCGTGTGCATGTCGTTAATTGTCCAAAAGAATGGATGCACTGCACGCAATACGATATGTGAAGAATACACACACACACACATACACACACACACACACACATATATATATATATATATATATATATATATATATATATATATATATATATATATATATATATATATATATATATATATATATATATAGTTATAGTTATAGTTATAGCATATCATGTCTGAGACAGAGACACGTTCGTGACATACCAAGTTTACATATACGTTTCATTATTTCATGATATATATATATATATATATATATATATATATATATATATATATATATATATATATATATAGCTGACTTGACTTATCTTGGGCAGGGAAGGATGATTTATAAGTTGGTAAGTTGCGTTATATTCCACTTATATTACATGACACTTTGCAATACGAGTAGGCTTCATATTCATATCCATATGCCATGAAACTTGGCACGTTTCATTGTAGAGAGAGAGAGAGAGAGAGAGAGAGTTTGAGCGATTGTAATATTCGGCCTAGCACCGTTGTAACCTTTGTTCAATATCAATAAAGAGTTTTGTTTTATTCCATACTTGTGTTTATACAACTTTTCTGCTTGGGACTATCTGTGCGACTCTGTGGCTTAGTATTTTCATCGGCCATTTCGATGATTGTCTTGCGTGAGCGCAACTTAGGCTCGCGCGGCATCACGTCTAGCGAGGACGTTCGGTCCTGCGGGACCGGGACGTGACATGGTGTGCTCGTATGGTTATACCAGATAAGAGGATCGTGCATTACGTCAGATCATGTTGTTGAGGAATAAGATTATATCGTCTTGGCGAGGCGATAGGCAAATGTGTATAGGTGGGTGGGCTTTGGCCCTTCTTTTTTACTCCTCCATGTCCTAATAAAATGGATATCACCTTGCATATTGAACACCGAGTATAGGATATTAAATAACTGTATTAGGAGTGCATCAGTGCACGAAAAGCGGGTAGAAAGACTTCGTATGCGAAGTAGACAATTGTGACGCAATATCACACTGTCGGTATGCGAAAGTTAGGCTTCGTACGCGAAGTAAACAGTTATGATACGGTACTATAAAACTATTGGAAGGGGTGCAGTACCTAGAATAATTGGATGTGGCTTAGTGTCTAAGTATGTTTGGGGCCTACGGGTGGCAAATTGAAACATTGAAAGAGTAATTGAAAACATGAGAATGATAGAGTGTACAAGTAGATATGTACATTATTTTTCTTATATTTTTTATGTCGTGTATGTGTTTATAGTTAGATTGTTCATGCATTCACATGGTCATGGACAACATGTGCATAAGGTTTAATTTTTCTCGAACGATCGTCGGGGCTCCGAGATCGTGTCGGTCTAGGAGAAAATGATGAGAATGTGCTTTAGAGCATGGGGTATTACGGGACCTGCAATTGGGCTTGCTACCCGGACTGGAAGGGTGAATCACAATAGGGGTATTCAGGACCTTCGATAGGACTTGTAACCCTAGTGCAAAGTGATTGTCGTCTTACTAGAGATGTAGTCCAAGATGGCTAGTAAAGCCAGTGACTTCATATAGATAGGCGGCATGCTAACGTATGCCTTATACAGGGGCAGTATGTATTCGCCTTGTCTTGTGCAAGGGTGGACACATCGGTTGTGGTAAGAAGTCACTGATAAGTGAAACAGTTCATATGTTTCTTGTTTTACTTATGTCACGCCCCAAATCCCGAAAGGGTCGTTCGTCCTCGCTGGATCCTTTACGGGATCCGATTCGTCCTCGCTAGGGGCGTGATGCCGTGCGAGCCTGGAGTTGCGCTCGCACAAGGCAAGAACTTGCAGTTTTTTTAGGAACCCATTTTGAAACACAATTGATAAACACATTCACAGAGATTTGAACACAAATGCGGAAGAAACATGCTTTTTCATTGAATATTCAGAGTAATTTACATAGAGTTTACATTGATGCGCCTTCTCGGCTATTGAATTTCATTACAAAAAGGTAACTCAAAATGCAGGGCGCGCTCCGTCCGATAGTCCACGTCGTTTGCACATTACGCCCTTGTATAGATTGAAGTCTTTGCCTCCAAAATGAACTGACTCCAGCTATACTTCAAAACAGAAGCGCTCCTAACGCCTCCTCGCTATGCTCTAGCGTTGCACCGTCTGAGTGCCTGAAATAGTTGCCCACAACGTGGGTCAGTACTTAACTTGTACTGGTGAGCGGGATGAATCCTACTCGACTAAATCGACACTAGCTTGATAGGGGCGAGCATGCATTAAGATAGCTTCTATAAGGAAGCAAGTGAAATCAATTCATATCAGTTGCATGTTTTGATAGGAATGAATAAAGCAGTGAATCCCACCAGTACACCGATTGCTTACTCAATCGATGCACGCCTTCCCTGAAACGAAAACACAAGTATACTTACCATCTGCACAAGACAATAAGTTAGCATGCGTTCTATACTATGCGGTCATTGGTGTGATCGACACCTTAGGGACGTATTTCAAGCTTAGCGACGCGCCCTATCAGCCCGGGTAGCAAGCCCTGCTGGAGGTCCCGCTAAGCATCGTGACGAACACGAATCAAATATTCCCTCCGGATCGATACGGTTCCAGTGCCCCAGAAAGCCGTTTCGAGGAAAGTCAAACCCTGTGCACAAGTTGTCCCAGACCATGCAAATGCATGAAATAATTCATATTACATACAATGCGTCTAATTGAACAGAAGAAGTTAAGCAGCAACATATATATATCTCATGCAACAGTTTATATTTCTCAAGCGGTATTCCGAATCAGTTATCCCATAAGTCCCAAAACTCTATCCGAGGCACTAGGCCGCCACCAACAACCAACTTCCCTTTTCTCAAAACCTCAGTTATATAATACAAGCAAGCATATGATAATTTAGTCTACAAAACCCATTGTTCCTTTCTTAGTGGCTGGCCTGCCTGTGGCTAAGGATTTCCTAGGCGTCCAACCGGGCATCATCGAGTGAACGATTGAAACTTAGAGATGTTGGCATGAAGAAGTAGGAAAGAAGGGACCAAACCACTCACTGGTTAAGGGAAAGATAGCTGAAACACGATTCCCGCCTAGCGACGATCAAACGTCAGTTACGCGGACCTGAAACAGCACGAGCACCGAGTTAGAATTCTTGCCTATCCTTCCTTGCCGAACTCCCCAAAACCTCAAAATCCAAACGATAAAACCAGCAGCGAAAACCAAGCAAATCGAAAGCAACACAAATCCCGAACCTCAAAACGGCAATCAAGAAAACCAAAACACGAAAACTATTGGACTCGTTTCAATAGAGTCCTTTCCATGAGTTGGAAAGGATCATCGCATTTTGTCCGTGGCGAAGATGCCGAGATCTAAGCTACGACTCAGACGGACTAGCCACAAGCCCAATTACGTAGTGCTCGTCCCGGTCGGATCGGGATTTGAGGCACTACATAATATACCACTAAGAAAAAGTTTCGACCCGAAACTTAAGAACAAGGCCTACCTCCGACTCGGTGAACAATGAAGGATACTTCTCCTTTATCTCCTCTTCGACTTCCCAGGTTGATTCCCCAGCTGTATGGTTCCGCCACAGCACGCGAACCAAGGACATCGTACGATTGCGAAGAACTTTTTCCTTACGGTCCAGAATCTGCACCGGCTCCTCCGGGTATGACAAATCCGTGCTCAATTCTAACTGTTCGAAGCTAACTACATGACTCGAGTCATGCACATACTTCCGCAGTTGGGAAACGTGGGATACGTCATGCACTCCAGCCAAGGCGGGAGGTAGTGCAACTCGGTATGCCACAGCTGCCACCCGTTCCAGTATTTCAAAGGGGCCGACAAACCTTGGACTCAACTTGCCCTTCACGCCGAAACGCATCACTCCCCGCATCGGCGTCACTTTCAAGAAGACATGATCCCCGACCATGAACTCCAGGGGCCTACGATGAGTATCGGCATAGCTTTTCTGTCGGCTCTGCGCAGTGCGGAGTCTTTCCCGAATCAAGCGAACTTTCTCCACCGCCTGCTCCACCAACTCGGGCCCGAGTACCTGCCGCTCGCCGACTTCGTCCCAACAGATCGAAGATCGACACTTGCGCCCATAGAGCGCTTCGTACGGTGCCATCTGGATGCTCGATTGGTAGCTGTTGTTGTACGCAAACTCCGCCAACGGAAGGTGCGTGTCCCAACTAGTCTTTAAATCGATCGCACACAGCCGTAACATATCTTCAAGTATCTGATTTGTCCTCTCTGTTTGGCCATCAGTCTGGGGGTGGTATGCGGTACTGAACTGTAGCTTGGTTCCCAAAGCAGACTGTAGGCTAGTCCAGAAACGAGATAAGAAGCGTCCGTCACGGTCAGAAACGATAGAAGCGGGCACTCCGTGTAATCGGACAATCTCGTCTATGTAGATCTGTGCTAACCGATCGACGCTCCACGCAACTTTTATGGGAAGAAAGTGGGCTGATTTGGTCAAACGATCAACTATGACCCAAATCGCATCGTGCCCCCGTGGCGTCTTCGGAAATCCCACAATGAAATCCATAGAGATGTTGTCCCATTTCCACTCGGGAATAGCGAGGTTTTGCATCTCCCCGCCGGGCCTCTGATGTTCAGCTTTCACCTGTTGGCAGGCCATGCACTGTGACACAAAGGTCGCCACATCCCGTTTCATACCTTTCCACCAGAAGGTACCGCGTAAGTCCTTGTACATCTTCGTGCTCCCTGGATGCAAGGAATACTTCGCGTAGTGCGCTTCCGCCATAATTTCCCTCCGGAGTTCAGGATCACTAGGGACGCATAGCCTTCCTTTCATTTGTAAGGCCCCATCTTTGCCTGCCACAAAGTCAGACGTCTTCCCTACCGAGATCAATCCTCGTACTTTCGCTAGGAACTGATCACCCTCCTGAGCTGATTTGATTCTAACCCGTAAACTCAGTTCAAGACGAAGTGGTGCCAACTGCACTCCTTGCTGCCGAACTCGATATTCGATGCCCATCGCCTCTAGATCTCGAAGTAAACGGATGTTTATAGATAACAAGCCCACATGCTTTCGACTCAAAACATCAGCAACAACGTTTCCCTTGCCCGGAGTATACGCGATCGTTAGATCATAGTCCTTAATAAGTTCTAGCCAATGCCGCTGCCGGAGGTTCAATTCCCGTTGGGTGAAAAGATACTTGAGGCTCTTGTGATCTGTGAAGATTTTGCAAGCAACACCATAAAGATAATGCCTCCACAACTTCAATGCAAATACAATCGCCGCCAATTCTAAATCATGCGTCGGGTAGTTTTTCTCGTGCGGCTTCAGTTGCCTGGAGGCGTACGATATTACCTTGTCCCGCTGCATGAGCACACATCCCAATCCGAGTCCTGAAGCGTCACTGTATATCTGAAATTCCTCTACCCCGTCTGGAAGTGCTAAAATCGGAGCTGAAATAAGACGCCGCTTCAATTCACTAAAGCTGGCTTCGCATTCTTCACTCCATTTGAATACAATCCCTTTCTGAGTAAGGCGAGTCAAAGGCGAGGCCAGTTTAGAGAAGTCTTTCACGAATCTACGGTAGTATCCTGCTAGGCCGAGAAAGCTTCTGATTTCGCTGGCTGACGTAGGTTGTTTCCAGTCCACCACCGCCTCTATTTTCTTCGGGTCTACGGCGACGCCTTCTGCCGAGACGACATGACCAAGGAACGCCACGCTGTTCAACCAGAACTCGTACTTGCTGAGCTTAGCGAACAACTTATGTTCTCGTAATGTTTGCAACACGATCTTCAGGTGTTCCTTGTGTTCCGCCTCGTTCTTGGAATATATTAGAATATCGTCGATGAATACGACGACAAACTTGTCAACGTACGGCCGAAACACGCGGTTCATCAGATCCATGAAAGCTGCAGGGGCGTTCGTTAAGCCGAACGACATCACGAGAAACTCATAGTGTCCGTAACGAGTTCTGAATGCAGATTTTTGAATGTCTTCTGGTTTGATCTTTAACTGGTGATACCCTGACCTGAGGTCAACTTTGGAGAAAACAGTTGCACCTTGTAGCTGATCAAACAAGTCATCTATTCTTGGCAAAGGGTACTGATTTCGGACGGTCGCCTTATTCAATTCTCGGTAGTCAATACACAGTCGCATGGATCCGTCCTTCTTTTTCACGAACAGTATTGGAGCACCCCACGGAGAAACGCTTGGACGTATGTATCCTCGGTCCAACAGGTCTTGCAACTGAACCTTAAGTTCCTTTAACTCTGCTGGAGCCATTCGATAAGGTACCTTCGATATCGGTCGCGCATCCGGAAATATGTCTATGCTGAATTCGATCTCATGATCAGGAGGCATTCCAGGCAGCTCGTCTGGGAACACGTCGAGGAAATCTGCTATAACATCAGCCTGAGCTGCATTTGCACTTTCCTGCCGAGTGTCTCGAACTGAAGCTAAGTACCCTTCACAACCCGAATGCAGCATACGCCTTACCGAAATTGCTGATATCACCATTGCCGTCTTCGGTGCAGCGCTGCACGAATAGTAGAAGTCTGCCTCGCCGGGTAGACGAAATATGACTCGCTTCTCCGCGCACTCGATTGTTGCATGGCAAGCACCCAACCAATCCATCCCGAGAATAATATCGTAATCCTTGATGTCCAGTACAATGACATCTAAGGAAAGCTTCCTTCCTCCAATGCAAATATATCCATCCCTACAGATCGCATGGGCGGGCATATCGACTCCCGAAGGTGTGCTTACGCAAAGATTCATAGATAAGGGAGTAGAAGCTAATTTATGCTCAACAGTAAAATCAGCAGATATGAAGCTATGCGTAGCACCTGAATCAAATAAGACTCTAGCGGGCAAATCTCGGAAAAGTAATGTACCTGTTACTACTGTTTCAGAGACAGATGCCTCATCCCGAGTCAAGGCATAGACTCGGCCCTGAGCACCTTGGCGTTGTGGATTAACTGGCACAGCATTTGCATCACTTGCTGGAGGCCCTCGGTTCTGATTATTCCCGTTGTTTTGATTCGGCTTACCCTCTCGGCAGTTAAACTGTTTATGGCCCAGACGACCACATTTGAAACATCCTGTAACCCGACATTCGGTTACTTTATGCCCTGCCTTGCCGCACCTGGTACAGCTCACTGCCTGAGTCTGACCCCTATTATCAGACGTGTGCTGACGCTTATGTGCTCCAGACCCTCCCGTTTCCTGAGGTCGTTTGTTGTTGTTAGCACGGGGGTTTTGCACCTCTACCTTTGGGGGATGGCGTCCAAAGATCCGCTCGCTGCCCAGGGCTGCTTCGTAGCATTCCCTGTAGGTTTGACACTTTTGATTGATGACGTCCCTACGCAACTCATCATTCAAACCTTTCTGAAAGCGATAGCACCACGCCTGCTGGTTAGGCAGGAAGTGCCCCGCAAACTTAGCCAGCTTCGCGAATACAGAATCATAGTCGTCCACAGACAAACTTCCTTGGACCAAATTGCTGAAGTCGTCTTCTTTTTGTTGTCGCACGGCTCTGGGAATGTACTGTTCAATAAAGGCTGATTTGAACATTTCCCAAGTTATTTTACAGTTGGGATTGGCATCGTAAATCCCTTGCTTCGTTGCCTCCCACCAATCGTGCGCACGCAGTTCCAGCTGAACTGATGCACAGGCAACTCGCTTGGACCCCCGGATGCCAACCAGGTTGAAGAGTCCTTCCAGCTTAGCGATCCATCCCAGCACCACGTCCGGTTCCGCTCGTCCATTGAACGTAGGTGGATGCATCTTTGTAAACTCTGCTGCTCGGCAGGTGTTTCTAGCTGAAGGCTGCGTCTCTTCGGACTCATCCTCTACCGCCATGGCCGGCGGCGTCACTGTTGTTGCTCCGTTGCTGGGTGCCAATGATGCAATCAGTTGCATCATCGCATCCAGCTGCTTCTGCTGAGCGGCAAATTGGGTCTGAATATTTGCCTGCTGAGTAACGGCCTGTTGCTGTTGCGCCTCCATGAGGTGCAAAAGCCGTTCCGACATCCCGTTCGAACCCACTCCTCCGGATTCTCCTGAACTTGTTGGGTCGCTTCGAATTGGTTGAGCACTGCTTGCAGCGGCAGTATTTTTCTTAGCCATTTGCTACAAAAGAGAGTAGCTTGTTAACATCTCAAAATCAATAGATTTTATATCTACGGGCTCATTGTATAGGCGACTCATCTGATGCAGCGGACGCCGAACGCAACTCAATAGAGAGGCGCATCAAACTCCTTTATATTCTTTTTGAAAACCCGAGGAAATACAGCCGTGCTCTGATACCAATATGTCACGCCCCAAATCCCGAAAGGGTCGTTCGTCCTCGCTGGATCCTTTACGGGATCCGATTCGTCCTCGCTAGGGGCGTGATGCCGTGCGAGCCTGGAGTTGCGCTCGCACAAGGCAAGAACTTGCAGTTTTTTTAGGAACCCATTTTGAAACACAATTGATAAACACATTCACAGAGATTTGAACACAAATGCGGAAGAAACATGCTTTTTCATTGAATATTCAGAGTAATTTACATAGAGTTTACATTGATGCGCCTTCTCGGCTATTGAATTTCATTACAAAAAGGTAACTCAAAATGCAGGGCGCGCTCCGTCCGATAGTCCACGTCGTTTGCACATTACGTCCTTGTATAGATTGAAGTCTTTGCCTCCAAAATGAACTGACTCCAGCTATACTTCAAAACAGAAGCGCTCCTAACGCCTCCTCGCTATGCTCTAGCGTTGCACCGTCTGAGTGCCTGAAATAGTTGCCCACAACGTGGGTCAGTACTTAACTTGTACTGGTGAGCGGGATGAATCCCACTCGACTAAATCGACACTAGCTTGATAGGGGCGAGCATGCATTAAGATAGCTTCTATAAGGAAGCAAGTGAAATCAATTCATATCAGTTGCATGTTTTGATAGGAATGAATAAAGCAGTGAATCCCACCAGTACACCGATTGCTTACTCAATCGATGCACGCCTTCCCTGAAACGAAAACACAAGTATACTTACCATCTGCATAAGACAATAAGTTAGCATGCGTTCTACACTATGCGGTCATTGGTGTGATCGACACCTTAGGGACGTATTTCAAGCTTAGCGACGCGCCCTATCAGCCCGGGTAGCAAGCCCTGCTGGAGGTCCCGCTAAGCATCGTGACGAACACGAATCAAATATTCCCTCCGGATCGATACGGTTCCAGTGCCCCGGAAAGCCGTTTCGAGGAAAGTCAAACCCTGTGCACAAGTTGTCCCAGACCATGCAAATGCATGAAATAATTCATATTACATACAATGCGTCTAATTGAACAGAAGAAGTTAAGCAGCAACATATATATATCTCATGCAACAGTTTATATTTCTCAAGCGGTATTCCGAATCAGTTATCCCATAAGTCCCAAAACTCTATCCGAGGCACTAGGCCGCCACCAACAACCAACTTCCCTTTTCTCAAAACCTCAGTTATATAATACAAGCAAGCATATGATAATTTAGTCTACAAAACCCATTGTTCCTTTCTTAGTGGCTGGCCTGCCTGTGGCTAAGGATTTCCTAGGCGTCCAACCGGGCATCATCGAGTGAACGATTGAAACTTAGAGATGTTGGCATGAAGAAGTAGGAAAGAAGGGACCAAACCACTCACTGGTTAAGGGAAAGATAGCTGAAACACGATTCCCGCCTAGCGACGATCAAACGTCAGTTACGCGGACCTGAAACAGCACGAGCACCGAGTTAGAATTCTTGCCTATCCTTTCTTGCCGAACTCCCCAAAACCTCAAAATCCAAACGATAAAACCAGCAGCGAAAACCAAGCAAATCGAAAGCAACACAAATCCCGAACCTCAAAACGGCAATCAAGAAAACCAAACCACGAAAACTATTGGACTCGTTTCAATAGAGTCCTTTCCATGAGTTGGAAAGGATCATCGCATTTTGTCCGTGGCGAAGATGCCGAGATCTAAGCTACGACTCAGACGGACTAGCCACAAGCCCAATTACGTAGTGCTCGTCCCGGTCGGATCGGGATTTGAGGCACTACAACTTACGCTATCAAGTATAAAATGCTTACATGCTTTCTTGTTTCACTATATGCTATGGATATAAACTGTAATCAATCTAGTTTTAATAGCAAGATCACTTTATAAACTGTATGATTCACATGATTACTTAGTGTTGGTTTAGGTGAGTAGATTATCTCACTCACCAGTGCATTCCCAAGTGTACTGATACGCAACTCCCCAGGTACAGAGATTCGCTCAGACATACCAAGGCGTTGGATGCTCGGATTGACAACATGAAGATGTTCAACCGAGGATGCTTGCTTGGATATCGAAGACAAAATTTATAGAATGATGTAATCCTTTATGAGCAAGAGGGATCATGAGTGTTGTAAGCCAAGTTGGCATATTCAGTGGGCTATTCGGAGCCTTTGTATTCCGCTTCGTTTATCAATAAAGAAATTTGTTTCGTATATTTGGTGGTGAATTATAATGTGACTATTATTTCTGTTACAATATCGTTGTTTCGAGATACACCATTAACTGTCTATCTTCTTGCCTTGTATAAATGCAATCTAGACTTGTACGGCATAACTCCCAGTGGCTAACTTTCAGTTCTATAGAATCAGGACGTAACAAGTAATATTACTTATTTCAAAAGTGGTGACCATATCACTTCTCAACAATCAATTTATTATAACATCTAAATAAAGAAACTATAAAAAGTTATACTTTCAAATTTAGTTCAACAAACATACAAAAAAAAACCTATAAATTTGCTACTTCTAAGCTCCGTTTTTTCAAAACATCCAAAGAAAAGAAAAGAAGTCAAAAAATATATATGCATAGATAAGAGATGCATATGTAATGCATATATATACAAAATTTTAATTTTACAATTTTTTAATTTAGTCCACATTGAAAATCTAAGTCAGCTTTTAACTAGAAGATGTGTTTGATATACATTATATATTTGTCTCACATTCATTTCATTCTTGGAAATGCAAATATATATAAATAAATGAGTTATGGTTACAAAACGACAAGATTTTCTCCTTCACATTTTCCTACAAGGTTCTCCATGGTCATGATTGAGTCATTTTTGTTTACCCACCAAAACTAGGGTGGATGTTCACCCTTTCACTCAAAGGTTATCACATGTCATTTTCATCCAAACTAAAATTATTTTGAGAGTGATTTGGTGAACATACACACTAGTTTTGACTAGTGGTTTGACATATGGTAACTCTTGAGTAGAAGGGTGAACATCTACCAAAAAAATGGACTTATCATGATTTATATTTGGCATTAGGGCACATTTGGTTCGCGGAATCATAACATTGGAAAATGAACTATGATTGGATTAAAAAGAAAATAAAGAGGAAAGGAAAGCCCCCCCCCCCCCCCCCAACCCAAGGATTCAATTTTTCAAACTAAATAAAATAGCAAAGAATTAATTTCCTTTTTCCAACTTAAAAAAAATAGCAAATGCCCTCATTATTTGTACAGAACATTAAAATTTTAGATATACCCCTACAGTTTTAACCAAATTTTTTTACTGTTATATATATAATGGAAAATTTGCTAGTTTTTTTTAAAGGTATATGTATATGCTAGTTTATGTACCTAATATAGAAACTAGCATATACCTCCACTTTAAAAAAAACTAACAAATGCTCTTATTCTTTGTACAGAACATTTAAAATTTTAAGATATACCCCCCATTGTTTTAACCCAAAAAAATTATTATTATACATAGAATGGGACATTTGCTAGTTTTTTTTACAAAAAAAAGGATATATATACAATTTTTAATATATTAAATGGGTATATTTGTTAAAATATCCCAAAAATATATCTGTAGACAAAAAATGCATATGCAATACATATACAAATTTTTAATTTTATACTTTTGTACTTTCGCCCACTTCGAAAATCCAAGTAAGCCTTTAATCAAAATATTATGTTCTTACCAATATACATTTCTGTCACGCCCCGCTCCCAGAATACTGGGTAAATACGGGGACTGACATGACCAACCACACCTTGCAGAATACCGATGTAAGACACAATGTGTTAAGGTTGTCTAGAAGACAGATGGGTGAACTCTAGCATGCTATGATGACAGTCCTAAGGCCGACAGATCCTATATTCTCAATCCAACAACACAAGTACAAGAGTATATCATACATGATAGTAAAGAGGCATCCCAAATTATATGTCACATATGATCATGAAGCTAGTGAATACAAAATACTGCACTAGCAGAATTTAAATATACATGATCAAATATACCAGCCATGGTCCAATATATACATCATGTTGACCATAGTCTCAAAAATATAAGGAGCTAATTCTGCCCCTTGCTAAACACCATAAAAGAAGTAATCAAGACGATGGATGAAAGAAGGAAACCCACTCGCGAGCTTCAGTCGCAGTCCTACGAGTGCGAGCCATCTTGCTAGAGACGTGGTGGATCCTGGTTCTCTTCGGGATAACCTGGCCATGCAAAGCCAGTGGGGTCAGAACCCCAAGCAACAAGTAATACAAAGTAGCTCGAGGTGATAGGCCAGACACATCACAACATAAGCAGAAAGAGACATATAAGAAATAAATGTAGATCGAGACTCGTATGGTACCAACGTACTTGTCTCAAGAATAATACTGGAAGAACTGATAATAAGTGCAGAAATAAAAGTAAGGCGACGAGCAGCAATAGAGCATAGGAACTACTCTGGAACGGGACCATAACCCTTAAACCAAATAAGGACTGGGATTGCAGACCTTCACCTAAGCAGAACTTAGCACCCTAACCACGCGCCGGAAGAAAAAATGAACTAGAAAAGCGAGCTATAATGAAAGTAACATCATTCATCGAATGACCAAAAAACTTTACGGCTTGCTACGATTAACTAGTTAGGGTTGTCACAGACAATAATTACTAAATGCATGTTTAAGAATATTGCTACAACCGACACTGTAGTTAATCCGGATGGCCAAGGGTATGCTTGTCTAGTAAATATAAATGCACATTCAACCATACAATAACATAACTTGTTACTTGCCACAACCACAAATTGAACTCAAAAGCATAAACTTGAACTTGTAATCATAAACTTGCTTTACAAACATAAACTTGTATATAAACTTGTCTTGTAAGTGCCGTAGCACGCGTAAACTTGGTCAGTCATTGAGCCTTGCCTAGCAGGGTTGTCCATGCCGCATGAGGCCCTTAGAGATAGGGGTAGCCGTTAGCGCAATATTCTTCCCTCCCAATGTTCTAGGTGAATCTTATCTTGTTTAATCATTGCTAAATTATTTCAAGTTCTCGAGTTGTGGACACTTGAGAACTCCCTAAAATGATGAGCCGCGAGTACTATCTTTTCATGAGTCATCGTATTCGCGGCATGCGATACATTGGAAAATACTTACACTCGATTGCCAGATGTCAAATGTAGTGGATTTTCATACAGAAATATTTTTACGGTATCGTGAGGTTGGAGAACTTGTGCATAAACTTATCTTGTGAACTCACATGCAAAACTTGTCTGGTAACATAAACTTATATCGACATAAGGAAGCATACAACAATAATTAATAAAAGGAATTACTAAAAGAAAATAACAACAGGGAACACAAAATGTACACAAGAATTTCTGGCCGCATACGTCCACTGGCCGCATGCACCCAATTGTCGCATGGACTTACTTGTCGCATGCTCAGGGTTAAAGTCTACTCCTAGGGCAAGTGCTGAGTGATGGGTCAATAAATGAAGTGTTAGTGAAGTGGCATAAAGTGATAGATGTTACAGGCCAAAAAGTTTATCAGGAAGAAAAGACAAGAATCATAAAAAGATGTGCCAAACAGTTCAGAGTCATGCGTTCAAGGAAAATAGCTCGATGCCGCATGATGTCACACCCGTTCCCATATTTGGTATTTCTTGAATTTGTGATATTTAAAATTTTTTCTGTAGATATATTCATGTTGTATTTACATGTAGGTTCCTGTTAATTATGTTGTATTTTTTAATTATATTCATGTTTATTGTGGGAGACTGTCCGATACCAGTAGTGAATATCTTGGTAATTATCGAAGATCCGTGCTAGGACCCGTATATAGAATGGATACCAAACCCGGTTCACTCTTGGAACCACTAAGCCTATTTTGGATGGTTGAGATTTGTTGGAGAGTGTCATGACTTAATCCTAGGGCTAACCTCATTTCTCCACTTGGTATTTATATGTGGTTTTCTCTCTCCTCTTTCATTCTTTCTCATTTCTACTTCCTTTCTTCTTTCTTCTTCCTCCTTCCCTCAAGTGCCCCTCTTGGCCGAAGCCCTAGCCCTAGCACTAGACTTGGTTCTAGGAAGATGTTTGTTAGTCCACCAAGGCAAGTACATCTTGCTCAAAGTGGTAAAGCCATAGATTTTCGAATTTTCATATATATGTTGTTTGAAAAATGTAGTTGATGGAAAATTTTCTCCTTGAGTTGCTGATTATATTTAGTTCTTGGAGTTTTGGATTTTGATGTATAAATTCTTGTAGATCTGAGTTTCAAGATTTGTATTTTTATGTGTTTTATGAGTTTTTCTTGGTTTTGATCTACTAAAACTTATTATTTTTAAAAACTAGTTGTTTATTATATTAGAGCATTTTATTTCGAGCATTTTGTATTTTGTTTCACTTGATTTGGACTTAAAATAAAGTTTTTATGAAGAAAATAATTTTCGAGTTTTTTGAGCTTTTTTTGCCATGGCTGAACTTGCTTTCTAGAGGACGAAATTCTCATGCGGCCAGCGCAATATGCGACCGAGACTTCCATGCGGTATGATCCTTATGCGGATGGACTCTTTGCCGCATAGCCAACCAGCATACGTCCATCTTGTTAGACGCATGACTGTTGATCTATATAAGTGTCCTTGAACACTTGTCCATTCACTTGTTGAACGAATGAGAAATTCACTAAGACCAAAAGACACTCCATGCGACATCAAACTTATGATGCAAGCAGAGCATGCGGCCACCTTCCCTTCGATGCATGACTCTGAACTTTGGCGCATCCTTGGTGCATCTTTCTATGGTTTTATCTTTTCTTCCTGACACACTTTATGTCATATCACACTTTATGTCACATCACTCTTTATGTCACTTCACTGACACACATTTAATGCACGTCACTTTGGTACTTGTTCCAAGGAGTGGACTTTTCCTTGACGCTATGCGGCACCTACCTTATGCGGAAGCAGTCCATGCGGCATGGAGATATATGCGGCCAGCTCGTCCATGCGGTCAGTACTCATACGTCTGATCAGTGCATACGGCCTGACCCATGCGACAATTCATGCATGCACTTCTCATACGCGCATGTGATCCTATGCGGCCCTAGTAATCTATGTACACGTTCCATGATTTCTTGAGTTTAATTACTTTATTTAAAATATTTCTTTGTTCTATGTGATTGGTCTTGACAATTGCTTGTTATTGATCATAAGAAAGAAATGGACTTAGTAACCAGACTGTGCTAGACCTGACTATGTGCATAGCATGATTATATGATGTAGTAGACCATGTGGCAACCCAGAGTAAACTCAAATTAGTAGATTAACTTATCCTTTGTTCGTCAGATAAAGTGAGTAGTGTGGTTCTGCTCGGGAGACGATCTGCAATCCCGGTCCTTATTTGGTTTAAGGATTGTGGATCTTCTCCAGAGTAGTTCACACTTTTTCCCTTACTCACGTTCGGCAAAAAAGTCATTGATCGATAGTCGGTGTACCTGATTTGAGAATATTATATTTTGACCAAGTGTCCCCATGTAATAAGACTCATATAACCAACTGTAAATTTGGTGATTCGAACCGATTTCTTATATCCATGTCGATACAATTACTACGTGTTACGTGTACATGTATTAAAAATGTGCACTGAGGTACAACATAACTTGCTACGTGTTATGAGATTACATGTTTCGGGTTGTGCGTCGAGAATACCTCCTATACTATGCGATATGTTATATTATTATATTAATTCTCCAGCACGGGTATGGTATGTGGGTCAACTACCAAAGCGTGGCTAGGACGCATCACACAAGGGTGAATCTAAATTAAACTGCCAAGTGACAAAGTGAATTCGTATCTAGCGTGGACCGTACTATGGTATGGCATATAAGGGGAGTAACATGTGACCACGTCATGTTATTCTAACTAACAGTAGGGTTAACTAGGCAACTAAAACTTATAGAATATTGGAAGGGAATCGAATATCGAGATCGTGTCTAACTAGCCACCTCCAGTCATCTGAATTACGTTGTGCAGGCTAGTCCCCATGGATATTATTTAAATCCTCATTAGTGGATGGCAATATCCGACTATTATATGATACTATATGTTTTATACGATCTTAGCACGATGGCCTTACGAGGGAACGATGCATACTACTATGTGCTATGCGACAATTTGTGGCTCGGCTAACCCTGCTAGTACTTGGTTCGATTGGAGGATTCCTATATGCATAATACCTCATGTTTCTCTTGTTTTGTTCCTAGGTCCATTGGAAGCCTTTTTATGGCAGTCTTTGCCGAACTCTTCTAGATTTGAGATTCAAATGAAAGATTCTTCTTAATGGAACTGGCCATCTAATCTATGAAGATAGGCTGCAAAGTCGTATGATTGATTGGCCGATTAAATGAGTATGTGCTGGTAGTCTAGGGACATGAACTATTGTGCTACGACGGTTCAACCCTTGTCCCTATTTGGTTGTAGGGTTGCGCCAATGTATCATAATAGGTCATGTACCGGAGCTGCATATTATATCTATATCTTAGCTTGTATTATGGCATGTGTGTCCTGGATTATATTGATGTGTTGTATCTTCATCGTGTTCATAATTGGTTAGTCGCACCCTGTCTTGGAGTAATGCGATACCTCTTGTCCTTGTTTGGTTGTAGAGCTGTCATACTGCTCCGATAAAAGGTCATACGCTTGTCGTTATGGAACGAATTATCCTATTTTATGTACCTTATTGGTTTTTCTTTATTCACTTGTGCTCCTTTATGGTACTTGTTATCGAGGCCTGACCCCGCTAGTTTTGTTTGGCCAGGTTTAGTAGCAGATCCCGAGGATCCTGTCATGTATATGTCTGATGGCGCACACCAGGAGGATGTCCGCCGAGGAACTTGAGTGGGTTTCTTCTTCCCCACTATGAGTATCATTCTGTTTTACCTTTTGGCATTTAGTCGATGATACTTATTAGCCGGTTTATCAGGACATTATTTCCTCTACATTATTGTTTATTATCCAGATCGCGGCTCACTTACAGTCATGTACTCTTGATAATGCACTAGTACACCATCATGTATAACTAGTTTCATGATCATTCTGATAGAGTGTTAGGGACGCGTAACTGCTTTATCTTACATGTTCATTCTTATTGTTTCTTGGTTGATGATTGAGACATAGATGTTCTTGACCCTAGGTGACTTGATTGTAGCATGCACCACCTTGTCTATAGACAAACTTAGCACATTGTGGCTTACTTCAGTATTCTGCAAGGTGTGGTTGGCTGAGTCACTCCTCCGCTCTCTAGTATTCTGGTTCAGGGGCGTGACAAGGTTTTAGTGGTGGCCCATGCAGATCTGTCTTTTCAGACTTGTGGGGTATCTTGTTCTAGGAGTCTCAATCAAAACAGTTTTTCTTGATATCCTGAATTCGTCTTCTTTGATACCGAGCTTGAACTATCAGCAGTTTGCTTCCTCGTTCTTTCATGTCCTGTCATTTGATGTCTTGGTGTCCTTTTCTTTAGGGGCACCTCTTTCCTGCCTGTTAGAGCAGCAGATGTGGTAGAACAACTAGCAGGGCAAGATCTCATTGAGCACCAGCAAGAGGCAGTACTTCCTTAAGATCAGCTTCGAGTAGAGCCAATGGGTGGGCAACATGTACCAGAGATCCCGGTACCCGCGACATATCTAGTAACACCAGCAACATTTGATTCTCCGGTACTATTAGAAATTATCAGACGTATGATGGCTACACAACAACATCATATGGTAGTGCAGCAACACCAACAGCTTCGACAACAGGAGCAGAACGTCATGTCAAACCAAGGACTACAAACGGCTCTGGAGGAGAGTGAAGAAGAAGATGATGGGGCATCATACAGATTTTGTCAACTCAACTCGGGATATTTCGAAGGCATAGAGGATGCTATTACGGGGGATGCTTGGCTTCAAGAAATTGAGATGATTATGGCGGTTGCTAAGATTCCAGCAGAGGAGCAAGTCAATCAAGTCCAATTATAACTATAAGATCTTGCTCGTGATTGGTGGGAAACGGAGAAGTCGGCTTGAGGCATCCTATCTCTTGGGATAACTTCAGAACTAGGTTCAGAGACAAGTATTTTGGAGTAGTGGCACAGTACGAGCTATAAAAGAGATTTATTGATCTCAACCGGCAGAACAGTGGATGGATATACAGCAGAGTTCTGCAGGCTGAGCAGGTTTGCTCCAGCTATGGTGACGACGGAGCAAGAAAGGGCTATAAGATTCCATCAAGGACTTCATCTCGAGATTCTGCAACTAGTTAAAGGATATGAATACCAGACATTCGATGTCGTATTGATAGCAGCCATTAGACATGAGCTTACCATCCAGAGGTTAGCTTTTAGGACTGGAGGGCATAAGAGGTCTTATGCCCATAACACAGGTAGGAGACCAGCACCCGACATTCGTATCCGTGATTTGGCACCACGGAGGCCAGTGGCATCAGATGAGACAATAATAACTTGGCAACAACAGCCGAGACAACATCAATGACGATCGATAAATCCAGTAGAATATACCTATTGTGGCAAAATGGGTCATACTCAGGATGTATGTAGGATGGAAAGTGGAAGATGCTTGCGATGTGGGGGTTCCGACAACATGATAGCTACTTGCCCACAAATACAGAGGCAGGGAGGATCGTATCAACAATTCCCAGCGTTGCCAGCTACAGGAGCAGTTTCGTATCAAGAGCCAGTTTTAGCAGTGCGGCCGTTAGCCCAAATTCTGATATTGACGCAAGCACAAGTATTTCACCCGAGGCAACGTCAGTTTGGTCAGCGGAGACATCCTCATAACAAAGTTCCAGCAGCTCTGAGACGGGAGCAAGCTGAGTTTGGCCTGCTAGAACAGATGTTAGCAGAAGGTGGTCAAGTCGAGGGTGAGATTTGAGTTCTTCCAGTTTTATAGATTTGAGTTCTTCCAGTTTTATCTATCTTTTCGGTTTCGTATAATCGGCGAGTGGACATGATATTTTATCTCACTCATCTTCCTTCGTATCTCGTGATACATGATGTATGTCATATGTCCCGACTACGAAGGGACGTCCTGGGTAGAGTCATGTTCTTGACTAAGTCATTGGTACCAATTTATTTCGAGACTTGATCCACGTCCATTTTGGAAGTCAACATAGGTCAGCGAGGACGGGTCCCTATTTTGACTGACTCGGGAGACATATTTATTCGTATGATACTGCTCTTTCTCTTTCCTTTTGATTGTGTGGATTGCTTGCGCCTTTATTTATATTGTTGTTGCTTTTATTTTTTGCCTATTTTGTTATGCTTGATATTCAGTTAGCTGTAGTTCATGAGATTCTGTAGTTCATGAGATTTTTTGGATCATGAGTTTCCTGATTGAATCATGAGTCTTTTGCTTGGTCTATGAGTTTTTTTGCTTGGTGATCATCTCGACTAGTCTGGCGAATTTCGAGGATAGAATTTTTCTAATGTGGGTAGAGATGTCACACCCGTTCCCAGATTTAGAATTTCTTGAATTTGTGATATTTAAAAAAAATTTGTAGATGTATTCATGTTGTATTTAAATGTAGGTTCTTGTTAATTATGTTGTATTTATTTAATTATATTTCTGTTTATTGTGGGAGACTGCCCGAGACCAGTAGTGAACATCTTGGCAATTGTCATAGATCTGTGCTAGGTCCCGTATATAGGATGGATACCAGACCCGGTTCACTCTTGGAACAACTAAGCCTCTTTTGGATGGTTAAGATTGGTTAGAGAGTGTCATGACTTAATCCTAGCGGTAACCTCATTTCTCCACTTTGTATATATACGTGATTTTCTCTCTCCTCGTTCATTCTTTCTCATTTCCACTTCCTTTCTTCTTTCTTCTTTCTTCTTTCTTCTTTCTTCTCCCCTCAAGAGCTCCCTTTGGCCGAAGCCCTAGCCCTAGCCTTAGCCCTAGCCCTAGCCCTAGACTTGGTTCTAGGAAGAGGTTTGTTAGTCAACCAAGGCAAGTACATCTTGCTCAAAGTGGTGAAGTCAGAGATTTATGGATTTTCATATATATGTTGTTTTAAAAATATGGTTGATGGAAAATATTCTCCTTGAGTTGCTGATTATATTTAGTTCTTGGTGTTTTGGATTTTGATGTATAGATTCTTGTAGATCTGAGTTTCAAAATTTGGATTTTTATGTGTTCTATGAGTTTTTCTTGGTTTTGATCTACTAAAACTTAGTGTTTTCAAAAATTACTTTTTCCTTATATTAGAGCATTTTATTTCAAGCATTTTGTTTTTTGTTTCACTTGATTTGGACTTAAAATAAAGTTTTTATGAAGAAAATAATTTTCAGATTTTTGGAGCTTTTTTCGTCATGGCTGAACTTGCTGTCTGGAGAAGACGAAGTTCTCATGCAGCTAGCGCAATATGCGACCGAAACTTTCATGCGGCATGATCCTTATGCGGCTGGACTCTTTGTCGCATAGCCAACCAACATGCGTCCATCTTATTGGACGTATGACTGCTGATCTACATAAGTGTCCTTGAACACTTTGTGCATTCACTCGCTGAACGAATGAGAAATTCGCAAAGTCCAAAAGATCCTCCATCCGATATTGAACTTATGCGGTAAGCACAGTATGCGGCCACCTTCCTTTGGACGCATGACTCTAAACTTTGGCGCATTCTTGGCGCATCTTTCTATGATTTTATCTTTTCTTCCTGATACACTTTATGTCACATCACTCTTTATGTCACTTCACTAATACGCATTTAATGCATGTCACTTCGGCACTTGTTCCAAGGAGTGGACTTTGTCTTAACGCTATGCGGCACCTGCCTCATGCGATAAGCAGTCCATGCGGCCTGGAGACATATGCGGCCAACTCTTCCATACGGTTAGTGCTCATGCGCCTGATCAGTGCATGCAGCCTGACCCATGCGATAATTCTTGCGTGCACTTCTCATGCGCGCATGTGATCCTATGCGACCCTAGTAATCTATGTATACGTTCCATGATTTCTTGAGTTTAATTATTTTATTTGAAATATTTCTTTGTTCTATGTGGTTGGTCTTGCTAATTGCTTGTTAATGATCCTAAGGAAGAAATGGACTTAGTAACAAGACTGTGCTAGACCAGACTATGTTTATAGCATGATTATATGTTGTAGTAGACCATGTGACAACCCAAAGTAAACTCACATTGGTAGATTAACTTATCATTTGTTCGACGGATAGAGTGAGGGGCGTGGTTCTGCTCGAGAGACGATCTACAATTTCGGTCCTTATTTGGTTTAAGGATTATGGATCTGCTCCAGAGTGGTTCTTACTTTTTTCCTCACTCATGTTCGGCGGCAAAGTCATTGATCGATAGTCAGTGTACCTGATTTGAGGAAATTATATTTTGACCAAGTGTTCCCATGTGATAGGACTCATATGACCAACTATAAGTTTGGTAATTCGACCATATTTCTTGTATCCGTGCCGATACAATTACTACGTGTACATGTATTATAATTGTGCACTGAGGTGCGACATAACTTACTATGTGCTATGAGATTATATGTTTCGGGTTATGCATTGAGAATACCTCATATACTATGCGACATATGATATTATTATGTTAATTCCATAGCATGGGCATGGTATGTGGGTAAACTACCAAAGCGTGACTAGGACTTGATTGATTGTTGCATCACGCTAGGGTGAATCTAAATTGAACTGCCAAGTGACAAAGTAGATTCGTATCTAGCGTGGACCGTACTATGGTACGACATATAAGGGGAGTAACATGTGACCACGTCATGTTATTCCAAGTAACAGTAGAGTTAACTAGACAACTAAAACTTGTAGAACATTAGGAGGAGATGGAATCTCGAGATCGTGCCTAACTAGCTACCTCCAGTCATCTGAATTGGGGTGTGCAGGCTAGTCCCCAGGGATATTGTTTAAATTATCATTAGTGGATGGCAATATCCGACTATTTTATGATACTATGTGTTCTATGTGATCTTAGCACGGTGGCCTTACGAGGGACCGGTGCATACTACTATGTGCTATACGGCAATTTGTGGCTCGGCTAACCCTGCTAGTACCTAGTTCAATTTGAGGATTCCTATATGCATAATACCTTTGGGATAACCCAGACTCCATATATCAAGCCGTAGGATTGATTGGCCGATTAAATGAGTATGTGCTGGTAGTCCAGGGACATGAACTATTGTGGTACGACGGTTCAACCATTGTCCTTGTTTGGTTATAGAGTTGTGCCAATGTATCGCAATAGGTCATGTATCGAAGTTGCATATTATACTTATATCTTAGCTTGTATTATGGCATGTGTGTCGTAGATTATATTGATGAGTTGTATCTTTGTCGTGTTCATAATTAGTTAGTCGTACCCTGTCTCGAAGTAGTGCAGCACCTCTTGTCCTTGTTTGGTTGTAGGGGTGTCCTACTGCTCCAATGAAAGGTCATACGCTTGTCGTTATGGCATGAATTATCCTATTTATATACCTTATTGGTTTTGCTTCATTCACTTGTGCTTCTTTGTGGTACTTGCTATCGGGGCATGACCCCGCTAGTTTTGTTTGGCCAGGTTTAGTAGTAGATCTCGAGGATCCTGTCATGTATCTGTCTGATGGCGCACACCAGGAGGATGTCCGCCGAGGAACTTGAGTGGGTTTCTTCTTCCCCACTATGAGTATCATTCTGTTTTACCTTTTGGCGTTTAGCCGATGACACTTCTTAGCCGGTTTATCTGGACATTATTTCCTCTACATGATTATTTATTATCCATACCGCGGCTGACTTATAGTCATGTACTCTTGACTATGCACTAGTACACTATCCTATATAACTAGTTTTATGATCATTCTGATAGAGCGTCAGGGACGCCTAACTGCTTTATCTTACATGTTCATTCTTATTGTTTCTTGGTTGATGATTGAGACATAGATGTTCTTGACCCGAGGTGACTTGATTGTAGCATGCACCCCCTTGTCTCTTGACAAACTTAGCACATTGTGGCTTACTTCAGTATTCTGCAAGGTGTGGTTGGCTGAGTCACTACTCCGCTATCTAGTATTCTGGTTCAGGGGCGTGACAAGGCTTTAATGGTGGCCTATGCAGGTCTGTCTTTTCATACTTGTGGGGTGTCTTGTTCTAGGAGTCTCAATCAAAACTGTTTCCCTTGATATCCTGAATTTGTCTTCTTCGATACCGAGTTTGAACTATCAGCAGTTTGCTTCCTTGTTCTTCAATGTCCTGTCTTTTGATGTCTTGGTGTCCTTTCCTTTAGGGGCACCTCTTTCCCGCCTGTTAAAGCAGCAGATGTGGTAGAACAGCTAGCAGAGCAAGATCCCATTGAGTGCCAGTAAGAGGCAGTACTTCCTCAAGATCAGCTTCGAGTAGAGCCAATGGGTGGGCAACATGTACCAGAGATCCCGGTATCCCCCGCGGTTCCAGTAACACCAGTAGAACTTGATACCCTAGTATTGTTAGAAATTATTAGAGCTATGATGGCTACACAACAATATCATATGGTAGTGCAGCAGTACCAACAGCTTCGACGACAGGAGCAGAACGTCCTGTTAAACTAAGGACTACAAACAGCTTTGGAGGAGAGTGAAGAAGAAGATGATGGGGCATCATACAGATCATATATAACTAGTTTCATGATCATTGTGATAGAGCGTCAGGGACGCCTAACTGCTTTATCTTATATGTTCATTCTTATTGTTTCTTGGTTGATGATTTAGACATAGATGTTCTTGACCCTAGGTGACTTGATTGTAGCATGCACCCCTTGTCTCTTGACAACCTTAGCACATTGTGGCTTAATTCGATATTCTGCAAGGTGTGGTTGGCTGAGTCACTCTCCCGCTCTCCAGTATTCTGGTTCTGGGACGTGACATATGAAATGCATGCTGCATAAACTGCTTGCCGCATAAACGCCCCACTTGAACTTTGCAAATTTTTATTCGTTTAGCGAGTGAAAACACAAGCAGTTCAATGATAACTCCAGAATACTTTGTATAATGTACAATCATGCATCCAATAAGATGGACACATGTTGTCATTTTGAGGCAAGGAGTTCAGGCCGCATAACCCTCTCGGGCCGCATAACGCTCTCTGTCGCATAGGTCGCTAGCCGCATAAAGACTTCGTCTTCTCCAACAGCAGGTTCAGCCATGGCCGAAAGCTCCAAAAACTAAAAAAATGTTTTTTTCATAAAAACTTCATTTTAGCTCCAAATCAAGTGAAACAAAAGCTAATTTGCATGAAATAAAATGCTCTAACATAAGAAATCACTAGTTTTTTAAAATACTAAGTTTTTGTCACCCCCCACTTTTTAGATTGAGGATATTTTTGTCTTTTCATAATTAATGTGTAAATGATTGTATGATATTTAATTATATTTAATTATATTTAAGAATTATGATTTCAATTGATTGTTGTACTTTACCGTCGTATCGATAATTAGAGCGCTACACTAGCCCCTGTCTTCCAACAGATTTTACACCATTGTCCTAGACGTGCCAGACGGTTATTTTAATACTTGTGTGACTCATAATTATGTCTTATTGTGTTTTATTTTAGACGCACAACATTCGGCGCAACAGATTGTATTTAATTCTGAATAAATCTAACCTTGTATCCTAGTGTGT
This sequence comes from Iris macrosiphon, assembly GCA_036927795.1. Taxonomy (NCBI): domain Eukaryota; kingdom Viridiplantae; phylum Streptophyta; class Magnoliopsida; order Asparagales; family Iridaceae; genus Iris; species Iris macrosiphon. Next base: position 98,844,966 of record JAYESA010000016.1, on the reverse strand, counting down.
TCCAATCGAAATTGGAGACACAATATCGACCCATCTTGAGCAACCCAAATTAGGGTAATATTCTATTCTGAGTCTACTTCATCCATGACACTTGTGTCCCACTTAATTTCAGTTTCTTGTACTTCTAATTTATTTTAGAACACCAATTGTATTTAATTTTAATTATTTAAACCAAAATCCAATTTTATGCAATTTTCTAATTATTGGGCACTATTGTGCAAAAGTGCAGTAAGGTGTCCACCCCGTTGGACATGATACGTGAATAAACCTATTGTTCTCTTTCATGTATATTTTTCCATGATTTTTGGGAGTGTGTAATTGAACACCAACCCCCTTAAGACCATGGCCCTCCAAACCCTTGAACCAATGCAATTCTAGCAATTTTATGGAACCCATTCAAATCCTAGCCCATTGAAATATCTCCATAACAAGCCAAGGCCTTTTTTCTAGTGTTGACCAAAGTCAATTAATCCTAGGTCAACCCAAAACACCACATGAGTATAAAAATCCTTTCTTTTTCTTTTCTCTTTTCTTCTCAACCAAAATCTGCACTCGACCCCCACAACCATTGCCGGAACCACCCTATTGTCGACTCTCCACGACTGAACCTCGGAGACTCGACCGGATCCACTGTCTGAAGCCGAAGAATACCCTGCCGATCCTCGCTGTCCCTGAGCCCCATCTGAATCCTGACTCGACCGAGAGCTCGCCTGCACAGCTGCTGACGCCGGAGCCAATACAACTCGACGGGGCCGTCTAAAGTCGGAGAACTCGCCGGGACCTACTAACCGTCCCTGTCGAACCCGACGAGCAACCCGCCGTGACCTGCTGTTGACGATCGACTTCGACGATCCCGGAGCCGAGCCGTGAACCCGAGCAGCACCCCGCTGCCACCTCCTTCGCGACGACCTCGACATCGAACCCTTTATTTTCTCGTACACAGGTTCAAATCCCCCTCGTATGCATGTACATATATACGTACACTTATACGCGTATTCCTCGTAGTATTGCACGTATTAGCCGTAGTGTATTCAGCATATGAATGGTATGTATGTATCGCGTATGTATTAGTATATGTTAAACGTATTTGGTACACATATATATGTATGGTATATCTCCACTGCATATAAAACATATGTATATGTCTTGTATATATATATATATCCCAAAAATATGTTTAATATGTATATATATATACCTGTATTAATTCTCAATTAGCATAAAACATACGTATATGTACTGTACGTGCATCCCACGTACATGTTTAATATATGTATATATGTACATAGCATGAATTCTATTAAGTATGTATATACATGTATCTTTTATAATAGTAATTAGTTAGTATTAACGAATATGATAGATAATATATATATATATATATATATATATATATATATATATATATATATATTATAGGCCTATGTACTAGAGGACCGAGTATAACCATGGATAACGTATTTACATCGACCTGTGACCACCCCTAGCGTAGTCTTGAGATCATTATGTTGATTGTGTGTTAGAGTAATGTCTAATGCAGTATTGTGTTATATGATATGTCTATAGGACTGTGGGATCATTCAGACGACACCTTGGAAACCGGACATTGGTATTGCCAGCTAAGGACCATAGGCGAGTACATTCTCTGACAATTTTTATTATGTTGATTATCTCTATAACTCTTGTTATATAGCATACATGACTCTGACACTGTTGTTTACACGAGTTGGCATCATTGAGACCTGTCACGAGGAATCATGATTTGGAATCCATCGTGCTAGCTGGGGAAAATTGGGGAAATATTAGTAGCTTATGTGATCATACCCAACTTACACGCATCATAGCTCACCCATATCTCACGTCGGTGCAGCCTTACCATTATATGCCTCATCGCTGTTATATGTGGTTAGCCTGACCTTGCAGGGATGATCACTAATCAATGTAATGAGTCATATAGTCCCAAGCCAATCACATGATATGCTGATGTTTCACACACTTAGTTAGATGATTCTTGACATGTATCTCTAGTATATTGATCTAGCATTCCCACATGTTTTAGTTATTGTTCTTGTACACACTTATATACCAGTTCATTGTTCTTGCGTGTACTTGTAAGTCTATTCATTGCTAGATGTATATTGATGATGATGTTCCAGTATTTCTTTATTCCAGCATTTTATTATTTTCAGTATTCTTATTGCCAGTATTTCCTATCTGTCTTGTATTTCTTTACACTGTATTATAGTTTTTGTCAATATACATGGAACTGCTGTTAGAGGTGTATTTCGCTCCAAGACTGACTAGATATTTTTCCAGAGGATCTTGAGGAGACTATTCCTTTAGATGAGACATTGCATGCAGCTATCTATAGAGTATTTATTTATGCTTTGAGACTTATTGAGGTTTATTTCAGTTTATGTTAGGCTTATGTTAAGTTTAATTTGAGACTTGTGGAGACTTTATGTTGGGCAGCTAGACTGTGAGTTATCTTTATGTTTGAGACATGGTGTTTACCTATGTCATTTCCTCTTATCTTTTATCGTGCCTTATACTTTATAATTATTGTGATTGAGTTTACATTGTGAGATATTGTGAGATGTATATTGCCCTCTTTATGGAGATTGATATCATTGACAGGTATTTAGTTATGTTAGTATTTATTGTGTCCTAGACAGTGTTTACTGCCGATGTTACGGCGTAGGCTGGACGTACCCACGCTCTCGTGCCCCTATACTGGGTGCGGATCGTGACACGTTTTTAGTGGTGACCCATGCAGGTCGAGTTTCGCAAGTTATGCGATATCGTGGTAGTGCGACAACTTAGTTGTACTGCTACGAGCCTGCAATAGGATATAGAAAATAGGATCTAGGATGAGAGTATGCTCAATCACACAAGAAAATTCTGAACTTCATATTGCTATTCAAAATGGTTGCTTCCTTTTAAAATTTTATGTCCTTCCTTGATAATATCGTATCTATCATTTATTCTTTTGATCTGCATTCAGGATGCCGCCGAATACTAGATCCATGAGAGTGGGAGCATCAACTTCAAAGAGGTCTGCCACCTCTCAACCTGACGAACAGACACCTGGAGTTCCTCCTACATCTCCTGTTCGTGTGGGAGTATCTGTAGCTAACAGGATTCCTCCTTCACCTATTCAGAGGATTACCCCAGCTATGACAGACAACCTTCCACCACCACCGACACTGATTCTCGAAGGAGTGCCTACTGACGGGGCACAGATGTTCGCACTGATGTAGGGCATGCTAGAGGCCCAGAGAGTAACAGCGGAAGCTCAGCGTGTTCAAGCTGAAGCCCAGAGGGTGCAAGCAGAAGCACACCAGGCGCAGACAGAACTAATGAGAGAAAGCATGGAGAATGCTCATCAGGTGGCTCTCCAGGTTGTGGAGAGAGTAGCACGACAACCGCAGCATCCTGGCCAGCAACAACAGAGGCCAGGTACTATAGTGGACTTTAAGAGGATGATGCCTCGAGAGTTCAAAGGCACCGAAGGGATACTCTATGCTGACGATTGGTTAGAGGACATAGAGAGAAACTTGCGCTTAGCACAGATCCCAGAGATTCTTCAGATAGAGGCCGCTGGCAGTCAGATGTTTGATAACGCGCTGACGTGGTATCGTACAGAGCCAAGACTCGCCGCTGAAGTACTTACATGGGAGGACTTTAAGGAGCTCTTCAAGGAGAAATTCTTTCCTGACGTAGCCTTGGGAGCATTAGAAAGTCAGTTCCATGACTTAGTCCAAGGAGGCATGTCAGTCGACGAATATGCCGTAGAGTTTTGCCGATTAAGTCGATTTGCGCCATCGATGATTCGAGATCCAGGAGATAGAGCACGAAAATTCAGAAAGGGATTGAATAGAGAGATTAAGTCTCGTACTACGGGACGACGCACCGCGACATTTAAGGGTATTTTGATGGATGCACAGATTGCCGAAGACGACTTGGACCTCAGGCCCAAGAGAGGACGTGATACTTCTGGAGGAACATGTGGTAACACAGGATCGGCCAAGCGCCCACACTTTCAACAACAAAAACAACAACAGAGGCCGTACCAGCAGCAACACCAGCAACAGGCACCAGTTCGAGGACATGTTCAGCAACAGCAACCACAGAGACAGAATCAGCTCGTTGCCCCATGTTCGTATTGCAGAAAGATAGGACATACAAGAGACATCTGCAGGAAAAGTTTGGGCACTTGCTTGTCATGTGGATCAGCAGCACATCAGCTGAGGGACTGCCCAGCTGTTCAGACTCGCCAGGGAGGAGGAGCAGCTCAGAGAGGACCAGCCAGAGCACCTATTGTACTAGAAGGCCAGCAAAGAGGACCTCCACTTCCCCCACAGTACCAAAGGTTTGCTCAGCACCACCAGCAGCAGAGAGGAGCACCACATGGACGAGCTTACGCCATGACTACTGAGGAGGCCGAGCTAGCTGGACACGTGATTTCAGGTTCAGTTTTACTCGATTCTATTCCAGCACTTGCATTATTTGATTCTGGCGCTTTCCATAGTTTCGTATCTGTATCTTATGCCCTTAAGCATCGTTTAGAAATAGAACCATTATATAGGACTTGCAAGATCACGACAGGAGGAGACATTATCCTAGTCCGTGATTGTTGCAAGGATCGAAGAGTGTCATTAGAAGACCAAGATTTGAGCGTGAGTTTACTCGTCATGCCACTTTCGGGATACGATATTGTACTCGGAATGGACTGGATGAGTAACACCATGCTTCTATAGATTATCACGAAGGTAGAGTAGTATTTCGACCACCAGGAGAACCATAGTTCGAGATTGCCAGGGGAGCAGAGGAGCGGAGCAGAGGCACTTTTTGCGGAGCCAGGATGGAAGAAGAGGAGTTACCACATCCACTTATAGTGGAGTTCCTGGATGTATTTCCAGAGGAGTTGCCCGGTTTACCGCCAGACAAAGATGTTGAATTCTTTATAGACTTGATACTAGGAGCAGAGCCTATTTTGTAACATGTCTATAAAGTCAACAACAACGAGTTAGCAGAACTAAAGAAGCAAGTTGAGGAGCTGCAAGACAAAGGTTTCATTAGATCCAGTTCATCGCCATGGGGAGCATCAGTATTATTTGTACCAAAGAAGGATGGCACGGTACGCATGTGTATCAATTATAGAGCTTTGAAAACCTCACTATCAAGAACAAATATCCGCCGCCGAGGATAGATGATCTTTTTGATTAATTGAGCGGAGCAAAGGTGTTTTCAAAAATAGACTTGAGGTCAGGCTCTCACCAGGTGAAGGTGAAGAAGGAAGACATACCGAAGATAGCCTTTCGGACCAGATATGGCCAGTTTAAATTTACAGTAATGCCGTTTGGTTTAACCAACGCACCAGCAGTATTCATGAACTTGATGAACAAGGTATTCCACCAGTACCTTGATAAGTTCATAGTGGTGTTTATTGACGACATTCTAGTATATTCAAAGACCCCAGAAGAGCATAAAGAGTACCTAAGGATGGTCTTAGAGACACTCAGGAGAGAGAAGTTGTACATGAAGCTTTCAAAGTGTGAGTTCTTCCTTGATAAGGTTGAATTTCTTGGACATATGGTGACGGGTAACAAAATTTTAGTTAACCCAAAAAAGATCGAAGCAGTAGAATCATGGGCTACCCCCAGTACGGTAGCTGAAATCAGGAGCTTTCTCGGACTAGCAGGATACTATAGAAGATTTGTACAAGACTTCTCCAAGATTGCAGAACCAATGACTAGGTTGACCAAGAAAGATATAGAATTTGTCTGGACAGAAGAATGTCAAGCCGCATTCGATGAGCTGAAGAAGAGATTGACGACAGCACCAGTTTTGATGTTGTCGTTAGGGACAGGTGGATTCACTATCTACAGTGATGCTTCAGGAAAAGGTTTGGGATGCGTTCTTCAACAAAACGAGAAAGTAATTTTCTATGCTTCAAGACAATTACGCCCTCATAAAAAGAACTACCCCACTCACGATTTGGAGTTAGCGGCAGTTATCTTTGCCCTAAAGCTGTGGAAGCACTATCTGTACGGAGAGCGTGTGGAGATCTTCACAGACCACAAGATCTTGAAGTACGTGTTTACACAGAAGGAGCTGAACAAGAGACAGAGAAGGTGGTTAGAGTTGATGAAAGACTTCGATATCTCATTACAGTATCATCCGGGAAATGCCAACGTAGTCGCCGATGCCTTGAGCAGGTATCCGATGGCTATATGCTTGACTTCGGATAGACATTTATTAGCTGATCTTGAGAGCTTGGAAATTGAAGTATTAGTTTCAGGAGCTGAGATTCAGATATGGGGATTGCAGATACAATCAGAGCTGATGGACAGAATTATAGTTGTGCAGTATGATGATGAGACTCTAAGGAATATTAGAGCACAAGTTCGGACATGATTGGTAGATGACTTTACTATTACGGATGATGGATCCTTACGACATGGCACGAGGATGTGTGTGCCAAGTGGAGAGCTACGAGAAGAAGTTTTGCAGGAGGCACACCGCTCTCAGTACTCGATGCATCCCGGAGCCAACAAGATATATCGAGATTTGAGGGAGCATGTATGGTGGTATAGTATGAAACACGAAGTAGCACGCTTCGTATCCCGATGTTTAGTGTGCCAACAGGTGAAAGCAGATCGACAGAGGCCAGGAGGATTGCTTCAACCATTACCCATTCCAGAATGGAAGTGGGAGCACGTGACTATGGATTTCATTTCGGGACTTCCTCGTTCTCTAGGAGGAAATGACGCGATTTGGGTCATCGTAGATAGGTTGACCAAATCAGCCCACTTCTTACCTTTCAAAGTGGGTATATCAACGGAGAAGCTAGCAAAGATGTACATGCAGCAAATTGTTAGATTACATGGAGTTCCTGTGAGTATTATCTCAGATCGGGATAGCCATTTCACTTCCTATTTCTGGAGGAGTCTGCAGTCTAGCTTGGGCACTCAGCTCAGCGTTTTACCCCCAAACAGATGGACAGTCTGAAAGGACTATTCAGACTCTTAAAGATATGCTACGCACTTGCATTTTAGATCTCGGAGGTTCTTGGGAGGATCATCTACACTTGGTAGAGTTTGCTTACAACAACAGCTACCAGGCCAGTATTGAGATGTCACCATTCGAGGCTCTTTATGGACGAAAATGTCGTACACCTTTATCTTGGGATGATATTGGAGAAAGAGCCTTGTTAGGACCAAAAATGGTCGTAGATGCAGCAGAGAAGGTGAAACTTATCAGAGACAGACTGCGAGTGGCACAGGAAAGACAGCGACATTGGGCCGATAGCCACCGTAGAACCCTAGAGTTTCAGGTACTGGTTTGATTTGTTTTGGTTTGTGATTGTTTTGTTTAGATTGCGTATTAAGAGTATTTGTTCTAGGTTGGCGATTTGGTGTTCCTACTGATTTCTCCGACACGAGACACGATTCATTTTGGTAGAGGCGAAAAGCTTAGTCCACGATACATCGGGCCCTTTAGTATTCTTGCAAGGGTCGGTGCAGTGGCCTATAGACTTGACTTGTTGCCTGCTCTAGATGGAGTGCATGACGTGTTCCACATGTCGCAGCTGAGAAGGTACGTGGCCGATCCTAGTCACGTACTAGATCACCCGGAGATCGAAGTTGGATCGACACTCAGCTATCCTGAACAATCCGTTGAGATCTTGGATCGTAGAGAGAAGGCATTGCGGAACCAGACTATTCCTTTGGTTCGTGTTGCATGGAGACATCACTCTCCAGGAGAGTCAACCTGGGAGAGAGAGAGGACGAAATGTGCGAGCAGTATTCGTATCTCTTCGAGACTTGAGGTATAATTCAGTATTGATTGTTTGTTCTTGTGCTAGTTTATTTTAATTTCGAGGACGAAATTCTTTTAAGGAGGGTAGACTTGTCACCCCCACTTTTCAGATTGAGGGTATTTTCGTCTTTTCATAATTAATGTATAAATGATTGCATGATATTTAATTATATTTAAGAATTATGATTTCAATTGATTGTTGCACTTTACCGTCGTGTCGATAATTAGAGCGCTACACTAGCCCCTGTCTTCCAACAGATTTTACACCCTTGTCCTAGACGTGCCAGACTGTTATTTTAATCCTTGTGACTCATAATTATGTCTTGTTGTGTTTCATTTTAGACGCACAACATTCGGCGCAACAGATTGTATTTAATTCCGAATAAATCTAACCTTGTATCCTGGTGTGTTCCAATCAAAATTGGAGACACAATCTCGACCCATCTTGAGCAACCCAAATTAGGATAATATTCTATTCTGAGTCTACTTCATCCATGACACTTGTGTCCCACTTAATTTCAGTTCCTTGTACTTCTAATTTATTTTAGAACACCAATTGCATTTAATTTTAATTATTTAAACCAAAATCCAATTTTGTGTAATTTTCTAATTATTGGGCACTATTGTGCAAAAGTGCAGTAAGGTGTCCACCCCGTTGGACACGATACGTGAATAAACCCATTGTTCTCTTTCATATATATTTTTCCATAATTTTTGGGAGTGTGTAATTGAACACCAACTCCCTTAAGACCATGGCCCTCCAAACCCTTGAACCAATGCAATTCTAGCAATTTTATGGAACCCATTCAAATCCTAGTCTATTGAAATATCTCCATAACAAGCCAAGGCCTTTTTTCTAGTGTTGACCAAAGTCAATTAATCATAGGTCAACCCAAAACACCACATGAGTATAAAAATCCTTTCTTTTCCTTTTCTCTTTTCTTCTCAACCAAAAGCTACACTCGACCCCCTCAACCATCGCCGGAACTACCCTACTGTCGACTCTCCACGACTGAACACCGGAGACTCGACCGGATCTACTGTTTGAAGCTGGAGAATACCCTGCCGATACCCGCTGTTCCTGAGCCCCGTCTGAATCCCGACTCGACCGAGAGCTCGCCTGCACTGCTACTGACGCTGGAGCCACTGCAACTCGACGACGCCATCTAAAGTCGGAGAACCCGCCGGGACCTACTGACCGTCCCTGTCGAACCCGACGAGCAACCCGTCGTGACCTGCTGCTGACGACCGACTTCGACGATCCCGGAGCCGAGCCATGAACCCGAGCAGCACCCCGCTGCCACCTCCTTCGATACGACCTCGACATCGAACCCTTCATTTTCGCGTACACAGGTTCGAATCCCCCTCGTATGCATGTATATATATACGTACAGGTATATGCGTATTCCTCGTAGTATTGCACGTATTAGCCGTAGTGTATTCAGCATATGAATGGTATGTATGTATCGCGTATGTATTAGTATATGTTAAACGTATTTGGTACACATATATATGTATGGTATATCTCTATTGCATATAAAACATATGTATATGTCTTGTATATATATATATATATCCCAAAAATATGTTTAATATGTATATATATATATACCTGTATTAATTCTCAATTAGCATAAAACATACGTATATGTACTGTACGTGCATCCCACGTACATGTTTAATATATGTATATATGTACATAGCATGAATTCTATTAAGTATGTATATACATGTATCTTTTATAATAGTAATTAGTTAGTATTAACGAATATGATAGATAATATATATATATATATATATATATATATATATATATTATAGGCCTGTGTACTAGAGGACCGAGTACAACCACGGATATCGTAGTTACATCGACCTGTGACCACCCCTAGCGTAGTCTTGAGATCATTATGTTGATTGTGTGTTAGAGTAATGTTTGATGAAGTATTATGTTATATGATATGTCTATAGGACTGTGGGATCATTCAGACGACACCTTGGAACCCGGACATTGGTATTGCTAGCTAAGGACCACAGGCGAGTACATTCTCTGACAGTTTCTATTATATCTCTATAACTCTTGTTGTATAGCGTACATGACTCTGACACTGTTGTTTACACAAGTTGGCATCATTGAGACCTGTCACGAGGAGTCATGATTTGGAATCTATCGTGCTAGCTGGGAAAAAATGGGGAAATATTAGTAGCTTATGTGGTCATACCCAACTTACATGCATCATAGCTTACCCACACCTCACGTCGGTGCAGCCTTACCATTACATACCTCATCGTTGTTACATGTGGTTAGCCTGACCTTGCAGGGATGATCGCTAATCAATGTAATGAGTCATATAGTCCCAAGCCGATCACATGATATGCTGATGTTTCACACACTTAGTTAGATGATTCTTGACATATATCTCTAGTATATTGATCTAGCATTTCCACATGTTTTAGTTATTGTTCTTGTACACACTTATATACCAGTTCATTGTTCTTGCATGTACTTGTAAGTCTATTCATTGCTAGATATATATTGATGATGATGTTCCAGTATTTCTTTATTCCAGCATTTTATTATTTTTAGTATTCTTATTGCCAGTATTTTCTATCTGTCTTGTATTTTTTTACACTGTATTATAGTTTTTGTCAATATACATGGAACTGCTGTTAGAGGTATATTTCGTTCCAATCCTGACTGGATATTTTTCCAGAGGATCTTGAGGAGTTCTGTACCACATACTACGGACCAGGTATAGATGCAGACTACACACCAGAGATCTTAGAGGAGACTATTCCTTTAGATGAGACATTGCCTGCAGCTATCTAGAGAGTATTTATTTATGCTTTGAGACTTATTGAGGTTTATTTCAGTTTATATTAGGCTTATGTTAAGTTTAATTTGAGACTTGTGGAGACTTTATGTTGGGCAGCTAGACTGTGAGTTATCTTTATGTTTGAGATACGGTATTTAACTATGTCATTTCCTCTTATCTTTTATCGTGCCTTATACTTTATAATTGTTGTGATTGAGTTTACATTGTGAGATATTGTGAGATGTATATTGCCCTTCTTATGGATATTGATATCATTTATAGGTATTTAGTTATGTTAGTATTCATTGTGACCTAGACAGCGTTCTACCGCCGATGCTGCGGCGTAGGCTGGACGTACCCACGCTCTCGTGCCCCTATACCGGGTGCGGGTCATGACAGTTTTAATAGATCACAATAAATAAAAACTTATAGAACACATAGAAAATCCTAAACTTAAAACTCAGATCTATAAAAATCTATACATTAAAATCCAAAACTCCAAGAACTATATATGATCAGAAACTAAAGGAGAATATTTTCCATTAAAAATATTTTTAAAATAGCAACAGATATAAAAATTCAAAAATTTAAGACTTCACCAATGAGCAAGATGTACTTGCCTTGGGTGGCTCCTAGCCTCTACCCCTCACGGTCCAAGTCGCAGCAACTCTCCCCTAGGGCTAGGGTTAGAGGGAGCTTGAGGGAGAGGAAGAAGAAGGAAATGAAAATTAAGAAGAAGAAAGAGAGACGAAAGAGAAATGCTCATATATATATACTAAGAGAGGAAAGAAAGAGGGTTTAGTCATGGGTTCACCCAAAATGGACCAAACCAAGTGGCCATTCTACATGCGGGTCCTAAACCGGATCTATGGCAATGTCAATGGATATTCTACTGGTCTCGGGTAGTCTCCCTCAACAACGGAAATAATAAATAAAATAATAAATAAAATGACAGGAACCAACATAAGAAATACAACAGGAATACATTATTACGAAAAATTTAAATTCTAGAAATTTAAGAAATACTAAATCTATAATCGAGTGTGACATCTCTAACTTCCTTAGAAAAATTCCCTCCTCAAAATTTCACCAAGGCTAGTCGAGCTGGAACACACGAGAAAGCTCAAGAAATAAATCACAATTCAAATAATTATACTAAGCAATAACTAAAATAGAAAAGATAGTTGCAGAAGTAACAAATGAATAAATGCACAAAAGAAACACACAGGAAAATAGAGGTATATGGATACATATATTTCTGAGTCAGTCAAATAGGAACTCGTCCTCGCTTGCCTATACTGACTCACACAAATGGATAAGAGACAGCCTGGAGGTAAGTCAGTACCAACGATTATATCGAGGTCATGACTATAACCCAGGATATACCTTCGCAGTCGGGACACATGATAGACACCATGTACCACGAGTCACGAAGGAAGAAGAGCAGGGTGATGAACTCGCCTTTTGCTCACGAAAGGATCAAAACGACTATCGTATTTTGAACGCGTCAGAACACGAGATCGTTCGACAAGAACTCAAGAATAAGACAAGCTAAAGAGAGCTCAAAAATCTTACCCACAATTATAGCACCTTCGGCTAATAACTGCTCTAGGTTGCCAAATGTTTCGCCAGGCCATCATCCAGGGGTCGTGGCTTTAACTTGTTGTGGGTTCTATTTTGCTGGTTGGGCTTGCTGGACTTTTGCATACTGCACCAGACGTTGCTGCTGGAATTGTTGAGTCTAAGTCAGGAGAGGACGCTGGGCTAGGGGTCAAACTGCTAACACTAGTCCTTGCGGGCCTTCAATTGATGCCCTAGACGGAGATAATAACTGTCGAACTGAAGAAGTCCCTGGATACATGATTGGGCATTAACTAATCATGTGGTCGGATGCCCCACGTCTGGGACACTGACCATTGGCCATCCTACACTGTTCTTTGGTGTGCCCTGGCTTGCCGCAGTAGCTGCATCCTGCTGATACAGATTGCCTGGTAGATTATACTAAGGTTACTGTGGAGGTTGGAGGTGCTGGCGGACGAGGAGTTCTGACTGCTGGTGCGGGAGGTAATGATTGTATACTAGTGCTTCTCAGGGATGAGTGCGACCTCTTCTGGCCTCTGGTACTTGCTACTAATCTCTAGCCGGCAAGTTCTTGGGACCTAGCTGCTTGAGTACTGCATCGTAGGTGGTATAATTATGACCCATCGTAAACTGCTGAAGCTCTAGATGTTACCCTTGCTCAAATCTCTTCTCAAAAGCTACCATATGGGGAGCAAACCAGCTAAGTCGGCAAAACTCGACCGCATACTGGTCGATAGATCTTGTGTTCTGGCGGAGGTTGATGAACTGCTGCTAGAGCTGGAACTTGACGGTCGTATGAAAAAAAAATTCTGGAAGCTCCTTGAACATCTGACAGTCAATGGCCTTCGAAAGCACCATTTATTGTGGTTTCCACCAATCTCGAGCAAGATCTGATAGTTGTAGCTTTACGACTACTACCTTCTCATCGTCTGGAGTCTTAGTTACATCCAGGATGGCCTCAAAGTTCTGGAGCCAAGAATATGCTGAAACTGTATCTTCCGAGCCGAGAAACATGGTTGGGCGCATGCGACTAACATTGGTCGCCAAGTTATGAGTATAAAGCCCATTGTTCTCGAGTGCTACTCTAACTCCCTGGCAAAGAGTAGTGTTGGTCTATTCTTGTCCTTGCTGGAACTGCTGGCATAGTTGGACCACTTGTTGTTGAAGCTGTTGTTGTTGTTGTTATTGTACCATCATTATAGCTTGGATCACCTCTAACATAGCCTGCAAGCATGCCTGCCCTGGTTGTACTGGAAGAACTGGTGGTATTTTTTGGGCTGGTTGGGCTGGTATGTATGACCGAGCGGGATGAACTGGCTGTTCCGGCAAGACTGATGGAGCTGATTGTGCTGGTCGGGCATGCTTGACTTGCGGAGCCGGCTGATGAAAAGCTACTGACGCTTGCCCTTGGTTCAATATCGGAATCTGGCCCTAGCCTACTGGATCTGCTGGAGTTATCGGTGCAACGGAACCCTCAGAAGGAGGAGCAGGTGGGGTGTCCCAGAAGGATAAGGATACAAGGATATCAACAAGAGACGAGAATGGAACAATCATGTCAAGCAAGTTTGAAGGTCAAGGAGAGAGAGAAGTGCATGTTGCAAGTGGAGTTCAATCGAAGATAAGTAAAGGATTGAGATTCTAACAAGATGAATCCTCCCACAAGTCTGAAAAACAGACCTGCATGGGCCACCAAGAAAATCTTGTCACGTTCCGCTCTCAGAATACTGGATAAATATGGGGACTGACATGGCCAACCGCACATTGTAGAATACCGAAGTAAGACGTAATGTGTTAAGGTTGTCTAGAAGACAGATGGGTGAACTCTAGCATGCTATGACATCAGTCCTAAGATCGACAAATCATATATTCTCAATCCAACAACACAAGTACAAGAGTATAACATACATGAAAGTAAAGAGGCATCCCAAATTACATGTCACATAGGATCATGAAGCTAGTGAATACAAAATATTGCACTAGCAAAATTTAAATATACATGATCAAATATACCAGCCATGGTCCAATATATACATCATGTTGACCGTAGTCTCAAAAATATAAGGATCTAGCTATTCCCCTTGCTAAACACCACAAAAGAAGTAATCAAGACGATGGGTGAAAGAAGGAAACCCACTCGTGAGCTTCGACCGCAGTCCTACGAGTGCGAGCCATCTTGCTGGAAGCGCGGTGGATCTTGGTTCTCTTCGGGATAACCTGTCATGCAAAGCCAGTGGGGTCAGAACCCCAAGCAACAAGTACCACAAAGGAGCTCGAGGTGATAGACCAGACACATCACAACATAAGCAGAAAGAGACATATAAGAAATAAATGCAGATCGAGACTCGTACGGTACCAATATACTTGTCTCAAGAGTAATACTGGAAGAACTAATAATAAGTGCAGAAATAAAAGTAAGGCGACGAGCGGCAAGAGGGCGTAGGAACTACTTTGGATCGGAACCACAACCCTTAAAACAAACAAGGACCGGGGTTGTAGACCTTCATCCGATCAGAACTTAGCACCCCAACCACGCGCCGGAAGAAAAAATAAAACTAGAAGAGCGAGCTATAATGAAAGTAACATCATTAGATTGGCTTGCTACGATTAACTAGCTAGGGTTGTCACAGACATTAATTACTAAATGCATGTTTAAGAATATTGCTACCATCGATACTGTAGTTAACCCGGATGGCCAAGGATACGCTTATCTAGTAAATTTAAATGCACATTCAACTATACAACAACATAACTTGTTACTTGTCACAACCAGAAATTGAACTCAAAAGAATAAACTTGAACTTGTAATCATAAACTTGCTTTACAAACATAAACTTGTATATAAACTTGTCTGGTAAGTTTCGTAGCACGCGTAAACTTGGTCAGTCATGGAGCCCTTGCCTAGAAGGGTTGTCCATGCCACATGGGGCCCTTGGAGATCGGGGTAGCCGGTAGCACAATATTCTTCCCTCCCAATGTTCCTGGTGAATCTTATCTTGTTTAATCATTGCTAAATTATATCAAGTTCTCGAGTCGTGGACACTTGAGAACTCCCTAAAATGATGAGTCGCGAGTACGAGCTTTTCATGAGTCATCATATTCGCGGCACGCGATACATTGGACAATACTCACACTCGATTGTCCGATTCCAAATGCAATGGATTTTCATACACAAATATTTCCACGGTGTCGTGATGGTGGAGAACTTGTATATAAACTTATCTTGTGAACTCACATGCAAAACTTGTCTGGTAAAATAAACTTATCACAATATAAGGAAGCATACACCAATAATTACTACAAGAACATAACAACAGAGAACACAAAATTTACACAAGAATTCCCGGGTGCATATGCCCACTGGCCGCATGGACTCACTTGCCGCATTCACCCACTGGCCGAATGCACCCAATTGTCGCATGCACCCAATTGTCGTATGGACTCACTTGCCGCATGCTCAGGGTTAAAGTCTACTCCTAGAGGCAAGTGCTGAGTGATGGGTCAATAAATAAAGTGTCAGTAAAGTGACATAAAGTGATAGATATGACAGGCCAAAAAGTGTGTCAGGGAGAAAAGACAAGAATCATAAAAAGATGTGCCAAACAGTTCAGAGTCACGCATTCAAGGAATACAGCTCGAGTCCGAATGAACTGCCTGTCGCATAAACTTCTTGCCGCATAAAAGCCCCTCTTGGACTTAGCGTATTTTTATTCGTTCAACGAGTGACACTACCAGAAAAAGTTAAATTAGCGACGTCTAAAAACGTCGCTAAATAACCAAAAATTGTCGCTAATTTGGTTTAGCGACGTTTTAAAGTACTCAGAAAAAACCAAGTCGCTAAAACAAAATACGTCGCTATACCGACGTTTTTTAGCGACTTTAATGTGTCGTTAAATTTAGCGACGTTTAGCGACGCCGCGTCACTAAATAGCGACGTTTATTGAAGTCGCTAAACGTCGCTAATTAGCGACTTATATAGCGACGTTATACCGACGTCTTTAATGACCTGGCAATACTGCCATGTCAGCAGTTTGTGACGTACAGCGACGATTTTAGCGACGTCATTAGCGACGTATTTAGCGACTTGTTAGAGCATCGCTAAGTAGCGACGTATTTAGCGACGCAAGTTAACGTCGCTAAAAACGTCGCTAATTTTCAAAAAAAATAAAAAATATTGCATTTATGGGTTTACCAACCCCCTTGGGTTCATTATCAGGTATATGATGGTAGTAGAAATAATTAAATAAAGAACACAGTAGCAGCACCAAGGGAAAAATTTCTAGTACACTGGGTAAATACAGGCCAAGTATCAGTCATCAGTTGTAAACCAAAATATGAATAATATAATAAAATTTGAAGAAAAGAAAGCATCCAGCAAATCTTATCGTAAACGTAAAGAATATGGCAAATTTATATCCATACAATCGCATCCTAAATAATAAAAAAAATATAAATATCCAGTAACTATCTATACTACTGCGGATCTGCAGGAGGTTGACCACCGGCACGCTTGAAGGATAAGAACTCCTCATACTCGTCTCGTGGAATCGACACCGATGTCGATGGAGAAGGCAGTGACGTCGGTTGAGTCTGTGTCGATGTAGGCACACCAGGAGGTCGTGCCCGCTCCAAGTCTGCGAGTCGCTGGTTGTAAGAATCTAGGGTAGATAACAGCCTCGTACTGCTATGAACCATTGAATCCTGCATCATCGTCAGCCTCTCGCCCATTGATACCTCAGAGTAGTTGATCCAAGGGCCACCGTAGTTGTTCCTCAGAAATTGGCCCAGGCGTCTCTGAACCGACGATGGACGATATCTATACAGAGATACTAATTTAGAATACTAAAAAAGTCAATATACGATGAATAAAGAAATACACGATATATATTATACTAAACCATCTAATTGACTTACTTTGTACCGTCGGCCCAAATCTCTGTCCTCGTCTCCTCCGGAGGTGCGCATGGAGGATCTTGATGATGTTGGGACAACGTGGGCACGACCTCCTCGACATGCTCATCTGTCCCCATGGTTCCGTCAGCAGGAGGAACGCTGGACGAGGGTGTACTATCACGCCTGGAACTACTCGTCCCAACAGTCGGAGATGTGAGTGATCGATATACTGGAGTACAGGGCGACGATGATCCGGAACCCACAGTAGGCAGTACCGGAGGAGCATTCTGTCTACCTCGGGACCTGCCGAATCCTCCGCGTCGTCCTGTCATATATGATAACAACATATGATGAATATAGAGAAACACAAATATATAGTACATTCTACAGTCGAAATGTGATGCATATCTCTATCTCAAAGCATTCTATAGTCAAAATATAATACATATATTCGTTAATGGAATATATTTTACAGTCAAAATATAGTTACATTCTACTTCGTCAATTTTCCAACCTTGATCTACATCTAACAGTCAAAATATAGTTACATTCTATATGCAATATATTTTATTTTCAATCATCTTCAGAAAATTCATCTTGTTCGCCTTCCTCGTCCTCCTCTTTCTCGTCTTCACTTTTATCTACTTCGTCTTTCTCTTCGGATAATTATACATCTTCTACATTATTACTCGTGTAATGAGTAACTTCCGTTGAGTCCACATCTACAATATTTGTTACAAGAGGTAGATCGTCCTCCTGATAAGCTATTTCGCCAATGTCAAAGGTATTTCTAGCTTTAGTCTTGCATACTGCCCACCAATCCGACCTCGATGTCCCCCGTCTAGGATAAGTTGTGAAGTATACGAGCTGAGCCTGACTTGATAGGACAAATTTTTCGTAGCCTTGATATCTACGCTTGTAGTTTATATCCACAAGGCCATGCTTGTCAATTTTCCAACCTTGATCTTGAATCGGATCGAACCATTCACACCTGAATAGCACGATATTAGCAGTTTCTGTGCCATTATTATATATCAACTCCACAATCTCTCGTAAGATACCAAAAAATTATTGCCCGGATTAACGTCTTTGTAGTTCGAAGATTTGATACACAAACAACTGTTTTTCGTGGAATCAAGATCCAGAAAGCTGTCTCTGATAGGAGCATTTATTGACTTGAACCTAAACCCATTCACACAGAAACTTGGCCATATTTTTACGGCAGTAATTGGTCCCTTGGCTAGAGTTCTAATAGATTCAGTCCCGGGTGTTATTAGACGATCGACCTAAATACCAAAGTAGCGATAGTAAGTTATTTGTTTTGCAAGTACAGAAATAAAAAGTAATTACCAAGCATCTTACATATGCGCTCAACCAAAAAGGAAAATGGCATCTCATATCTTGTTCTACTTCTTCGTCTGTTATGTAGGGTCTAACCAACCTCAACTCATCATTATATATGCTGAAAAACAATGAAGCAACTGCTGATTAGTAGCATAATAGTATCTTATACTATTACATTGAGATGATGTAAACGTGGACGTATTAATTACTTACCCCTCTAGCTTCTCCACTTCATCCTCGTCGCAATTGAGTAATATATACAATTGAGCAGCCCTTAGCTCATCGTCATTCAAATATCTCTTCTTCATTTTTCCCGAAGGCTTTTCGGACGCATTGAATACTTTGAGTATTGCATCATTAGATTCTTGATATGCGCCGTCGTTTCTCGGAGCTTTCGTCCTATTAGTAGCAACATGCGGTTTGAAATACGTTGAGCAAAAGTTTGTAATCTCCTCGAGAACATAAGCTTCACAAATAGAGCCCTCAACCCGTGCCTTGTTTTTTACCTTTCTCTTTAGGTGATTCAGATGCCGCTCGAAGGGGTACATCTACCGATTACCGACAAGACCACTAACACGTGCCTCATAGGAAAGATGAATTGACAAATGCTCCATAGAGTCGATGAATCCAGGAGGAAACACCTTCTCGAGCTTACATAGTGTTACCGCAATGTCCTTCTCTTGCTTTTTTAGACGATCGACGAGCAACTTAGTACAACAAAGATCTCTGAAGAATATGCTCAGCTCTGTTAATGGGTCCCAAACGACCTGCGGTAAAAAATCTCGAAATACAACCGGAATTAACCTCTCCATGAATACGTGACAATCGTGGCTCTTCATACCCACCAGTTTGTTCTCCTTGAGGTCGACGCATCTTCTCAAGTTCGACACATATCCGTCTGGAAACTTTAGACCCTGAATACACCTACAAAGTCTACCTTTATCCTCTTTCTCCAGTGAGAAAACTGACTTAGGTTGCTTTAACTTTCCATTCCCCTCCTCTATCAAATGCAATGCTCTACATATTTTTTCTAAGTCCAACCTGGACTTCGGATTATCTTTCGTCTTCCCCTTTACCTCCATTACAGTATTAATTATGTTATCAAACACATTCTTCTCGATATGCATGACATCAAGGTTATGTCTGATCAGATTGGTGCTCCAATATGGCAGATCCCAGAATATACTCCTCTTCGTCCAGTTATGGGTGCGACCAAATCCGTCACACTTGTACCCCTTAGCAGGCTCTTCGATGGCACTTGATAAATCTTTTACCTCTTCCTATATCGTGCATCCGGGCCACCTTGGCGGTGGATTGGCCTTCTCCACAACTCCCGTACGAAAAGCATTCCGGTTCCTCCGGTACGGATGATCCTTCGACAAAAATTATCGATGACAATCGAAGAAGCACGATTTGCCTCCGTGTTTCAAACGGAAAGCCTGAGTACGGTCCATGCAATACGGACATGAGAGACGACCATGGGTGCTCCATCCCGATAATATTCCATAGGCCGGAAAGTCGTTGATGGTCCACATAAGTGTTGTCCTCATCTGAAAATTCTGCTTTCTAGAAACATCATACGTGTTGGCACCTACTTCCCACAGCTGATTCAACACATCTATCAAAGGATGTAAATACACATCGATGTTCCTCTTCGGATTGTTCGGACCTGGGATAATAACGGTTAGGAACATATACAGAGTCTTCATGCACATCCAAGGCAGTAGATTGTACGGAGTGACGATCACAGGCCAACACGAATACTGGAAGCCCGAAAGTCTGAATGGGGTAAAACCGTCAGAGGAGAGCCCCAATATGACATTACGCACTTCCTCGGCAAAATGTGGATACTCTCGATCAAAGTGCTTCCATGCTTCTCCATCGGATGGATGATCCACTACTCCTTCGATCTGTTTTCGCCTGTGCCAACTCATATTTTCTGCAGTCTCCTTAACCATAAACAACCGCTGCAACCGCGGCGTCAAAGGCAAGTAGTGCATCGAATCTGTAGGCTTTCTTGCACCAACAGACTTTTCTCTAACAGTAGCCTTGTAGCGATTAGTACCACAGAATCAGCACGCATCTTCATCCTTGTCGTCTTTGTAGTACAACATGCACCCGTTGCGACATGCATCGATTTTCTCGTATCACATCCAAAGCGATCTCACCATCCTCTTAGATCGATAGAAGTCTTTAGGCAACTTTGCACCCTCGGGCAAGATCTCTATAATCAAATCGAGCAGTCGATTATAGCATTCTTGCGACATGTTAAAATCGGACTTGATGCTCAATAATCTTGTAACCACCGCCAACGGTGAATGATCCTCACAATCAGGATATAGTGGAGTCCTTGCATTCTCCAACAACTCCATAAACTTTGCAGCATCGGCATTCGGTGCCTCCTCAGCTGCATCATAATTGTCCGGATTGAAACTAGGTCCCGCCGCATCATAATTGTTCGGATTGAAACTAGGCCCCGCCGCATCATAAACCATGTTCACCAACCCGTCGTCGTAAGCATCGTGGTCGTGGACATCCATATACGGCTCCACGTAGGGTTCCGACTCTGATGCTAGAGATACAAGTTCTCCGTGCGCGGTCCACTGATAGTAATTCGGGTGAAGCCCTTCGAGTATAAATGATATGTAACTTCCACTTCTGGATGATATTTCCTGTTGTGACATCTCACACACGGACACTTAATTTTGGTACCGTCCATGTACTGAGGGAACGCCTTGGCGAACTGCAGGAACTGTTGTACACCCTCAATGAATTCATCCCGCACACCGCACATATCATCAGGATGACGGTTGTACATCCACAAACGATGACGTAATTAGTAATTCATATCCATTTCTAGATACTTCTGCAAAATTGATGGTATGTATCATATAAATTATTACATACAGTAGTTTATCACCTAACTTCATAACTTAACCGTACTATAAAAATTATAACTGATATAATACATACTTTCATTTATCAAAGTCTAAAATAAGCAATATTCAAAACAACTGACCATTTATCAAAGTCTAAAATAAGCAATACTTTTATTTCATAACTGATATAATACATACTTTCACTCTAATTGAACTGTACTGCACTGATCACTCTTGCCAATTAAATCCCTGATACCACAGTATCAGTTAAGGACTGTATTGACATGCAACAAGTGACCGGTGAACACCTACCCGATACTGTGGTTATACATTGCATGATTAAAGTGTGAGTTTTTCCTCGAAATTCAAAGCCAAAAAGAGTGATTAATAACTTTCCAACTGAGTTTGTCATAGGCCTTGGACATATCTATTTTCAGAGCAAAGGAGCTATTCTAAGAGCTTTGTTTGGATATAGTGTGAAACAATTCCTGGGCTATTATCACATTGTCACATATTTGCCTTCCAGAGACAAAGGCATTTTGGAATGGAGATATCAATTTGTGGAGGACGGATCGAATCCGATTAGCCAAGATTTTGGTAATAGTCTTGTAGATGACATTGCAAAGTGAAATTGGTCAAAATTCAGTATGTGGAAGCTTTTGAAGATTGAGTAGCATCAGTATGTGGAAGCTTTTGAAGATTGAGTAATTTGTTCTTCCCTTCTTAATCTCTTCCTGGAGGTATAAGCCCCTGATTTTTCAAAATTAGTAAAATTGGGATTTTTCATAATTTTCTGGAATTTTCTGGGAATTTTCTGTAGTTAAAATCAGGTTTTGAATTATTACATGATTTTTAATTGATAATAAACAATATTAAAATATTATGAAAATAATATTTTTGGGTGTAAAATGGAAAACTGGACTTAGGGTAATTTTTCTGAATTTTTCTGGGCCTCAGACCTATTTTTAAATGCCTAAAAACTATTTAATTATTTATTTATTTATTTATTTTATTTATTATTATTTTATTTTATTTTATTATATTCAGCCCAGCCCGGCCCAATTACCGGCCCAGCCCGCTTCGTCGGCCCAACCCACCCTATCGGGTCGGGTCGGGTCCGCCCGAACGAACCCGACCCGCCGCAGACCCGCTTCTCCCCCAGCCCCCGCGCGACCCGCTCCGGCACCCGCATTCTCCGCCGACCACCCCTCGCCGCCCGCGTCTCCCGACGCTGCCCGCGGCCACGCGTCCCCGCACCCGCCGCCTTCCTCCACTCCGCCTCTGCCGGCCGACCCCCCACCGCCCGCTGCCTATATAAAGCCCTAGTTTTTTCCTCTCCGACCACACCCTCCACCGCGCTGCTCCGCCGCCTCCGGCGTTCCCGACCACCCGCCGCTCCTCCGCCGCCACCGTCCCGCTCCGGCGCCACCCCCGCGAGGCCGCCAGCCGCCAGCAGCCACCTCCCTCTCCTCTTCCTTTCCCTCGCCTGAGCCGCCACGGCCCGCTCCGGCGCGCCGCCGCCTCCGGCCAGCGCCGCCAGCGCTCCCCCAGCCGCCCTCGACCGCCTCCGGCCTCCCCCGCCGCCCGAGCCACCGTCCTCCGCCTGAGAGAAGCCCTAACCCTAACCCTAATTCGATCGGACACGGCCTGTGTCGTGTCGGACACGACACGGACACGAAGAAACCCTGGTTTTCAGGGTCCTGTTCAGGTACTCATAACTTTCACCTCGTAGCTCCGATTCCAATTCCGTAAATTGCGTTGCGAAGCCTGTATGACCCTCTCGGTGTCCGGACAAACTGTTCGGGACATCGCGTCCTGTGGTGATCGCACACCGCGATCCAAAAATAGGAAAAACCAGACCCTGTTTCACCCCGGAACTGAGTACGCCCCGCCAAATGGGACGACTTGGTCGCGTGTGGTCTTCACAGATACGTACGCATCGTCGATACGGACGTGTGAGATTTCGTGGAAGCTGATTCGGGTGTGCGTGCACACCGGAATCAACGCGTATCCGCGGACATCGCCCCGTATCCGCCTTTTCTATAATTTACCCTAACTTCGTGCACACACGTCGGATCGAGACGAAACTTGCGCCATCGGACTCGTAGCGATACGCTGGTCCTGTGGGTCAAGTTTGGTTCGATTCTGAGAACGTTGACGAAATCGCGTGTCGTGGGCCCCACAAGCCCCGCTCGACGGGCGATTTTGTGTTCGGCTCATCGAAATCCAAATCTGGAAGTTCCGTTGAGTTCGTATCAGCGTTCCTGACCTGTTGACACTAAGTTTGGTGAATTTGGAGACCATTGACCCGGACGCGTTTTTCGGTGCAAAGCGGGCCCACCGGCGGACCCCGTTTTGACCCGAAACTGTCGTTTTTGCCCTTGTCTCCAAATTGGACCCAAGGACAAGCGTTTCTAGCTATTTGACATCTTCTGAGCGTGATGGTAATGTTTATTTCAGCATCTGGGCTCATCTCTGGATATTTCCCCGAGACACCAAACTATAATTGGATCCAAACATCAGGCAAGTACCTGCACTTCAAGTTTATTCTTTATATTGTGAAAATTAATTCCTTGCTCTACTAGTACCATTGGATGTTTACACGTAGTGTTAGAATCTGGATTTCATGTCTTGAATACTGGATTTCATGTCTTGCTTTCGTGTCGGGTGGGAGAATACTGAAAGGCATGTAGTTTACCCTGACCCTTGCCATGATTAATAGCTGTTGGTACACGACTGTCCATCAGCCGGATCTCGATTATTCCTGTTTAATAGCCGTCTATGACGGCCGGTTTAACCTTATAGACCCCTACATGCCAACTAGGTATTCTAAATACACAAGTTCACACACATAGTTTCTTGTCTGGTTACAGTTCCTATTGTTTGGTTGTAATTCATTTTCCTGTCACCTTGTTCCTGTTTTACTCATGTCCCTGTCTTACAGCAATTAACTCTTAGTTATTGTTACTATTTATTTATACATATCCTCAACATGATACCTGTCAGTTCTTTTCTACTTGTCATAAATATTTAGTTTAATCTTGTTGTGCATTGTGTACTTTGCTCCTTTCCTGACTGGATCCGTTGTTTTAGGCGATGATGAGGACTTTGCCCCTACCTATTATGCCCACTATGAGTTAGCAGGTGACACATATGAGGAGCCGGTTCCCACTCAGGAGACTACCTTTGAGGAGGAGTAGCCAGTTAGTTATTATTTTTTTCCTTTCAGCACATACTCGGGTTTGTCCCCGATCTATCTTCTGGCTTTGTATTAACTATGGATCTGTTGTCACAATTTGTTTTATAAAAGTTAGCATTCCTATTTCCTGTTACTTTCCTTGTCTATTTTTTGTGGATGAGATAGATTTAAAATTACCTGTGATGACGACCTAGACAGCGTACTACCGCCGACACTGCGGCGTAGGCTGGACGTGCCCACGCACTCGTGCCTGAATAACCGGGTGCGGGTCGTGACAGGAGGTTACCAATCCGCTTCATTCTCCAGTGTTTTGGAGTCGGCGGGATCTTTTTCAACTTAGTTTGGATGTCTGTTTACTGTGCTACAGAGTTCCATTTGCTCTCGAACCGAACCCTAACCCCATGTCGAAAAACCTAACCCTAACCCCATGTCAAAAAACCTAACCCTAACCCTAGGTCCTTATCGTGTCTGTGTCAGTGTGTGTGTGTGTCGTGTCTGTGTCACTGTCTGTGTGTGTGTGTCGTGTCTGTGTCAGTGTCAGTGTCACATGTGTTCTGTGTGAGAGAGAGAGAGAGAGAGAGTTAGGGTTTACCTAGAGCTCGAGGAGGAGGAGGGGGATGCCGGAGTAGCCGCGGTGGAGAGGCGGTCGACGGAGCAGGCGGTCGATGGAGCGGGGGGGGACGGGGAAAATTTTTAGGTTTTGAATTTTTGACAGATGGGAAAAAACGAAACCGAGCCCTAATTAACCAAATTTTAGCGACGTTTAGCGACGTCAAAAAAAGACGTCGCTAAATTAAACTTTAGCGACGTTAATGACGTCGCTAAACACGTTGCTAAATATTTTTAATATAAACGTCGCTATATACGTCGCTAAATATTGCTAACTTAGATATATTAGCGACGTGTAGCGACCAAAATTGAACTTATAGCGACTAATCTTTTAAAAACTGAATAAAAGTCGCTAAATATCGCTAAATGTCGCCAATTAGCGACGTCTAGCGACGTTTTTACATGGAGTCGCTAAATTAGCGATGTTTTTACATGGAGTCGCTAAAAAACGTCGCTAATCTCGCTTATTCTAGTAGTGTGAAAACACAAACAGTTCAAGGATAGCTCCAGAACACTTTGTGTAATGTACAGTCATGCATCCAACAAGATGGACGCATGATGTCAGTATGCAACAAGGAATTCAGGTCGCATAACCCTCTCGGGCAGCATAGCACTCTCTGCCGCATAGGTCGCTGGCATGCATGAAGACTTCGTCTTCTCCAACAGCAGGTTCAGCCATGGCCGAAAGCTTCAAAAACCAAAAAATTATTTTCTTCATAAAAACTTTATTTTAGCTCCAAATCAAGTGAAACAAAAGTTAATTTGCACAAAATAAAATGCTCTAACATAAGGAACCACTAGTTTTTGAAAACACTAAGTTTTAATAGATCACAACTAAAAAAAACTCATAGAACACACAGAAAATCTTAAACTTAAAACTCATATCTATAAAAATCTAGACATAAAAATCCAAACCTCCAAGAACTAAATATGATCAGCAACTCAAGGAAAATATTTTCCATCAAAAATATTTTTTAAAACAACAACATATATAAAAATTCAAAAATTTAAGACTTCACCATTGAGCAAGATGTACTTGCCTTGGGTGGCTCCTAGCCTCTACCTCTCACGGTCCAAGTTGCAGCAACTCTCCCCTAGGGCTAGGGTTAGAGGGGGCTTGAGGGAGAGGCAGAAGAAGAAAATAAAAATGAAGAAGAAGAAAGAGAGATGTAAACTCCCTGAATTTTCAAATTATTAAATCTTGGATTTTTCCCAATTTTCTGGAATTTTCTGGGAATTTTCTGTAATTAAAATCAAGATTTTTAATTAATAAATAATTTTTAATTGGCAATAAATAATATTAAAATATCATGGAAATAATATTTTTGGGTGTAAAATGGAAAACTGAACTTAGGGTAATTTTTCTGGAATTTATTGGACCCCGAACCTATTTTTAAAACACCTAAAACTATTTATTTATTTAATTAATTAATTAATTATTAATTATTTTATTATTATTATTATTATTATTATTATTATTATTATTATTATTATTATTATTATTATTATTACCGGCCCAGCCCAACCCCGAGTCCGGCCCAACCCAAGCCGGCCCAACCGAGCCCACCCGCCTAGCGGGTCGGGTCGGGTCCGCATGGCCGAACCCGACCCGCACCCGAACCCGAACACCCCAGCCCCACGACCCGGTCGCCTCCCTCCCCGAGTCTGGTGCCGCATCCGCCGCCTGCGCCTGCGCCTCCGGCCACGCCTCGCTCCGCCGCGCCTCACCCCACGACCTCCTCTCCCCTCCGCCTCCTCCGCCTTGCCCGACCGCCTCCTCCGCCTTGCCCGACCGCCTCCTCCTATATAACCCCTCCCCCATTCTCCCTCCGGCCACCGTCGAACACCCTGGCGCCGCCCTAGCCGTCGTGCCGCTCCGCCGTCCACCGCCTCACCTCGCCCCGGCCTTTCCCTCCTCCTTCTCCCCTCCTAGAGCACCGCCTCCGGCGTCCCCGACTCCAGCGGCCACCGACAACAGCAGCGGGCCAGAGCCGGCCATCCTCGGCCCGCCGTGCCGGCCGTCCCCACACGCCCCGCACCCCGACGAGCCGCCCTCGGCCTCCGGCATACCTCCGACCGGCCTCCCCTCGCCGGAACGACCAGAACCCTAACCCTAACCCTAAATTTCCCAATTCCTCGTGTCGTGTCGGACACGACACGGACACGGAATTTTCGAGTTTTTAGACCCAGTTCAGGTGCGTGTAGTTTCTTGCTCGTAGCTCAGTTTTCAATTCCGTAAATTACGTTGTGAAGCCTGTATGACCCTCTCGGTGCCCGGACAAACCGCTCGGGGCATCGCGTCCTGTGGTGATCGCACACCGCGATCCAAAAACAGGAAAAACCAGACCCTGTTTCACCCCAGAACTGAGTACGTCTTCACAGATACGTGCGCACCGTCGATACGGACGTGTGAGAATTCGCGGAAGCTGATTCGGGTGTGCGTGCACACCGGAATCAACGCGTATCCGCGGACATCGTCCCGTATCCGACTTTTCTGCAATTCGTCCTAACTTCTTGTACACTCGTCGGATCGAGACGAAACTTGCGCCATCGGACTCGTAGCGATACGCTGGTCCTGTGGGTCAAGTTTGATTCGATTCTGAGAATGTTGACGAAATTGCGTGTCGTGGGCCCCACATGCCCCGCTCGACGGGCGATTTTGTGTTCGGCTCATCGGAATCCAAATATGGAAGTTCCGTTGGGTTCGTATCAGCGTTCCTGACCTGTTGATACTAAGTTTGGTGAATTTGGGGACCTTTGACCCGGACATATTTTTTCGGTGCAAAGCGGGTCCACCGGCGGACACCGTTTTGACCCGAAACTGCCGTTTTTGTCCTTGTCTCCAAATTGGACCCAAGGACAGGCGTTTCTAGCTATTTGACATCTTCTGAGCGTGATGGTAATGTCTATTTCAGCATCTGGACTCATCTCTGGAAATTTCCCCGAGAATAATTAATCGGATCCAAACAACAGGCAAGTACCTGCACTTCAAGTTTAATCTTTATATTGTGATAGTTAATTCCCTGCTCTACTAGTACCCTTGATGATTATACGTAGTGCTAGAATACTGGATTTCATGTCTTGGATACTGTATTTCATGTCTTGCTTTTCATGTCGGGTGGGAGAATACTAGAAGGCATGTAGTTTACCTTTCCCCCTATCATGTTTAATAGCTGTTGGTACGCGACTGTACCCTCAGCCGGATCTCGATTGTTCATGTTTAATAGCCGTCTATGACGGCCGGATTAGCCTTATAAACCCCTACATGCCAACTATGTATTCTAAAATAAACACAAGTTCACACAGATAGCTTCTGGTCTTGTTATAGTTCTTGCTGACTGTTGTAGTTTCATTTCCTGTCTCATTTATTTCCTGCTTTCTCATATTCCTGTTTATAGCATTAACTCTGAGATATTGATGTTCTTCTATGCAACTTTCTTAATATGATACTCAAGTTAATTGTCATGAATATTTAGTTTAATCTTGATGTGCATTGTGTACTTTGCTCCTTTCCTGACTGGATCCGTTGTTTTAGGCGATGATGAGAACTTTGCCCCTACCTATTATGGCCCCTATGAGTTAGCAGGTGACACATATGAGGAGCCGGTTCCCACTCAGGAGACTACCTTTGAGGAGGAGTAGCCAGTTAGTTATTTCCTTTCAGTACATACTCGGGTTTGTCCCCGATCTATCTTCTGGCTTTGTATTAACTATGGATCTGTTGTCACAATTTGTTTTATAAAAGTTAGCATTCCTATTTCCTATTACTTTCCTTGTCTATTTATTGTGGATGAGATAGATTTAAAATTACCTGTGATGACGACCTAGACAGCGTACTACCGCCGACACTGCGGCGTAGGCTGGACGTGCCCACGCACTCGTGCCCGAATAACCGGGTGCGGGTCGTGACACGTTTTTGTGGTGGCCCATGCAGGTCCAACGACTAAATTGTTCGGTTTCAACTTCGGGACCAAACAGGCCTGCAATAAGATAAGGATAAATTTAGGATCTCATCCACTTGCTTGAATCGTTCTTGACATCTGTCTCGGATTTGAATTAATTCCTTGACTTGCATCCTGCCTTGATTCCTGTGCGCCTTATCGTTTATTTTTGGGTGCAGAGTAAAGGACCTATCAGCAAGCGACGGGGTTCCTACAAGATCACCACGAGATGCTCTACCAGCATAACCGTGGAGAACGCGCAGACTCTTGGAGCAGCTAATGCGCGTAAGTGATTTTTGCTGCCGTTTCTAGTTTTGTTTAACTCGTGCCTATTGGTTCGTGACCTCAGCCCCAACCTAGTAATTTTGAAACTTGCTAATAACCTAGTATGTTTTTTTTAAATTTGATAACTATGGATATTTTAGAGTCTTTTGTTATTGTGCTTATTGTAGGTTGTTTTGTGAACTTAAATAATTTGTATCTTCTTTCATCACCATCTAGCGCACTTTATTTTGTTGTGCTTGACTTATGCTGCTATTTTATAGCCTAGTTTTGCAAGCTTATCCTTTTATCAAGCTTGTTCATGACATATGTATTAGTGGGTCGACACACTAATACAATTGTCTATTCAGAATCAGTGTATTACGGTCTGATCAGCCTTAGTGCATTTTGATTCGCCTTTCGTACTACTTTACGTGGATTGAGATATATAGTTGACTCGTTGCCCTCTAGATATGTCCGAGCATATCGTACCGATTGTATAACTATATTAATACGAGCATGTGAATAAGAATTACCAAGATAGGATTCAATCCACAATCGCTTGACAATTCCCACTTGAACTCTTTAAACGCCTTGATCCCGATACTTCTGTTCTATCACCTCACCCTTGAACTCCTTATTATTGATCTTCGTCTCCCCTATTTTCGGATAGACGAAATCTCGTGCTTGGTATAAGTTTGGTGCATAGATAGTACTAGATATGCCACATAGGCCGATCGCATACTTGAGGATTATTCTTTCGAAATTCAGGACATATCATATGTGAAATGATCGGCGTTGAAGTTTCGAGGATCGAATGACATGAATAACCATATTAAGGAATATTTTCTTAAAGTATATAGTCTTTTGTGATGAATGGTTAAAATCTAAGTTGGGTAGCAGTACATTGTCAACTCGAGAGAAAATTCTTTTAGATTGTGACCGAGTAAGGTTAGATTGGAAGAGGCTCAAGCCATTCTAATTTTTGAAAAATTAGAGGAGTGACTAAGATGATTAATGGATTGATATCGAGTACCCAATAGTTATATCTCAAGTACATGATTTAAATCTTGCAATAATGAAAGTAGAATCATCAAATTGAATTTAGAGGATAGAATTATAGACTTGAACATTAGTGGACTACATTTAAATTATTTTTTTCAACTTGATGATTTGAATTAAGAATTAAAACTTGATGGTTGGATTACCTAGTTGGATTATTGAGGAGGTGAATGAAATTTAAAGAGTTGAAGCATACAAGTGTGAATGGGAATACTGCTGGACTCGAATCACTTCTGGAGGAAATTTATGACAGTTAGAATCGTGGGACAAATTTATAAGCATATGCAATTCTCGAAGATGTTATATGGACTTAATTAAAAATCTGCCCGTGGGTAATTTGAGAAAGTAAGAAGTAATGACCATAGGGTAAAATTTTGATTGAAACAAGTAGTCATCTTAATCATGAAATGATTGCAGTGGACATGATTAGGATTTAAATTATCGCAAGGAGATTGCGATTGATGTACATGAAGGGTTAACAGATTATGGCTTGATTTTTTTAATTTCGAGGACGAAATTTTTGTAAGTTGGGTAGGTTGTAAACTCCCTGAATTTTCAAATTATTAAATCTTGGATTTTCCCCAATTTTTTGGAATTTTTTGGGAATTTTCTGTAATTAAAATCAAGATTTTTAATTAATAAATGATTTTTAATTAGCAATAAATAATATTAAAATATTATGAAAATAATATTTTTGGGTGTAAAATGGAAAACTGAACTTAGGATAATTTTTCTGGAATTTATTGGACCCCGAACCTATTTTTAAAACACCTAAAACTATTTATTTATTTAATTAATTATTTATTTATTAATTATTTTATTATTATTATTATTATTATTATTACCGGCCCAGCCCAACCCCGAGTCCGGCCCAACCCAAGCCGGCCCAACCGAGCCCACCCGCCTAGCGGGTCGGGTCGGGTCCGTATGGCCGAACCCGACCCGCACCCGAACCCGAACACCCCAGCCCCACGACCCGGTCGCCTCCCTCCCCGCGTCCGGCGCCGCATCCGCCGCCTGCGCCTGTGCC
The DNA here is from genome assembly GCA_036927795.1 of Iris macrosiphon. Lineage (NCBI taxonomy): Eukaryota > Viridiplantae > Streptophyta > Magnoliopsida > Asparagales > Iridaceae > Iris > Iris macrosiphon. The sequence continues at coordinate 98,813,533 of JAYESA010000016.1, read as the reverse complement.
TCCGGCCACGCCTCGCTCCGCCGCGCCTCACCCCACGACCTCCTCTCCCCTCCGCCTCCTCCGCCTTGCCCGACCGCCTCCTCCTATATAACCCCTCCCCCATTCTCCCTCCGGCCACCGTCGAACACCCTGGCGCCGCCCTAGCCGCCGTGCCGCTCCGCCGTCCACCGCCTCGCCTCGCCCCGGCCTTCCCCTCCTCCTTCTCCCCTCCTCGAGCACCGCCTCCGGCGTCCCCGACTCCAGCGGCCACCGACAGCAGCAGCGGGCCAGAGCCGGCCATCCTCGGCCCGCCGTGCCGGCCGTCCCCGCACGCCCCGCACCCCGGCGAGCCGCCCTCGGCCTCCAGCGCACCTCCGACCGGCCTCCCCTCGCCGGAACGACCAGAACCCTAACCCTAACCCTAAATTTTCCAATTCCTCGTGTCGTGTCGGACACGACACGGACACGGGATTTTCGGGTTTTTAGACCCAGTTCAGGTGCGTGTAGTTTCTTGCTCGTAGCTCGGTTTTCAATTCCGTAAATTGCGTTGCGAAGCCTGTATGACCCTCTCGGTTTCCGGACAAACCACTCGGGGCATCGCGTCCTGTGGTGATCGCACACCGCGATCCAAAAACAGGAAAAACCAGACCCTGTTTCACCCCGGAACTGAGTACGTCCCGCCAAACGGGACGACTTGGTCGCGTGCGGTCTTCACAGATACGTGCGCACCGTTGATACGGACGTGTGAGAATTCGCGGAAGCTGATTCGGGTGTGCGTGCACACCGAAATCAACGCGTATCCGCGGACATCGTCCCGTATCCGACTTTTCTGCAATTCGTCCTAACTTCTTGTACACTCGTCGGATCGAGACGAAACTTGTGCCATCGGACTCGTAGCGATACGCTGGTCCTGTGGGTCAAGTTTGGTTCGATTCTGAGAACGTTGACGAAATCGCGTGTCGTGGGCCCCACAGGCCCCGCTCGACGGGCGATTTTATGTTCGGCTCATCGGAATCCAAATCTGGAAGTTCCGTTGGGTTCGTATCAGCGTTCCCGACCTGTTGACACTAAGTTTGGTGAATTTGGAGACCTTTGACCCGGACACGTTTTTTCGGTGCAAAGCGGGCCCACCGGCGGACCCCGTTTTGACCCGAAACTGCCGTTTTTGTCCTTGTCTCCAAATTGGACCCAAGGACAGGCGTTTCTAGCTATTTGACATCTTCTGAGTGTGATGGTAATGTCTATTTCAGCATCTGGACTCATCTCTGGAAATTTCCCCGAGAATAAGTAATCGGATCCAAACAACAGGCAAGTACCTGCACTTCAAGTTTAATCTTTATATTGTGATAGTTAATTCCCTGCTCTACTAGTACCCTTGATGATTACACGTAGTGCTAGAATACTGGATTTCATGTCTTGGATACTGTATTTCATGTCTTGCTTTTCATGTCGGGTGGGAGAATACTAGAAGGCATGTAGTTTACCTTTCCCCCTATCATGTTTAATAGCTGTTGGTACGCGACTGTACCCTCAGCCGGATCTCGATTGTTCATGTTTAATAGCCGTCTATGACGGCCGGATTAGCCTTATAAACCCCTACATGCCAACTATGTATTCTAAAATAAACACAAGTTCACACAGATAGCTTCTGGTCTTGTTATAGTTCTTGCTGACTGTTGTAGTTTCATTTCCTGTCTCATTTATTTCCTGCTTTCTCATATTCCTGTTTATAGCATTAACTCTGAGATATTGATGTTCTTCTATGCAACTTTCTCAACATGATACTCAAGTTAATTGTCATGAATATTTAGTTTAATCTTGATGTGCATTGTGTACTTTGCTCCTTTCCTGACTGGATCCGTTGTTTTAGGCGATGATGAGAACTTTGCCCCTACCTATTATGGCCCCTATGAGTTAGCAGGTGACACATATGAGGAGCCAGTTCCCACTCAGGAGACTACCTTTGAGGAGGAGTAGCCAGTTAGTTATTTCCTTTCAGCACATACTCGGGTTTGTCCCCGATCTATCTTCTGGCTTTGTATTAACTATGGATCTGTTGTCACAATTTGTTTTATAAAAGTTAGCATTCCTATTTCCTGTTACTTTCCTTGTCTATTTATTGTGGATGAGATAGATTTAAAATTACCTGTGATGACGACCTAGACAGCGTACTACCGCCGACACTGCGGCGTAGGCTGGACGTGCCAACGCACTCGTGCCCGAATAACCGGGTGCGGGTCGTGACAAGAGACGAGAGAGAAAAGCTCATGTATATATACTAAGAGAGGAGAGAAAGAGGGTTTAGTCATGGGTTCACCCAAAATAGACCGAACAAAGTGTCAATTCTACATGCGGGTCCTAAATCGGGTCTATGTCAATACCAACGTGTATTCTACTTGCCTCGGGTAGTCTCTCTCAACAACAGGAACAATAAATAAAATAATACATAAAATGATAGGAACCAACATAAGAAATACTGCAGGAATACATTATCAAGAAAGATTTAAATTCTAGAAATTCAAGAAATACTAAATTTGGAATCGGGTGTGACAATTTCATCATGAAGATATCTTTATCTCACATTCATTTCATTCTTAGAAATGCAAAAATATGTAAATTGAAGTGAGTGATGGTTACAAAACGACAAGGTTTTCTTTTTCACGTCTTCCTACAAGGTTCGCCATGGTCAAGATTGAGGCCATATTGTTGGTCCATCTGGTCACGGTCAACTTGATTTCGATAATTAACTAAACCAAGATGCGATATGCTGCAATATGGTACAACTGAAAATTTGACAAAAAATACATTACTGCTATTATTCACAAGAAGAATACTACAAATTGCGACTGATTATTTTTAATTTCTTATGTAATTTTATATTTTATTTGAGTCTATGATTATTGTAAGTCAAGTCGCACTTGGCAACTAGATGACACTCAAGTCCACTCAAATAAGCTTACCCAAACCAGATCAAACTAACCCATCCACTCAAATAAGCTAAACCAAAACCAGTTCAAAACCTGACCCAAACCAGCTCAAAATCTGAACCCAACATTCTATAAACTGACCAACAAAACTCGGACTAAACTCGGATCGAACTCGTTCAGGGTTAAACCAAATTTTCTGATTTGATTCTGTATTTCTAAGACCAGGCTCCAACGTTCAAATTTTTGAACGTTTGGGGACCGAACTCTGTCCGAACTCGATATACAAAAATGTTATAAATAGTCTTGAAATCCAAATCATTCTCACCCACTCATTCTTACTTTCAGCTATTCATTTAAGATACAATCTGAGCTTCAATCTTCTTCATCCCCAATGTTACAACTTCTAAGCCTTCGAAGAGTCATTGCGGTTTCGATTAGAGGTTGTTTGATTGTATTAACTTGAAAATTTTCAAGATTCGTCTTTCCTTTCAAGTCTGAAGTCGGCGTGCTCTTCGGATCAAAGCACATAGTTATAAGAAGTCGACAAGCACTTCGGATTAAATCTTGTGTTGTACGCTATATTTGTGATAATAGTGGATTTAACACCGAGGAAGAGTTATTGGGACTGGATTAGTCCTCCACGAGAAAACCTAGTATACATCGCGGTGTTAGCGTTTGTGAGTTATAGACTCTCTTTACTTTCAATATACTTGCTATATTTCTTGTTAAAGTTTTAGTTGGTAAGTAGCCTTAATTTTTATTGGATAATTGTGACACACACTCTATTCCCCCCCCCCCCCCCCCCCCCCTTCTCCTCTAGACTTGCCTTCACATATTTGTTCACTTGCCAAAATTAGGATGGATGTTCATCCTTCCATTCAAAGGTTGTCACGTGTCAGTTTCATCCAAATTAAAATTACTTTGAGAGTGGTTTGTTGAACATCCATACTAGTTTTGACTAGTGGTTTGATATATGGCAACCCTTAAAGGGAATGATGAATATCCATCCTAGTTTTGGTGGTTGAACAAAAATGGACTCGTCAAGATTTATATTTGGCATTAAGTCACGTTTTGTTCTCGGAATCATAACATTGAAAAAGGAAAGTGATTGATTTTCTATTATTGAATTCCAAAGAAAATAAAAAAAAGAAAAATATTAGGCCAACAGGATTTGGCTGTCTTGGATTTTCTCTCGTCTATAGCTTGCATACTTTTCGGAGAAGCCAAAGATACTTGTTCATTTCATACGCTGAGAAAAGCATAAGCAGCGTATGAAATGAACAAGTCATTGCTGTTTTACGATGATGACCAGTTCAATTTTCCTTGCCTTTCTGTTCCTTTCAGAGTAATAGATACTGAGCAAAAAAGAAAAAGTGCTCAATATTTTCTATAAGCAGCTTATTCTTCCTTTGGACAAAAAGGTTCAATTTGCTATCCTATAAAAAGCAAAGATTATTGTACCAAGACTCCTCCCACGGTCAGTTGGTCATGGAGCTTTAAAAAAGGTCACTAATTTAATGACACCTAACATCAACACTATGTGCCCTTCTATTCTAATTTTGTATCAAATTTCTAGCTATGTTCTTGGTAAAAGGAATATAAGAATTCTAGAAACCGTCGTTATAAATACTATAATTATAACATGTGTTCCAATTTTTACACGCACATCCATCTTTTTCACGATTTGATCCCGAGACCGTCCGTCTAGCCAGAAAAGCTATACCTGTCCTCGCTGATCGCAAGAGCCAACTGAGTTCGGTACAAGTGTTCCAGTTATCATATTATATCTTCTTAGTTAACCTCCGTCCGTCCGAACAAATCTAATAGTTTCTGTCATAACCTAACTGGCTTACTTTCTCTCTTTTCCATTTCCTTTTGCTGCTGCTGGTGGTGGTTGGTCCGTCCATATTCCAATCTGCCGCCACTGACAGTCCATCGACAGCGAAAACGCGTACAAGACGAACATTCCAAAGTCTCCCCAATATATGGCATTCCCCTCCCTTCCGTGAACAATTAAGCAGTTAGGTGGTTCAAGAGGCTATATACCACCAGAAAGCAGGAAAGAAATGGGTGATGACAAGAGAAGTAGAAGTAGGAGCACAAGCAGCTGGTGGTGGTTCAAGAGACTGTACCACCAGCCGCCGTCGCCTTCGCCATCGAAGAACAAGAAGACTCCGTTCTCGTTCGGCTGGAAGTGGAAGAGGACCGGCCTCGACTTCCTCGGCGCACTGCGCTTCCGCATCCTCTACCTCCTCGAGAGCGTCCTCCTGGGGGCGGCCCTGTGCTTGTTCTTCCTCTGCTGCGGCTGCCAACTGTAGAAGTTCGTGTTCGTAAATATAGTTCTGATAGGATCCGTTGCGCTAGTGCTATTTTATACAGAGTGGAGCTCTGTCCGCGAAAATGGTGATCAAAGGGGAATGGGGGCTAATTTCAATCATCAACCGGATCGATGGATCCGTTGTTCAATGATTCAGGTCTATGGTTTTGCTGTAAACAATTAATTTGTTTGTTGCTTGCTTGCTTGCTCGCTTGCTTCGTTGATACTTTGATCCTCCGTGTTAGAAAAACCAACACGTCATTTGGGAATTCTTAACTTATGGCTCACTACATTAATCCTTCCAATCAAAGTCTGTATGTAAAAATGGTAATTGATGAGTACATATTTATCCAACACTTAACTACACTGTAGCTGGTAGGGAACAAGTGCTAATTATTTTCCTCTCGTTTATGTTTAGAGACTTCCTGGAAATGCCTATTTCTATTCCATGTACGGAATTATAATGCGGGTTATAACGGCTCATTGAACCAATTATTAATATAATAGATTTAGAAAGGAAAAAAAAATTTAACTACAACATATATATCTTCTTAAGTAATAGTCTCTTGACATGCAACGCAGAATGCGTAAAGTCTCATACGTATCATCGGACATCTAAAAAAAAAAAAATCATCTAAACATATAAAAAATTATAAAATATATTTTATATTTATATTTATATTATATTTAAATTAACTACAACTAAACATATATCCAAAATTTTAAAAACATATTTATAACAAATTCTAATTAAAATATATTCAGATCATATTTAAAATATTCTAATATAATTTAAATTTTTATATAACATTTTAATAATATGATAAAAAAAATGAGCGTGTCACTCTTGTCAATAGTGTACAGTAATTTGTATGCACATCCTTCTAGGGTAAGCATAAACCGGATTTAAACCAACAGAAATTGCTACAAAACCGAATCGTACTAAACCCAAACCAAACCAAGATGGTTCGATTTACGGTTAATCCGATATAATGGGCCGGGTCAAGAAAATTTAATGGGCCATGGTAGTTAATGGCCATGCAGGTAAATATAACAGAAAATTTCTAAAAAGATAACGAAGGATAGTAAAATAATAAATAAAATAATAAGTGAGTAAAAATTCGAAAAAGATAAATGTGTTGCCATAAACATTTGGCGACAAGTGTGTATTCACTCATGTCGCCAATAGCAATTGCGACATGAATGTAAATTATTTTCATCGAGTCTACGGAACATTAATGTTTTTTAAGAAAAAAAAATTCGTCACAAGTCCAATTTCGTCACTAAAAATCCACTTTCGTCACTAAAAGTCCAATTTCGTTATAGAATTCGAATCAGATAACATATCACATGACGACATGAGTACACAAATACCAGTGGTGACATAGAATGCAATTTTTTATTTTTTTTGTGAGAAAAAATTCGTCTCTAAAAGTCCAAATCCGTCACTAAAATCTGGTCACTAAAAAATTTCGCCAGCCCAACTCACCCAAGTCACACAAAAAAATTCCAAAAATAAATAAATTTACATTCTTGTCGCCAATGCTTCCGGCGACACATTACCATTTTAAAATTTTTACTAACTTGTTACCTTACTTATTATTTTACTATACTTCGTTATCTATTTAGAAATTTTCTGTAAATATAAGAAGAAAAATATATTCAAAAAATATTTAGTGGACAGTAACCAATTGATACTTGTGTCCAAGTCCAGAGAAAAGTTGTCAATATGAAAATAACAAGCAAATGAGTTCTAATACCAACTCTCTGGGCATCATCAGAATCTTTGATTTTCTTGGTGGGAGAAGATCTCAGTACGTGTAAAAGGCTTCCAGATTGCTTCTCTAAGTTATCAATGAGTATGCATATATGTAGAAACAGGGCAGATAATGTAGAAACTGCAGTAACATAATAAATATGAAAAAAAAATTGGAGTGGTTAAAAAACATAATAACCGTTTTTAGTATTTTATTATACGTGTAGTGAAGTTACAGAAAAGTTAACAAATGGACTTTCTTTATGCTCTGTTTCAGGTATGTTGAGTATTACTTGTTTCATTTATTACTGTTTCATTTATCTCTATTAATTTTTTTTTCTATTATTTCTCTCTTGTTGGTAGAGACTAGTATTTGCAAGTTCCGTTATTTTTTTGAGCTTATTCGAACAGATGTGTTAGAGACTAGTATCTTTATGTTCATTCTTGTTATTCGTATTTTAGTGGATTGAGATATAGATTTGTTATGATAAGGACACGAATAAAACACCTATTTTGATGTATCATAGTGTATTTTAGAGGATACTGACACGTCAAATATGTGTTTTTGGAGTGTACATACTTCCAAGACAATAATAGGTATTATAGTATATAGTTACCTAACCAAATAGAAATTACAATACAAAAATACAATTATAATGTATGTTATGTATAATACTATAATAAAATTTATAGCTTTTTTTTTTTTTACATATATTTCTACTATCAACGAAATGACTATCATTGACTAATCAAGGATTTTATTAATATGTGCCATAAGGGCAAATGTTAACACATTGATAAAATGTGTATTTTATATTGATATTTCTACCGGTACTTTTATCAATACAAATTTTAAATAAAATGTGCATTGACAACTGTGCTGGTGGGAGTACCAATATAAAATGTACATTTATCAATTTATTAACATGTGTCCTCCAATATCAATTAATCGTTTATTTATCATCAAACGTTAATTTAATATTTACAATTTTATTCTTATATTTTGAGATTTATGCAGCAAAAATTTGAAATTTGTTGTGACTTTTTACACTTTATTGGAGAACGAGTACGTTCTGTTACTAGGGCATAAAAAAGAGTTATTATGGCAATGTATGTTAAAAGTGGGCTGATTTATGCATATGTGATGATATATATACTTCATAGTCAAATAATCTTATATTCTATCACTTTGATGATCTTCTATGGAGTAGTGTAAATTTGGTAAAACCATAACCATACATGTGAAATTATATATATATATATAGTCAAATAATCTTATATCCTATCACTTTAATGATCTTCTATGGAGTGGTGTAAATTTGGTAAAACCATAACCAGACATGTGAAATTATATATATATATATATATATATATATATATATATATATTGTATCAATTCCAAAATATATATTGTATCAAACCCAAAATGTTAAATTCTCGAAAATGAGCAAATTATACCAAAAGCTTCAGTGCAAGATTCCTAGGAATCCGATGCCTTGCGTTACATCCCCGTGATTGTCATCCATTACAAGAATGTACTTCAGTGTTCAAAATGTTTGTGCTTAAGTCTCTACAACTGTACCATAACCCTAGAGTATTTGTGAGAGTTCAGGGTTCATATTTATGTTATTCTAACATGTCCTCGCGGGTTGAAAATCGATTTTACATACTCAACGGTTTAGTTTTCTTAAATCCTTCAAAGTACATGTCAGAGGAGGTTCGGACTTAGGATTGCTCTAATATATGTTTTAAGTCCCTATTGTCACTGCACCAAAACTCTGGAGCTAAGATACATAAGCAGGAACATCATGCCACGTTTCAGTCCAGAATACAGAGACAGACATGGCCAGCTACCCCTTACAAGGTGCTATACGTCGCACGACGATCACGGCTGTACAAGATAAGACGATGCATGCTACAATCAAGTCTCATATGGTCAAGAATTTCTATGTCTCAATAATTCTAACAAGAAACAGTAAGCATAGATTATATATGATAAGCAATAAGACGTCTCAAACGCTTTCTCAAAATGTTCTAGAAACCAACTATACAAAAATAAGAAGCTAGAAGAGTATCAAAAGTACATGACAGTGATTCAGCTGCAGTCTGATTTAATACAATCATGTAAGAAAAACTAATGTCCAGATGAGCCGGTTAACGCAACACAAACAGGGAAGAAGAAAACACACTCGCTATCCCCTGCGACCATATTCCTGGTGCGCGCCATGAGTTGGGAGAAAGTACGCTGGATCCTCGGGTGCTGTCTCGAAACCTGGCCATACAAAACCAGTGGGGTTAGACCCCCACATAGCAAGTAACAGAAAAGAAGCACGAAATGGAGAAACAAAAACCCAAAAAAAAAAAATATTACATAGGTTCAGTGTCATAACTTAGGTCCATGGCATATCTTAGCGCTAAGGCTCAACCCTACAACCAAATAAGGACAAGGGTTGAACCCTCACACTATGATAGTCCATTTTCCAAGGCTACTAGCTGAATAGATACAATCACAACCAAGTCCATTTATTACATCGACTAATCATTTGTACGACTAGCTATTTTGTGGAGTCTGAGGTTATCTCAGTATAATGCATAATAAGTATCCTCAGATCACGACAGTGCCGAACATGAAATAAATGAACCAATATAATAAAACAGGCACTTGCGGGATGCATCAGTCCCCCGTAGGGCCACTGCGCTAAAAATACGGTATTAGCGATTCCAGTGTTCCTATATTGAAAGAGTAGCTCGACATATAATAATAGTCTGATACTACACTCTACTAAGGGAGATGATATACAGTATCTGTGGTGGCCAGCCCATAGCGCACTTAGAATGAATCTCTGTGGGAAGGTTCGTTGGCATGATCTCAGGATATCGTTCCCTCCAAATGTTACTACCACTTTTAGTTACTTAATTAGCCCTACGTTGTGTTTGAAATCTCAAGGCGTAGTCACATAAAAAATGTTCTTAAGATGTCGTACAAAATACGGATTCACTAGATAAGAATCCATGTAAGTCAAATCTGGATTCACCCGAACGTGTATGCAACATTCATACAATCAATATCCTAGCGACATTTTGGTAGTTGACTCGCTTATTATGCCCGTGCTAGGAAAACAATGTATATTTATAATATCACGCGTTCAAGAGTTTGGAGGCATTCTCGATGCACAACCCAAATATAATCACTTAACACGTAACAGGATGTGTCGCTCCTCGGCGCACATTAAATCATGAATAATAATCAGGCAATAGTGGTATCAGCACGGATACAATATTCGAGTCCAATTACCAATTATATATTGGGTCACATGAATCAAGAAGATATTCAATCAAAACAAGCAGGGCCACATGGGTCTCTAGGCCGCATGGAAAAAATAAACCGCATGACAATCCTGGCCGCATGTGAAGTCAGGGCCGCATGGGAAGTCAGGTCGCATTAACCACTTGGCCGCATGCTCAGGGTTAAGGTCTACTCCTTAGGACAAGTGTTGAAGTAACAGTCAAATAAAATAAAGTGTCAGTGGTGTGACATAAAGTGACTGATGTGATTGAGGTGACAAGCCATAAAGTGTGTCATGAAAAAAATATAAAACTATAGAAATAAGTGCCAACGATTCAGAGCCTTACGTCCAAGAAATAGGAGGCGCACGCTCTCCATGTCACATGAGTGTCGGTGCCGCATGGAGTTCAATGCCGCATGGAGTTCTCTAGGACTTAGCGAAATTTTTATTCGTTCAGTGAGTGAAAGCAAAAGGTGTTCAAGGACACTGTGCAAATCAACAATCATGCGTCCAACAAGATGGACGCATGCTGTCAGTATGCGGCAAGAGTTTAAGCTGCATAACCCTCTCGGACCGTATGGCACTCTCGGCCGCATATGCTCACTGGCCGCATGAAAACTTCGTCTTCTCCAACAGTAGGTTCGACCATGGCGAAAAAGCTCCAAAAACTGAAATCTTGTTTTGTTAATAAAAATCTCATTTTAAGTCCAAATCGGGTGAACCAAAAGTCAAAATGCTCTAAATTAAAAGCTCTATCACGTAATAAAAACTGGTTTTCAAAGACACAAGTTTAATAGATCAAAACCAATAAAAACTCATGAAGCTCATTAAATCCTAAGTTAGAAACATAGATCTACACTAATCCATCCATCAAAACAGAAAAGTCCAAGAACTAAAAGTGCTTAGAAACACATAATAAACATAATAGAATAATAATATAGAGGATTTCTTTATTTCTCATGCAATGTATACTTGTCTATGAAATGTGGAGAGAAAGCTAAAGTAGGAGGAAGTAATGAAGAAGTGAGGAAAGAGAGAGAAAATGATGGGTTATATATGGTAGGGTTGAGGGTTGAACCAAAGGTTCTCATGAGTTGAACCAACCCACAAAATAAACCATGAACCAGGTTAAACCAAAGAATGTGTCTAGTCTCCATGCACATGCAACAATGCTAAAAAAAAAAAATACGTTCCAAATACGTATATCGGGAACGGGGAGTGACATCTCCACCCACCTTAGAAAATTCCGTACTCGGAATTCGAATCCAAGCAATAGCTAGAGAAGTCAGGACAAGCACGATATAAATCTACTAGCAACTACACATCCAAGCAATATTATCACAACATAAAGGTGATCACCAGGTCACGAAAACTAGATACGAAGGCATAAGGTAGAATATACATTCTGGATCGAACAGGTGCGGGTACCGAGACCGAATATCGTCCTCGCGCTCCTACGTCGATTCTCCAAGAGTGTGATGTCCCCAAGCAACCCGGACAAGAGAAATAGTCCGATTCTTGAGCACATTCTTCATTCGGTCCAATATGGATACGGGTTGCTCCTCGTAAGATAAGTCGGTACCAACGACTAATTCAGAGTGATCGAGGATATGACTCGGATCCGGAATATACCTACGCAACTGAGACACATTAAATATATCGTGTACCTCACGTAACGAAGGAGGAAGGGCAAGACGATAAGCAACATCGCCTACCCACTATCGAACGGACCTACGTATCGCGGACTAAACTTTCCGCGAACCCCGAATATAATGACTCCACAGGTGGACGAAATAAGCAAAAATACGTGGTCACCGACACAAAACTCTAAAGGCCTACGATGCTGATATGTCCAATGACGATGCCTGTCTTGTGCAACCCGAAGTCGCTCTCTAATCTGCTTGACAACCTCTACTGTCTGCGTGATCATTTTAGGACCTAACATCTTTCGCTCACCAATGTCGTCCCAAGCCAACGGTGACCTACACTTTCTGCCGTACAATGCTTCAAAAGGTGTCATCTGAATACTTGCCTAATAACTGTTGTTGTACGAGAATTCCACTAAGTGAAGGTGATTCTCCCAAGATCCACCAAGATCTAAGGTACAGGCTCGTAGCATATCCACTAAGATCTGGATGGTTCTCTCTGATTGTCCGTCTGTCTAGGGGTGGTAAGCGGTGCTGAATCTTAACTTGGTGTCTAAGCTCTGGTGCAAAATTGTCCAAAAATGAGAAGTAAATCATGTATCTTGATCTGACACAATACTTACTGGGATACCGTGTTGTCTCACTATATGTCGCATGTACATTTCAGACAATTATTTTGTAGACTGTCCTACTCGAAAAGGAAGAAAGTTATCTACTTTTGTGAGACGATCCACTATCACCCAAACTACATCTCGATCAGTCGGTGATTTAGGTAAACCAGTCACAAAGTCCATTGTGATGTGTTTCCACTTCTACTCTGAAATTAGAAGCGGCTGCAATAATCCTGCCGGTCTCTGTTGTTCTGCCTTCACTTGCTGACATATCAGACATCGCGATACGAAGCATGTTATTTCCCTCTTCATTCCGTTCCACTAAAAGTGTTGCTTGATATCTTGGTACATCTTCGGGCCTCCCAGATGAATGGAATACTGAAAACTGTGTGCTTCAGTCATAACTTCTTGACGAATATCCCCGCTTGGGACGCATAGACGATTCCCAAACCTTAGCGTTCCATCCATGTGTATTGTCAACTCCTTCCGAAGATCTGACTCACATTCTTCTCGTAGCTTTTGAATCTTCGGGTCCTCTACTTGAGCTAGTTTGATTCTATCTACCAAAGTTGACTGAATCTATAGGCTAGCCTGAACTCCTATACTCTGTGGAAGTACTATTGTCACGCCCCAGTCCCAAAATGACGAGGGACTGAGCACGCGAGCAATGGCCAGCAGCACGCACCGATGGACAACCCAATTTAATGGATCCATCAGGGCATGCTTAAGCTGTAGTCTAGCAATACTAAGTACAAGTCTCAGGTATTTCTAATCTCATCCACAGAAAGTCACAGATTAAAAGCCAGAAATTATGCAATGGAAATGAATACTGAAATCTCAAATAAGCTATCTCGGGAACAAATCCGAGAATTAGTCTGTTACATTTAAGAAAAGACAGGAATTTAAAATGCTGGAAATGAAAATACTGTATAACTGAAGCCGGTGCTCAAGAGAAGTCTTCGGCCACTATCTCGTCCTCAGTTCCGGGTTCTGCTCCAAGGAGTGCTCCTGTACCGTACACCTCGGGGTAGTTCTCTGCGGCTACACCTGGGGACATAGTCCATTTCAGGTCCTCAGGGGACATAACAAGGTACAGAAAATACAAGCCAAAACATATGCAGTGCAGCAATAAAATAAACAGCAGGGTAAATATGTAAACCAGCTAGTGATATGCAAGTGAGAGTTTTAGTCATACTCAGGCTGAGACTACTACAGGATCAGTGTCTAAGAAACCATAGCAGTATTTTCTCGAGGAGCCAGTAAGGAACCAAAGCTCTGTATCAGAGTCTAAGGCACCGCCAGTTATAAGTATTTATATTATATTATATTCAGCCTTGATATGACAATACTCTCCCCACCCCATGAAATCTCACGTCACAGTTCCAGAATATATCAGGTACCAGTCACGCAAGTTTGAACTAATGCAACGAGTCAGGCTAGAATCTAAGCATTTAAACGGGAATGACATGCAAATGTAACCTATACGGAATCACCCAGTATATGTCAGGTAATTCCGTCACATGAATAGTGTCAGGTGTTCTGGGTTAAGCAGTTAAACAAGTTACATGGGAATCTACCAGAAATCAAGTAAAACACTATAACCAGAAATATCTGAGGATTGACAAACTTTATGTTCCTACTGTTGCAAAATTAAACCAAGAAAATATATAGCAAGCTGCAGGGTTTGGCAATGTATACTTGCCCTCTGATGTATAACTAAGTCCAGGAATTATTTAGCAAGACTGCAAGTTTTGGCGGGGTACACTTGCCTGTGGTTCCGACTATGTTCGCGGTTCTGACTTCGGCGGGGATTGTAGGCGGTACTCCGGTTGCTGAAACAAACATCACCATCAGATCCAGAAAATATCAATCAGCTAGAAACGCCTGTCCTTGGGTCCAATTTGGAGACAAGGGCAAAAACGGCAGTTTCGGGCCAAAACGGGGTCCACCGGTGGGCCCGCTTTGCACCGAAAAATGCGTCAGGGTCAAAGGTCTCCAAATTCACCAAACTCAGTGTCAACAGGTCAGAAACGCTGATACGAACCCAACGGAACTTTCAGAATTGGATTCCGATGAGCCGAACACAAAATCGCCCGTCGAGCGGGGCCTGTGGGGCCCACGACACGCGATTTCGTCAACGTTCTCAGAATCGAACCAAACTTGACCCACAGGACCAGCGTATCGCTACGAGTCCGATGGCGCAAGTTTCGTCTCGATCCGACGTGTGTACACAAAGTTAGGGTGAATTCCAGAAAGTACGGATACGGGGCGATGTCCGCGGATACGCGTTGATTCCGGTGTGCACGCACACCCAAATCAGCTTCCGCGAAATCTCACACGTCCGTATCGACGAGGCGCACGTATCTGTGAAGACCGCGCGCGACCAAGTCGTCCCGTTTGGCGGGGCGTACTCGATTCTGGGGTGAAACAGGGTCTGGGTTTTTCCTGTTTTTGGATCGCGGTGTGCGATCACCACAGGACGCGATGCCCCGAACAGTTTGTCCGGACACCGAGAGGGTCATACAGGCTTCGCAACGCAATTTGCGGAATCGAAAACGGAGCTACGAGCAAAAAGATACGCGCACCTGAAGGGGACCCGGAAACCGGGGTCGAATCGTGTCCGACACGTGTCCGACACGTGTCGGATTCGAAATGAATTTAGGGTTAGGGTTAGGGTTCCGGTGCTCTGCGGCGGGGCTCCGGCAACTGGGCGGCTGCGGCAACGGCGGAGGGGGCCGGGGAAGCGCGGTGGCTGGAGGGTTCGCCGGCGGCGGCGGCGCGGCTGGGGCGGTGGAGCTGCTGCCGCTGCTGCTGTTGCTGTGGCTGCGGTGTCGTCGGGGAAGGAGGAGGAGGGCGGCGTCGGGGACGGTGCTGCGGGGGAGGAGACGGCGGCGGCGAGAGGTCGGAGCCGGTGGAAGGAGGCGGTCGGGGTAGGTGGCTGTGGGGCGGAGGGGAGGAGAGCCGAGGGGGTTTTAAAGGGTGGCCGGGGGGGTTGTCGTGGCCGAGACGGGCGGGGAGAGGGGTGGTCGTGGGGGTGAGGCCCGGCCGGAGCGGGCGGAGGCGGCGGAGGCGGCGGGAAAGTCGGGGAGAGAGGGAGAGGTCGTGGCGGGTTGCGGGCGAGCGAGCGGGCGGGTTCGGGTGCGGGTCCGACCCGACCCGCTAGGGGTTGGGCTCGGGTCTGTTGGGCCGGGCTGGGCCGGCCCAACGGGCTGGGCTAGGTTTTATTATAATAAAAATAATAATAATATTAATATTAATAATAATATTAATAATCAGTAAAATAAATAATTAAATAAATAGTTTTCAGGCATTTAAAAATAGGTCCGGGGTCCGATAAATTTCAGAAAAATTGTCCTAAGTCCAGTTTTTCATTTTACATCCAAAAATATTATTTTCATAATATTTTAATATCATTTAATATCAATTAAAAATCATTGAATAATTAAAACCCTGTTTTTAAATTACAGAAAATTCCCAGAAAATTCCAGAAAATTGTGAAAAATTTCAGTTTTAAAATTTTGAAAATTCGGGGGTTTACAATATACCCCCCTTAAGAGGATTGCGTCCTCGCAATCAAAGAATAACCGGTCAGCAGAGATGACACGGTCGCAAGCATCGTTTGAAAACACATCACAAGATACTTAGGGAATACCGTTTCCCTAACAAATTGAAAGTTATACACTTTCCAGGAAAATCTAGTTAAAACTATAACTATTTAGGAAAACCAGGTTATGATTACAAGTTGCAAATTTCTAGGTTGGGGCTGAGGTCACGAACCAAGAGGCACGAGCTACAACAAGACTAGAAACGGATAACTATAAATCACTTACTCGCATCGGCGTCCTGCACAGTCATCGCATAAGCCTGCTCTCGTCCTTGAGGTAGATTCCTCTGCTGCTGCTGAGCTTGCTGGTAGGGTGCTGCTCGAGGTGCTGGTGGAGTTTGCTGGTTCGCCCTTGGTGTTCCTTCCCCACGTTGAGTGCAATCCCTTACCGAATGCTGACGGGATCCGCATGCCAAACACAATCCTAGTCTGCGTCGGCATTCCTTGGCGATATGGCATGCTTTGCCACAGTAATGACAAGTAAGGAGGACTACCACTGGTGGTGTAGATGCTTTCTGCTGTTGGTGCGGTCTCTTTGCAGATTCTTCTTGTGCTGCTTTGGTTGGTGCGGATGGGGACGACCGCTTCAGTCTGGTCTCTCTCTTGGTGACGCGCTCTATGCGTCGAGCCGCAGCAAGGACGTCCGAGTATGATGTTGGTGCGACGGACCCAATTAGTTTCTGCAGCTCAATGTTCAGTCCGTCGAAGAATTTCTCGGCCTTCTCTTCCTCAGTCGGGATCAGGGTGGGGGCGAAGCGGCTCAGACGAATGAATTCTGCATTGTACTCTTCCACCGTCATGGAGTCCTGAGTGAGGCGATTGAATTTGTCCCGCAGTTCTGATCGAGCGATGGCAGGAATGTACATCTCCTGGAAGAGTCTGGAGAACTCCTCCCAGGTGACTCGGTCTGGTCCGAGTCGCATCTCCTCGGATAGCCACCAGTGATGGGCATTGTCCGTCAATTGCATTCGGACGGCAGTCATCCAGCGTTCTCGTGGAAGTTCAGCTGCTTCAAGTTGATGTCGTATGTTGGTGAGCCACTCATGAACTTCTGTGGGCTCCTCTTTTCCAGAAAAAGTGCGGGGCTTCAGTTGGCGGAAGTCAGTGATTGAGCCTGTAGTTGGCCGTCGAGCTGGTAGGTTGGCCTGCTCCAGTGCAGTTACAATGCTGTCCCTCAAGAAATTAGCTTCGCGACGCTGAGCCTCGTGTTGGACTTGTTGCTGTGCTTGCATCATCGCGTAGATCATTTGGAATATTTGCTGCCCGTCGATTGGCTGTCCTGGTGGGAACACGGGCATTGGTGGGACAAACTGCGGCGGAGGTGGGATGTCGTCGCGCCGGAATCGGGAGGTAGGTTGACTTGCCTGCTGGCTCTGTTGAGTTGTGGGGATTCCTCCGACTGGTGTCACGTCGTCGTCGTAGGTGACACCTGTAGCTTGTGGCGTTCCGACGGGAGTCTCGGTGCATTCTTGTGGGTCCATTTTCCTGTATCCAAAATACCCAATAAGAGGCGCACGGGAAACAAGGCAAGATGCAAGTTCAAGTTAGTTCGAATACGATACAGATATCAAAAACGATTCAAGCAAGTGGATGAGATCCTAAAAACTTATCCTATCTTATTGCAGGCCTGTTCGGTCCCTAAGTTGAAACCGAACAATTTAGTCGTAGACCTGCATGGGCCACCACAAAAACCATGTCACGCCCCAGTCCCAAAATGACGAGAGACTGAGCACGCGAGCAATGGCCAGCAGCACGCACCGATGGACAACCCAATTTAATGGATCCATCAGGGCATGCTTAAGCTGTAGTCTAGCAATACTAAGTACAAGTCTCAGGTATTTCTAATCTCATCCACAGAAAGTCACAGATTAAAAGCCAGAAATTATGCAATGGAAATGAATACTGAAATATCAAATAAGCTATCTCGGGAACAAATCCGAGAATTAGTCTGTTACATTTAAGAAAAGACAGGAATTTAAAATGCTGGAAATGGAAATACTGTATAACTGAAGCCGGTGCTCAAGAGAAGTCTTCGGCCACTATCTCGTCCTCAGTTCCGGGTTCTGCTCCAAGGAGTGCTCCTGTACCGTACACCTCGGGGTAGTTCTCTGCGGCTACACCTGGGGACATAGTCCATTCCAGGTCCTCAGGGGACATAACAAGGTACAGAAAATACAAGCCAAAACATATGCAGTGCAGCAATAAAATAAACAGCAGGGTAAATATGTAAACCAGCTAGTGATATGCAAGTGAGAGTTTTAGTCATACTCAGGCTGAGACTACTACAGGATCAGTGTCTAAGAAACCATAGCAGTATTTTCTCGAGGAGCCAGTAAGGAACCAAAGCTCTGTATCAGAGTCTAAGGCACCGCCAGATATAAGTATTTATATTATATTATATTCAGCCTTGATATGACAATACTCTCCCCACCCCATGAAATCTCACGTCACAGTTCCAGAATATATCAGGTACCAGTCACGCAAGTTTGAACTAATGCAACGAGTCAGGCTAGAATCTAAGCATTTAAACGGGAATGACATGCAAATGTAACCTATACGGAATCACCCAGTATATGTCAGGTAATTCCGTCACATGAATAGTGTCAGGTGTTCTGGGTTAAGCAGTTAAACAAGTTACATGGAAATCTACCAGAAATCAAGTAAAACACTATAACCAGAAATATCTGAGGATTGACAAACTTTATGTTCCTACTGTTGCAAAATTAAACCAAGAAAATATATAGCAAGCTGCAGGGTTTGGCAATGTATACTTGTCCTCTGATGTATAACTAAGTCCAGGAATTATTTAGCAAGACTGCAAGTTTTGGCGGGGTACACTTGCCTGTGGTTCCGGCTATGTTCGCGGTTCTGACTTCGGCGGAGATTGTAGGCGGTACTCCGGTTGCTGAAACAAACATCACCATCAGATCCAGAAAATATCAATCAGCTAGAAACGCCTGTCCTTGGGTCCAATTTGGAGACAAGGGCAAAAACGGCAGTTTCGGGCCAAAACGGGGTCCACCGGTGGGCCCGCTTTGCACCGAAAAACGCGTCAGGGTCAAAGGTCTCCAAATTCACCAAACTCAGTGTCAACAGGTCAGAAACGCTGATACGAACCCAACGGAACTTTCAGAATTGGATTCCGATGAGCCGAACACAAAATCGCCCGTCGAGCGGGGCCTGCGGGGCCCACGACACGCGATTTCGTCAACGTTCTCAGAATCGAACCAAACTTGACCCACAGGACCAGCGTATCGCTACGAGTCCGATGGCGCAAGTTTCGTCTCGATCCGACGTGTGTACACAAAGTTAGGGTAAATTCCAAAAAGTACGGATACGGGGCGATGTCCGCGGATACGCGTTGATTCCGGTGTGCACGCACACCCAAATCAGCTTCCGCGAAATCCCACACGTCCGTATCGACGAGGCGCACGTATCTGTGAAGACCGCGCGTGACCAAGTCGTCCCGTTAGGCGGGGCGTACTCGATTCCGGGGTGAAACAGGGTCTGGGTTTTTCCTGTTTTTGGATCGCGGTGTGCGATCACCACAGGACGCGATGCCCCGAACAGTTTGTCCGGACACCGAGAGGGTCATACAGGCTTCGCAACGCAATTTACGGAATCGAAAACGGAGCTACGAGCAAAAAGATACGCGCACCTGAAGGGGACCCGAAAACCGGGGTCGAATCGTGTCCGACACGTGTCGGACACGTGTCGGATTCGAAATGAATTTAGGGTTAGGGTTAGGGTTCCGGTGCTCTGCGGCGGGGCTCCGGCAACTGGGCGGCTGCGGCAACGGCGGAGGGGGCCGGGGAAGCGCTGTGGCTGGAGGGTTCGCCGGCGGCGGCGGCGCGGCTGGGGCGGTGGAGCTGCTGCCGCTGCTGCTGTTGCTGTGGCTGCGGTGTCGTCGGGGAAGGAGGAGGAGGGCGGCGTCGGGGACGGTGCTGCGGGGGAGGAGACGGCGGCGGCGAGAGGTCGGAGCCGGTGGAAGGAGGCGGTCGGGGTAGGTGGCTGTGGGGCGGAGGGGAGGAGAGCCGAGGGGGTTTTAAAGGGTGGCCGGGGGGGTTGTCGTGGCCGAGACGGGCGGGGAGAGGGGTGGTCGTGGGGGTGAGGCCCGGCCGGAGCGGGCGGAGGCGGCGGAGGCGGCGGGAAAGTCGGGGAGAGAGGGAGAGGTCGTGGCGGGTTGCGGGCGAGCGGGCGGGTTCGGGTGCGGGTCCGACCCGACCCACTAGGGGTTGGGCTCGGGTCTGTTGGGCCGGGCTGGGCCGGCCCAACGGGCTGGGCTAGGTTTTATTATAATAAAAATAATAATAATATTAATATTAATAATAATATTAATAATCAGTAAAATAAATAATTAAATAATTAAATAAATAGTTTTCAGGCATTTAAAAATAGGTCCGGGGTCCGATAAATTTCAGAAAAATTGTCCTAAGTCCAGTTTTTCATTTTACATCCAAAAATATTATTTTCATAATATTTTAATATCATTTAATATCAATTAAAAATTATTGAATAATTAAAACCCTGTTTTTAAATTACAGAAAATTCCCAGAAAATTCCAGAAAATTGTGAAAAATTCCAGTTTTAAAATTTTGAAAATTCGGGGGTTTACAACTATCTCGATACTCATCTCTCTTAAGTCTTCTAGAATGTGCTTCTGAGTAGTCAACATAAATTTTTTATCTCTTCTGCTAAGTGCATCAGCTACTACATTAGCCTTGCCTGGATGGTACTGAAGCTCCACGTCATAATCTTTCAACAACTCTAGCCACATTCTCTGCCTCATGTTCAGGTCCTTCTACGTGAACACATACTTCAGACTCTTATGATCCGTGAATATTTCTACTCGATCACCATATAAGTAGTGCCTCCATAGCTTAAGTGCAAACACTACTGCTGCTAACTCAAAATCGTGAGTTTGATAGTTCTTCTCGTGATCTATGAGCTGCCGAGAAGCATACGCTATCACTCTTCCTTGTTTCATCAAAACACATCCATGTCCTTTGCCAAATGCATCACAGTACACTGTGAATCCTCCGGAGACTACTGGAGGAGTAAGAATTGGTACATAGATTAACTTCTTCTTCAACTCTTCAAAGGCTATCTGACATTCCGTTGACCACACAAATTTAACTTCCTTGTGCGTCAACCGAGTCAATGGTGCCGAGATCTTAGCAAAATCTGACACAAATCTTCTGTAGTATCCTGTCAAGCCCAGAAAACTACGCACTTCCGCTACTGTCTTTGGAACTGGCCAGTTCTCTACTGCCTCTACCTTCTTGGGATCAACTGACACTCCTGCTCCAGAAATAATGTGTCCAAGAAAGGATATACGATCCAGCCAAAACTCACACTTACTAAGCTTTTCATATAACTGGTGCTCCCTCAAAGTTTGCAGAACTATCCTGAGATGTTCTTCATGCTCATCCTCACTACGAGAATATACCAGGATATCATCGATGAATACTACCACAAATTGGTCTAAGTAAGACATGGAATACGGTTCATCAAGTCCATAAATACTGCTGGAGCATTAGTCAGTTTGAATGGCATAACTAAGAATTCCTAATGCCCCTATCGTGACCTAAATATTGTCTTTGGTATATCCTGCTCCCGGACTCGCACCTGATGATATCCTGATCGTAAATCTATCTTGGAGAAGACTCTTGCTCCACTTAACTGGTCAAACAAATCATCAATCATTGGTAATGGGTACTTGTTCTTCACGATTACTGCATTAAGCCGTCTGTAATCCATACACAACCGCGCCGATCCATCCTTCTTCTTTACCAATACCGCTCGGCTCGCTACATCAGGTAAATAGGCCCTAGCGAACTTCGAGAGTCGGTTGAACTCGGCGGAGTATTGCTTAACTGTCATGCTGCCCTGCCTCAGCTGCACGAAGTCATTTTCCATTTTGCGTTGTACTGGAGGCGGTATAAACTCCTCTTCAAACGCGGCACGAAAGGTCGTCCACGAGATCGCCTCCTCTCCGTGATCAAGTTGGAGAGATCGTCGATGCACGTCCCACCAATCGTGTGCGTCGAGGCGGAGCTGCAGTTGCGCGCAGGCGACGCGCCTATCTTCGGGGACCTCTAGCAGAGTGAAGTGGTCTTCAAGTTCTGCTAGCCAATCTAGAGCTACCACTGGGTCCTCAGTCCCGTTGAACGGGGTGTTGCAGACTTTCTTGAATTGGCCCAAGTTGAAGGCAATCACGTCCCTCGGCCTTGGGATTTGAGGCGTCTCCACTTCAAGCACGGGCTGTTCCACCGGAGTCGCTGCTGTTGCGGCGGAATGGTTGGCAGCCAAAGTCTGAACGATCTGATGCAGGGTATCGACCTGCTTCTGTTGGACTGAGAATCGGGTCTCTAGATTACTCTCGAGCTTGGCTTGGCGGGCATCGTCTCTTTGTCGTTGCTCTTCTAGCATTTTCATTAACCGCTCTAGCGGGTCGACTTGAGACATGCCTCGCTGGCTCCGAGAGCTTCCCGAATTGCCTGAACTGCTCTCTTGTGTTTCGATCGGTGGTTGCGCTGCAGATTGCGCTTGATCCATTCCTTCAAAAGAAGGTGAATTACATTAGGATCATAATGTATTATGGACTTATTGCCTGAACGTATCTCATTTTGGCCTAGCGAGTTCAAGAGTTCGCACAGGAATTTCGATCGTTAAAGAAACTTTTCCAGCACGAAGTCTAAGGAACTTTGAATCTGTGCTCTGATACCACTATGTCACGCCCCGAGGCGTCCCCCGAGCCGTGACCGCCGTGCGGGCCTGGATTTGCGCCCGCACAAGGCTTTTTAATGATTTACATAGCAAGCACGTATTCAGAGTACGCAGATAAATTGAAACACAGATTTGAAACATAGAAAAGTTCTCTTTATTGATAATGAACATCTATTACAAACTCTTGAACGAGTCAGCTAATATGCCGAACGGCTTACAAAAGGGTTGACTCAAAATGAGATAGCAGTCCTGTACATTACATCCTTTTATAACTCAAAACGATAAAGACCTCCAGGCTGGAGGATCGCTTTGCCACGAAGCTGCATTTTGTGTATGAAGAGTTGCAGGCTTCGGACTTCAGAAGGCGACAGGGGCGCGGTGAAGATGCGCCAACAGCTGGACTAGATCGGGAAGACGACTTCGGCTCCTCGCTCGGTTCGCCTTAGTGCGGAGAACCTGTTTCAACGAGGGTCAGCATATCGAAACATGCTGGTGAAGGCGAGCTAGCCTGACTATACCAATCAACACGTTGTTTGGTGAAGCATGCATATTTGGTTGGTTTCTATCTTGCCTTAGTTCATTTACAGTTTAGCAGCATATTGAATTTACTGAAATGAACGTGCCACCGTTCGGTGGATTTTACCTGACCGTCTGAATTACCTGCACAATACTTACCATGCCTTCCCTGCCACGGAGACACAAGTTAGTATGCAACAGGTTTAAATATACAGGGGATCACTGGCTGGATGCCATATTGGACCAATTTTAGTCACTGACGAGGATGGTATGCAGCGAGAGCACGGGAGTGCTGCACGCCATTCCGTCCTTGCACAGGATGACTAAACAGGAGAGTTCCCGCCCGGATCGGATCGGTGCCAGTGCCCCAGCGACCGTCCGCAGGAACTAAGGGCCTTGTGCACAAGTTGTCCGTGATCAACATATACACTAAGTTAGCAGCTGAGGCAAATCAGGGCAATAACAGGCACGGGACAGTAACAGGAGGAGAGCTACTTTGGCATAGTCTCCCTATCAGATTATTGCATTCAGGATGAGTATGTTCATAGCATAATTTAAAGAAGAGCATACATTCTGACTTGTATTATGCATATGATAAATATTTCCGAGCAAACAAGCATGCAAGTAAGTAACCGTTCACAGTTTGATTGACAAGCAGTATTAACCAAGTCTATTCTCTTTTATCTTGGTTTCTTTTATTATTACTTGGTATCGTTTGATCGGGGCGAAGGAGTGAAGCTCGGAAGCAGAGCTAGCTAATCGGGTTGGTAGCCACTCACTTAGATTTTGGAAAGAAGAAGGAAAGAGGCGCTTCACGACTCCGTTCGCAAGCCGCCTACTGCTCGTTCACCTGCACACGAACAGCTCGATTAATACTTCTTCCTCTCTTTCCATTCTCGGAATAGAAGTGCAAGTCTATGAACGAAAACAATGAAAGCCATCGAAACCGTTCAAGGAAAACAAGCAAATCCCCAAAACCAACTCAAAGCACGAAAGCAACAAGCGACATCGAAAACCGAGGCAATAAAAGATAGCAGCGGAGAGGTCCCTCCTGACTCTGCCGCTAAGACGATCCTTGGGGCGCAGTCCACTGAATATGGGAATCGATTCCGAAGAAACAAATCCATAACGAGGACGAGTTCTTAATTCAATCTATCCCGATCGAACGATACCGTCTTGTGTTTCTTAGCCGCGCTCTCCGCATCGGGAGAACGGGGCGCTACATCCTACCCAACTAATTGGAAGTTTCGTCCCGAAACTTAGGGTAGAACTTACCGTTAGGGATTATTATGTCGAGGGCGGCGATCCGGGACAGGACAAGCATCCACCCGATGGGTTGGATCACCACAACGGAGGCAATTCCCGAGTCG
This sequence comes from Iris macrosiphon, assembly GCA_036927795.1. NCBI lineage: Eukaryota > Viridiplantae > Streptophyta > Magnoliopsida > Asparagales > Iridaceae > Iris > Iris macrosiphon. Next base: position 98,788,791 of record JAYESA010000016.1, on the reverse strand, counting down.
CTTTCGACAATCCTTGAACAGGTGCCCTGGCTTCCTACAGAAGTTACATGTTTGGTTGGGATTTGTCTTCTGTTTCCCGCCATCATTGTGACGCTTTGTAGCGTTGTTTCCTCCCTCGCTGCCTTGGCGTTTGTGATTGTAGGTATGCACAGCGCCGGTGGAAACGTGAGGATAGAGTGGTTCGAGCGACAAGGCGTGATTCATGACTTCACGCATTGTTCCGTACTGATTGTTGACTACGTGCGAATAGATGGCAGGGCGTAGTCCACCTTCAAACCTTCTAGCTCGGCTCGCTACATCAGGTAAATAGGCCCTAGCGAACTTCGAGAGTCGGTTGAACTCGGCGGAGTATTGCTTAACTGTCATGCTGCCCTGCCTCAGCTGCACGAAGTCATTTTCCATTTTGCGTTGTACTGGAGGCGGTATAAACTCCTCTTCAAACGCGGCACGAAAGGTCGTCCACGAGATCGCCTCCTCTCCGTGATCAAGTTGGAGAGATCGTCGATGCACGTCCCACCAATCGTGTGCGTCGAGGCGGAGCTGCAGTTGCGCGCAGGCGACGCGCCTATCTTCGGGGACCTCTAGCAGAGTGAAGTGGTCTTCAAGTTCTGCTAGCCAATCTAGAGCTACCACTGGGTCCTCAGTCCCGTTGAACGGGGTGTTGCAGACTTTCTTGAATTGGCCCAAGTTGAAGGCAATCACGTCCCTCGGCCTTGGGATTTGAGGCGTCTCCACTTCAAGCACGGGCTGTTCCACCGGAGTCGCTGCTGTTGCGGCGGAATGGTTGGCAGCCAAAGTCTGAACGATCTGATGCAGGGTATCGACCTGCTTCTGTTGGACTGAGAATCGGGTCTCTAGATTACTCTCGAGCTTGGCTTGGCGGGCATCGTCTCTTTGTCGTTGCTCTTCTAGCATTTTCATTAACCGCTCTAGCGGGTCGACTTGAGACATGCCTCGCTGGCTCCGAGAGCTTCCCGAATTGCCTGAACTGCTCTCTTGTGTTTCGATCGGTGGTTGCGCTGCAGATTGCGCTTGATCCATTCCTTCAAAAGAAGGTGAATTACATTAGGATCATAATGTATTATGGACTTATTGCCTGAACGTATCTCATTTTGGCCTAGCGAGTTCAAGAGTTCGCACAGGAATTTCGATCGTTAAAGAAACTTTTCCAGCACGAAGTCTAAGGAACTTTGAATCTGTGCTCTGATACCACTATGTCACGCCCCGAGGCGTCCCCCGAGCCGTGACCGCCGTGCGGGCCTGGATTTGCGCCCGCACAAGGCTTTTTAATGATTTACATAGCAAGCACGTATTCAGAGTACGCAGATAAATTGAAACACAGATTTGAAACATAGAAAAGTTCTCTTTATTGATAATGAACATCTATTACAAACTCTTGAACGAGTCAGCTAATATGCCGAACGGCTTACAAAAGGGTTGACTCAAAATGAGATAGCAGTCCTGTACATTACATCCTTTTATAACTCAAAACGATAAAGACCTCCAGGCTGGAGGATCGCTTTGCCACGAAGCTGCATTTTGTGTATGAAGAGTTGCAGGCTTCGGACTTCAGAAGGCGACAGGGGCGCGGTGAAGATGCGCCAACAGCTGGACTAGATCGGGAAGACGACTTCGGCTCCTCGCTCGGTTCGCCTTAGTGCGGAGAACCTGTTTCAACGAGGGTCAGCATATCGAAACATGCTGGTGAAGGCGAGCTAGCCTGACTATACCAATCAACACGTTGTTTGGTGAAGCATGCATATTTGGTTGGTTTCTATCTTGCCTTAGTTCATTTACAGTTTAGCAGCATATTGAATTTACTGAAATGAACGTGCCACCGTTCGGTGGATTTTACCTGACCGTCTGAATTACCTGCACAATACTTACCATGCCTTCCCTGCCACGGAGACACAAGTTAGTATGCAACAGGTTTAAATATACAGGGGATCACTGGCTGGATGCCATATTGGACCAATTTTAGTCACTGACGAGGATGGTATGCAGCGAGAGCACGGGAGTGCTGCACGCCATTCCGTCCTTGCACAGGATGACTAAACAGGAGAGTTCCCGCCCGGATCGGATCGGTGCCAGTGCCCCAGCGACCGTCCGCAGGAACTAAGGGCCTTGTGCACAAGTTGTCCGTGATCAACATATACACTAAGTTAGCAGCTGAGGCAAATCAGGGCAATAACAGGCACGGGACAGTAACAGGAGGAGAGCTACTTTGGCATAGTCTCCCTATCAGATTATTGCATTCAGGATGAGTATGTTCATAGCATAATTTAAAGAAGAGCATACATTCTGACTTGTATTATGCATATGATAAATATTTCCGAGCAAACAAGCATGCAAGTAAGTAACCGTTCACAGTTTGATTGACAAGCAGTATTAACCAAGTCTATTCTCTTTTATCTTGGTTTCTTTTATTATTACTTGGTATCGTTTGATCGGGGCGAAGGAGTGAAGCTCGGAAGCAGAGCTAGCTAATCGGGTTGGTAGCCACTCACTTAGATTTTGGAAAGAAGAAGGAAAGAGGCGCTTCACGACTCCGTTCGCAAGCCGCCTACTGCTCGTTCACCTGCACACGAACAGCTCGATTAATACTTCTTCCTCTCTTTCCATTCTCGGAATAGAAGTGCAAGTCTATGAACGAAAACAATGAAAGCCATCGAAACCGTTCAAGGAAAACAAGCAAATCCCCAAAACCAACTCAAAGCACGAAAGCAACAAGCGACATCGAAAACCGAGGCAATAAAAGATAGCAGCGGAGAGGTCCCTCCTGACTCTGCCGCTAAGACGATCCTTGGGGCGCAGTCCACTGAATATGGGAATCGATTCCGAAGAAACAAATCCATAACGAGGACGAGTTCTTAATTCAATCTATCCCGATCGAACGATACCGTCTTGTGTTTCTTAGCCGCGCTCTCCGCATCGGGAGAACGGGGCACTACAACGACAGTCTATCGTTGCATGACTGCCTCTCAACAAGTCCATGCCTAAGATAATGTCAAAGTTACCCATAGAAAACTCGATCAAATTTGTAGGTAATAAATGCCCACATACTACGACTGGATATGCTAGGCACACCCTACTAACTTCTACGATCCCATTGCCAGTAAGTATATTCAGCCTCGCTGGCAATGCCTCAAACTTCAATCAAATACGTGTCGCATATTGTGCATATATAAATGAGTGCGAAGCTCAATAATCAAATAAAGCTATGGCAGAAAAGGTTGTAAATAAAATTTTATATGTCACTACGTCGTCCGATGCCATAGCTTCCTTCAAGGACAAGATGAGTGCCTGCCCTTGGCCTTGTTGAGCTCCCTGCTGCTGTCTTCCTTGCTACCGTGGTTGCGGCACCTTCTGATTCTGCTGTTGCTGCCTATAAAGCTGGGCCTACGTCAGCAACGGACGCTGAACTAAAGGTCGTGCTGCTACTGTTGGTCCTCCTTGCTGCATTGTCCTTGGAGCTGGCAATGCAGAAATCTGTTGTACTAGTCCTCCTGGCCTCTGCATCAATGGGCACGTGGCAATCTTGTGATCATGACTCCCATATCTTAAACATAGTCTGTTAGTTGTCCGGCAAATATCCCGGGTATGACCTCCCTTGCCACAATAGGTACAACCTGTCGGCGCTTCCCGTCATTGTTGTTGCTGATGTTGCTGCCTCGGTTGCTATTGCCGAGTTGGTACTGTCACTGTCGAAACTGTCGTCCTCCGCAGCGCTGAATCATGGATACGAACACCAGGTGATGGTATTGACGTTCGGAGTACTGGTCCTCCCTCATTGTTCTGTCCATGAGGTCTCTTCCGGTCGACTCTTCTTGATGCCATCCTTTGAGAAGTAAGATCAAGACTCTTGGCTGCTATCAACACTGCTTCGAAGGTCTGATAGTCGTGTACCTCTACCATGTGCAAGATCTCCAAGTGAAGTCCTTGCTGGAACCTCATTGCTCTCTCCAACTCTGTTGCCACCATGGTTGGAGCAAATCTGCTAAGTCGATAAAATTCTGCCGCATAGCCGTCTACTGTCCTTCCAGCTTGCTTGAGGTTAATGAACCTTTGCTGCAACTCACGCTGAGCCACAATCCCGAAGTACTTCACCCTGAACCAGGTCATGAAATCCTCCCATGAAATATGACGCCTCGGTCCTACCTCCATCGTAGCCCACCAATCTCTTGTCAGATCTTGGAGTTGTAGGCGAACCAGGTCAACATGTTCCTCGGCCGAAACTTTAGCCGCTGTCAGAATGGTCTCAATATCCTGAAGCCAATCGTAGGCCATGATTGCGTCCTCCGTACCATCGAAATACCTGGGGTTCAGTCTACAAAATCTAACAGATGTCCCAGAATCTGTTCTCTCGCCTCGTTCTAGGGCTGTTTGCAATTCTTGGTTCAACATGACATTTTGTTCATGCTGCTGGAGTTGTTGTTGTTGTTGTTGTTGTTGTTGTTGTTATTGCACCACCATCTAGTGTTGTTGGGCAGCCAACAATCTACGGATATTCTCTAGCAAGGCCGGGGTATCCAATATTATCGGCACTGCGGGAGGTACAGAAACACATGGAGCCTACTGCTCGGTCCCATTCATCGTGGGCTCAACTCGGATTCTTACCTAGGGTTCTACAGAATTTTGTTCCACTGGCAACTCTGCATCTCTTGTGGTTGTAGCATCGGGGGAAGGAGAAGCCCTAAAGAAGAGCACAAGAAACAATAAGCACAGGACGAGAAGGAACAAGGAAGCAATCAATCTGGAAGAATTCAAGCTGATTATCGAAGATGACGAATTCAGGATTTCAAGAAGGATCATGTTTTGATTGAGACTTCTATGACCATGACACCCCACAAGTTTGAAGAACAGACCTGCATGGGCCACTACTAAAACCTTGTCACGCCCAGTACCGGAATACGGAGACGGACATGGCCATCTACCCCATACAAGGTGTTATACGTCATACGGCGATCACAACTGTACAAGACAAGTGGGTACATGCTACAATCAAGTCTCCTATGGTCAAGAACTTCTATGTTTCAATCATTCAAACAAGAAACAAGAAACATAGAACATATATGATACGCAATAAAGCGTCTCAAACGCTTTCTCAAAATGTTCTAGAGACCAGCTATGCAAAAATAAGAAAGTAGAAGAGTAGCAAAAGTACATGACAGTGATTTAGCTGCAGTCTGATTTAATACAATCATGTAAGAAAAACTAATATCCAGATGAGCCGGCTAACAGGTGCCGGTGGCTAAACGCCAAAAAGAAGTAAATGTTCAAGACGAGCAGGGAAGAAGAAAATCCACTCGCTATCCCCTGCAACCATATTCCTGGTGCGCACCATGAATTGGGGGAAAGTACGTTAGATCCTCGGTGCTGGCTCGAAACCTGGCAATACAAAAACCAGTGGGGTTAGACCCCAAATAGCAAGTACCACAAAGGAAGCACGAAATGGAGAAACAAAAATCCAAGAAAAATAATATAATATTACATAGGTTCAGTGTCGTAACTTAGGTACATGTCATATCCTAGCGCTAAAGCTCAACCCTACAACCAAACAAGGGCAAGAGTTGAACCCTCACACTATGATAGTCCATTTTCCTAGGCTACTAGCTGAATAGATACAATCACAACCAAGTCTATTTTTTATATCGGCCAATCATTTGTATGGCTTGCTATTTTGTGTAGTCTGAGGTTATCTCATAATAATGCATAATAAGTATCCTCAGATCACGCCAGTGTCGAACATGAACTAACCGAACCAATATAATAAAACAGGCACTTGCAGGATACACCAGTCCTCCGTAGGACCACTGCGCTAAAAATACGGTATTAGCGGTTCCAGTGTTTCTATATTGAAACAGTGGCTCGGCATAATAATAATAGTCAGATACTACACTCCACTAAGGCAAATGATATAAAGTATCTGTGGTGGCCAGCCTACATAGCGCACTTAGAATGAATCTGTGGGAAGATTCGTTGGCATGATCTAGGGATACCGTTCCCTCCAAATGTTACTACCACTTTTAGTTACTTAATTAACCCTACGCTGTGTTTGAAATCTCAAGACGTAGTCACATGAAAATTTTCCTTAAGATGTCGTACAAAGTACGGGCACGCTAGATACGAATCCATGAAAGTCAAATATGGATTCACCCGAACGTGTATGCAACATTCATACAATCAATATCCTAACCACGCTTTGGTAGTTGACTCGCTTATTATGCCCGTGTTAGGGAAACAATGTATATTTATAATATTACGTATTCAGAAATTTGAAGACATTCTCGATGCACAACCCAAATATAATCACTTAACACGTGACATGATGTGTCGCTCCTCGGCGCACATTAAATCATGAATAATAATCAGGCAATAGTGGTATCAGCACGGATACATTATTCGAGTCCAATTACCAATTATACATTGGGTCACATGAATCAAGAAGATATTCAATCAAACCAAGCAGGGTCGCATGGGTCTTTAGGCCGCATAAAAAAAAACAGGCCGCATGACAATCCTGGCCGCATGACAATCTTGGCCGCATATGAAGTCACAAGCCGCATGTGAAGTCAGGGCCGCATGGGAAGTCAGGCCGCATGAACCACTTGGCCGCATGCTCAGGGTTAAGGTCTACTCATTGGGACAAGTATTGAAGTGACAGTCAAATAAAATAAAATGTCAGTGATGTGATATAAAGTGACTGATGTGATTGAGGTGACAAGCCATAAAGTGTGTCATGAATAAAAGACAAAACTATAGAAATAAGTGCCAACGGTTCAAAGCCATACGCCCAAGAAATAGGGGACACATGCTCTCCAGGCCGCATGAGTGTCGGTGCCGCATGGGGTTCAATGCCGCATGGAGTTCTCTAGGACTTAGCAAAAAATTTATTCGTTCAGTGAGTGAAAACACAAGGTGTTCAAGGACACTGTACAAATCAGCAGTCATGCGTCCAACAAGATGGTCACATGCTGTCAGTATGCAGCAAGAGTTTAAGCCGTATAACCCTCTCGGGCCGCATGACACTCTCGGCCGCATATGCTCACTGGCCGCATGGAAACTTTGTCTTCGACCATGGCGAAAAAGCTCAAAAACTGAAATCTTGTTTTGTTCATAAAAATCTCATTTTAAGTCCAAATCGGGTGAACCAAAAGCCAAAATGCTATAAATTAAAAGCCCTATCATGTAGCAAAAACTGGTTTTCAAAGGCACACGTTTAATAGATCAAAACCAAAAAAAAAAATCATGAAGTCTGTAAAACCCTAAGTTAGAAACATAGATCTACACTAATACATCCATCAAAACAGAAAACTCCATGAACTAAAAGTGCTTAGAAACACATAATAAACATAATGGAACAATAATATGGAGGGTTTCTCCATTTCTCATGCAAGGTGTACTTGCCTATGAAATTGGGAGAGAAAGCTAAAGAAGGAGGAATTAATGAAGAAGTGGGGAGAGAAAGAGAAAATGTTGGGTTATATATGGTAGGGTTGAGGGTTGAACCAAAGGTTCTCATGAGTTGAACCAACCCACAAAATAAACCATGAACCAGGTTAAACCAAAGAATGAGTCTAGTCTCCATGTACATGCAACCATACTAAAAAAATAAAAAAAAAGATTCCAAATACGTATATCGTAAACGTGGAGTGACACATCAACACTTTGAAAGCTAAAAGGACAGTATATACCATGGAAAACCAAAAATGGGAAACAATTTACCATAAGAGGAGAAAAAGTATGCCTGTGTTGGATCCATTGGATAGCAGATGATCCGCTAGACACAGGAAATCAATGGCTATGTTCTTGCCGAGATATTTGTTAATCTGCTTTTACAGAACATATTTCAACTAAATATAAAGTTTGTGAGTACTGAATCTATCAACCATAGAGAGCTATCAGCAATGATGCATGAATGCAGATAACCAGTGCCTAGGTGTTGTGAATACAGTCTCTTATAAAATTAACCTGAATATTGATAGAATAGCTAGAGTAAGTTGTTTTCTGCAGACGGAGTTCTCAAATAGCTCAACTACACCGCATATGCTAGACATGGCTCAAAGATTTACCTACAATCTCTAACAATAACAGTTCTAAACTTGACATGCAGGGACTAAACTAATCCAAAAGTACCAAAACCTTTCTGCTTGGAGCAGAATTTGCGATCTACCTCATGCTATCAGTTTAAGGTAAAACAAAAGCTAAAAGATTATTTTTGTTGAACAGCTCAGATGCCAGAACTAGTAAGTTTGAATGCTGAAATTTACTGTGTCCAACATGTGCCGAAACATGAAAATAGCATCTAGCTAGATCTTAAACACAAGAAATTTGGAATAAAAGAAAATAATAAATCAAGATTAAGCAGTTATTTCCACTGAGTAAACAGCAAACCCTTTAGTTAACTTGTTTGAAGCATGAAGAATTGCAGAACAAAGGTAGCGTTCAGATTGCTAACCTTCAGTTTCCTTGAACCCAGAAGAAGAGACACTAGATCTAGTATTACAGCCGAAGATGGGCATTATATCTGTCTGTTTCTGCCCATAGTGATCTTTGTTAACACCTACAGAATGTAGGCAAGCAGCACACGAATAAGAATGCATGTTCTATATTCACCATGTACAACCACAAGGGCTGTGAATTGCATCCCTTGATTTATCTTCACTCGCTTAATTGTAAATTCGCGATGCTTCATGCGAGTTCATATTTAATGCACAATACTCTTCGACATTTCTCATTGTTCCCAACTATAAAAGTAACTTCTCTTTTCCAGATGGAGAAGTTTATAACTTTACAAGGCAATAGAAATTTCATCCTTTCCAGAAAGTTATGCTGAAAGTCAAAGGCAAGGTGCCCCTTATACATAAAACCCACACCAACTCACTAAGCAGATTGGTAACACTTAGTAGCAGCAACAGTGGAAAACACAACATAATATTTGATTGAGATCAATAGAGAGAGGGAAGGAAATAACAATAAAAATATCATGGCTTGACCTTGACATAATAAGGTTGGCAGAGGTCGTCAATGCCATGTATGAGCTTCCTTCTTGGCCCCACAGCATCTGTACCCATGTCTTTGAGCTTGCTCATACTAAGATTTGCTAACTGATATTTCCCCAACTTTTCCCTCTCAAAAATATTTATAAATCGTTCGAGCCCCTGTGACACCAGCCACCTCCTCAGTCCACCAAATCCTTTGAGCTTCCTCTCCAGATTAAGGGCTCTCATTCTTTTGTTTATGACATTCAATGAACCGATCGGCAGCGACCTTGGGAAACCTCCAAATATTCTTGTATTATTACAGACCATAATCCTTCCTCTATCATTGCAAGCTTCAGCCAACTGCAGTTCTTTCAACTTCTTAAGGGGGGCAACAATATTGTGGTTGGACTCTTGAGCTCTTGAGCTTATTCCATTTCCATCAGCAGAAGTTCCAGTAGCAGTCAACTTGGTTATGATCGTGTGATTGGAGTCTGGGTCTATTGAGTTTATTCCACTCCCATCAGCAGAAGTTCCAGTAGCAGGAATTAATGTTGTAGAAGATTTATTGTCTTTACCCTTACTGAGGTTGTAACACCTTTCCTTGTCATCTTCTAAGCGTTTTCTAATATTTCTTGATGTAGTTTGGATGCTGTTGTTCTTTGGGTTTGTAGTTGGAGGAACCAGAATGTTTATCCTTTGCTTTTTAACAATCACCCAACCATCATCCTCAGCTTCAAGCTCAGCCATTGAGTGTGAAGAGCCTAGAGAATCAGAACAAGACAGAATCAACATTTGTTTCTAACATGACCAGCTACTTCTCAGAACTTCAGTTTGTAGTGTAAAGCTATACTGCCCTCAAGAACCATTAAAAGACCTGTCAAAGAAGTAAATAATTGTCAAAAGTAAAATCATAACATGATTGGAAATAATATGGCGGATGAAATGGAGAAATTTGCCATAATCAAGTTTGCATAGACACAGAGACTCGGATTTGGACACGGAATGACATTAAAAAAAAGGTATGGTATGGGTACAGTTATGTATACACACAAAAACATAACTATCTACATATTTCATACATTATATATTAACTACGTTGCACAAATACGACCATGGAAAAGAATAAGGCCACTATACCAACAAGGGATACAAATTTTTTGAATAGGTACAACATAGTTACCTCCGTTGGATGAATAAGGACACGGATATGGTAGGGACACGGACACCATTTTGTTGTGTCCATGCAACATAATATCTAAGGACACGGATATGGTAGGGACACGGACACCATTTTGTTGTGTCCATGCAACATAATATCTTTTATATATATATATATATATATATATAGACACAGATAAGGTCCTAAGGAGAAGTATCGTGCAGCATAGGCAATAATAAACATGACAGGTGATTCACATCAAGAGAAGACGAGCAATCGATCTCTTTCATACATACTTCAGGAAAACTTTAAATAGCTAAATAGTAAATGTAGACTAGAAGCTTGACAAATAGATAATTGCTTTATCATTGATCCTCAAATACGTGAATATATATGACCCGAAAGTAAGGAAATAAGATAGTGAATTAGAACTGCTTTATTTTATTAAATAACTTCCATCTACTTGCCATTGTTAATACTCAGCACATATAAGAATCTAGCCTGAAAATCTTTTGGTTGTAGAGATTTAACTTAGCTGAAGTGGTCATATTCTAGTGCTGTAATTAATCTGACTTCTACATTGCCAGTGCTTTGGAACAAATAAGACCTTTAGCATGTCTTCATTATGAGCATTACGTTTGCTGTAAGGCATACTCTGGTGTTCATGCAGATCAGTAATTGTTACCTGATATGGGCCTACCATAACCGTAACCTTTATCAATGACCTTACAGCAACACAGGGACCCTTTGAATTCTAATCCAAAGAACACGCTTATATTGCTTCTTCTGCTATTGCTATTCTACTACTTTGAGATATTAGGTTGCAAATTCATAAAATATCTGAACCGAGGTTCTTCAAACAACATTGACTTATGAAGAAAATGAATATTATTAATTTGAAAAAAAAGTGTTCTAAAATATCGGCCTAGGCGGCTGCCATCCGCACCGAAAACGCCATGTTCAACGGTCCTAGGCGCCTGTTCGGCCCTGTTCGTCGGGCCTATTCGGCGCCTTGGCGAACCTATTCGGCCTATTCGGTTTCCAAAAATCAATAAAAAAATAAAAATAAAATTCAGATTTAAAATTTCGAAAATTTCATATTTCAAATTAAAAAAAATAAAAAAATCATATTTCAAAAAAAAATTCAACAAAAAATTCAAAATTTCAAAAAAAGTTGAAAAAAATTCAAATATTTCTAAAAAAAAAAAAATCTATGTGGCCGTCTAGCGAAATTTAGAACACTGGAAAAAAGATATTCATATCATTAACTATTAATATGTTATGTAATTCCATCTGTCCACCTTTGGTTGAAGAAATCTAATCAAGAATTGATATCTTTTGTAGCCCTCGGATCTCTCAAATTTGTCAACCATGTCGTGGATGTTATCCCGAAAATACAGATTCCAACACGATACATATTTGAAATACAACTTTTAGAAAATTTAGGATACCGGTCTTAGTATATCATCGAACCATATAACATGAAACCATCTATATGGAGTCACTTGTGGAAAAGCAAGTAGGGTAGAAAACCCTTTCTGTACTCAACCAATTGATTATAAGCAAAATAGAAAACTGGCACGTACCAAAGTAAAATGACACATGGAAATGCTTGGACTCTAGATGAAGGTTCTATGTATAGACTGAAATGGACATGTTTTGGCCATTTCAGATCAGTCCCGACGGAGCTACATTAACCAACCAGTCCGAATCCCCCCACCCCCCAACCCAAACTTCCGAAAGCGACACTCGTAGGGACGATTAGAGACGATATCCAGAAAAAATCCCACGCTTAATAGCAACAAAAGGACTGCTACAATTGCAATGCGGAAACGACCTCCATTTCTCCCTCCATCTGAAAGTTCAGTTCTAGGGGTGAAGCAACAAAATCAGCCCCAACCAATGGGTGGTACCAACTCCTACCACATATTACATCTATTACTTCTTCATTGTTTTAGGGGAGTCAAATTTTGGGCCGAAGATCATCTTTGCGAGTCAGGAACATAAACTGACAAATGGAGGTACAGAGTGGGAGCACCCTCTGAGCTCGCTGCAGCGGCAGCTAATCGCGGATCTCTGAAGGAGTTTATTTGGGTTAAATTCTTTTTCTTTTCTTTTTTCTCCCCCTTCAACTTTTCCAATGTACCAAAAATGGGAGCTTTGCTTTCTATGATTCCTAAAAACACTACTAGTGAAGTATTAAATTTGCTACAACACGAGTGGGTCAAACTTAATCTCAATATCAAAGAAAAGCAATAAGATGAACTAACAAAAAATTTGATTTTATGAACAGAAAAGTACCATATATCACCAAAACGAGAGCAAGTCGTGATCTTTTAGTAAGAAGAGGGTACCTCAGCGAAAATTCTAGGGTTTTAGCATGATGAGCGAATCAACAATCTAGGGTTTAGAAAGACCACCAACAAAAAGAGGAGGATAAATTGTACCTGCAATTAAAGGATGAAGAAATCAGAAACGACTGATCGAGTAAAAAAAATTAGGTCTTTTTTGGGTGGGAAGGTTTGGGTTCGGTGGGGTCATTGCTGATATGCGTTTTATATTACTTGGGGCTGTTATTTAGACCCCAGGAATTTGGACCCGGTCCGATTTTTATACGAACCAACTCGACTTTGGGCATGTAGCCTTGGATCGTCACTAGTAGACTTTACCAAAAAAAAAAAAAAAAAGGGTAATTATAAGGGCACTACACATTTTACTCGGGGCTAGTCCATTGAAAATTTAGAAAAAATTACAAGTTTGCCAACATGAAAGTTACTCGGGGCTAGCCCACTGTTATATTCAGGACTGTCAAAATTTTGACAGTCCCATTTCCCAAAATTACAAGTTACTCGGGGCTAGTCCACTGTTATAATCAGGACTAATTTTGACAGTCCTACCACTTGGAAGGACTGTCAAAATTTTGACAGTCCCATTTCCCAAAATTACAAGTTACTTGGGGCTAACCCAAATTGTTATAATCAGGACTGTCAAAATTTTGACAGTCCTACCATTTGGAAGGACTGTCAAAATTTTGACAGTCCTACAAATTGTTAAGACTGTCATAATTTTGACAGTCCCACAAGCTATGTGGACTGTCAAAATTTTGACAGTCCTAATTTTAACCCACTGAAAATTTTATATAAAACTAGGACTGTCAGGATTTTGACAGTCCCACAAACAATGAGGACTATCAAAATTTTGACAGTCCTCATTTTAATTGTCAGGAATTTTTTTTTAAGTTTATTTCTATTTAGTTAGTTTTGGATTTTGATTTTTTTTATTTAGTTTAACATCCAAAATAAAATATGTTATCATTGAACCAAAAAAAAAATCTATCGTACGAATATTACGTCTGTCGTCGATCAGACTTCAAACGGCCATAACTATTTGTTTTCAAATCGTTTTTCGTTACACAATAGGTCTATTTGTATGTTTTCGACGAGAGTAACACAATTCGTGTAGAGAGAATTTTTATCCGAAGTAAGACGTACATATTACGGGCAAAAATATAAAATATAAAACTTTAAAGTATCATAACTTTTAACTGGGAGAGCGAAACAAGCTCCAGTTTGAGCCAAAATGACCGTATGGAAAAGTATTTCGGGATAAACCGTTTCACCGTTTGACGGACTTCCCAAATTTTTAGAATCGCAAAAAAACGATGTTTCGACCTCCAAATTTTACTTTTGGTAATTTTTTTTTTTTACAAAATATTTAATGTACCAATAATAAATTTACTATTTTAAATAACAGAATATTTTAACAAATTTTAAGGATAGAAATTTTAAGGATATTTTGAAATTGGCCCCCCCAACAATTAATAAAAATAAATTAACAGAAAAAAAAAATTTAGGACTGTCAAAATTTTGACAGTCCTACCAATGGGAAGGACTGTTAAAATTTTGACAGTCCTACCAATTGGAAGGACTGTCAAAATTTTGACAGTCCTAAAAATTGGTAGGACTGTCAAAATTTTGACAGTCCTTCCCATTGGTAGGACTGTCAAAAGTTTGACAGTCCTAAAAATATATGTTGAATTTTTAGGACTGTCAAAATTTTGACAGTACTTCCAATTGGTAGGACTGTCAAAATTTTGACAGTCCTAAAAATCAACATATATATCAAATTTTGACAGTTCTTCTATTTTTTTATTTTTATTTTTGGTTTTGACGGCGACGACGACGGGAGGCCCGGCGACGGGAGGCTGCGGTGGAAGACGGGGGAGGAGGCGGAGGAGGACGGCGGGAGGGGGGAGGGCTCCGGTCGGGTGGGGAGGGTTTGGGAGGGTTTGGAAATAGTGGGCTAGTATGAGTAAAATGTTGGGTTAGTATAAGTAAAAGTTCCTCTTTAGTGGACTAGCTCCAAGTAAATATAGTAGTGTCCTTATAATTTGCCAAAAAAAAAATTCTGGGAACCGAGCTTATTTGAGTTCTTGTAGGTTGAATTCGAACTTGAACATTACTACTAACGAATACGAGCCCAGACAGAAGTTCATGGGCAGATCTACATAAGGGCTAGTGAAGGTTTCCCTTAATTTTTTACTTTCGAGTTAAATATTTATATTATCTTTAAAAATTTTTTATCAATGTTATGTTTTGGTCTCTTCGAAATTTTTAATTTTAATTTTTATATACATATTTATTACATGTTTAATTTTTTCTTCATAATTTTGTCTTTTCTAATTTTTTTTTTTTTTAACTGGTGATAAGACTAGATAGATATGGAAAAAAAAATAGTTAAAATTACAGAAAATTTACTGTAGCAAAATAAATTTATATTAAATTCATTTAAACGAAATAAGTTTGCAAAATTAAAAAAAAAAGACAGAGTCCGCCAACAGTGTTGGCGGAAAACACAACTGTTGTACACGTACGCAGCAAAAAAAAAAAAAATTAATGTGGGCCCCACGGTTTATTTTATTGTTTTGTTTGGTTTGGTTTGTTTGCTTAGTTTGGTTTTATTGGTTTGGTTGGTTGGTTTATTTTAATTAGTTATGTTTTTCTTTTATTTATTTAGTTTTGTTTTGTAATTAGATTTAATAAAATTTATTTTAACGAAATAAAATTAAAATAAATTAATTGGAAAGAAATATTTAGAAATATTTTTTTCGGAAATTTGTTTCCAAAGCATCAAAATTTGTATAAATTCCATCTAAAGCATAAAAGTTTAAAAAATTACGAAAAAAATATCATTACTAATTGGACGTTTATATTTATAAATATTGTATTTTTATCGTTAATTTTTTCGTCGTTAACAGGCGTTAAAAAAATAATAATAATAAAAATCTGCCGTAAGAATATTACGTCTGCCGTCGAGTAGACTTCGAGCGGCCATAACTACTTGTTTTGAAATCGTTTTTCGTTAAATAATAAGTCGATTTGTATGTTTTCGACGAGAGTTACACAAATCGTGTAGAAAAAAAATTTATCCGAAGCAAGACGCACATGTTACAGGCAAAAATATAAAATTTAAAACTTTAAAGTATCATAACTTTTGACTGAGAGATCGAAACAAGCTCCAGTTTGTGCCAAAATGACCGTATAAAAAAGTACTACGGGATAAATCGTTTTACGATTTTACGAACTTCCAAAATTTTCAGAATCGCAAAAAAACGATATTTCGACCTTCAAATTTTACTTCCGGTCTTTTTTTTCGAATATTTAAAATTTACTGTAGCGAAATTAATTTATATTGGGTGTGGGGGCCGTAAAACGATAAAAAGATAAATAAATAACTACCTAAATATCTTGCGATTCTGAAAATTTATATTGGATATTTTTTTTTATATTTAAATGATTATATATATGTGCAAAATAATTTTGTAATTCTGAAAATTTTCGAAGATAAATTACAAAAATTATTTAGTTATCTTGCAACTAAAAATATATTGGAAAAATTTGGAGAATCCAATACAAAATAAATTTAAAAAGACCTAAATATCTTGCAATTAAAAAAGACCCAATATAAAAAGATAAAAAAGACCCAATATAAAATAAATTAAAAAAGTTATTTAGTTATCTTTCCAATTAATTTATTTTAATTTTATTTCGTTAAAATAAATTTTCTTAAATCTAATTACAAAACAAAACTAAATAAATAAAACAAAAACATAACTAATTAAAATAAACCAACCAAACAAACCAATCAAACCAAACTAAGCAAACAAACCAAACAAAACCAATAAAATAAACCGTGGCCTCCACGGCCAATTTCCGCCAACTGTGTTGGCGAAAATTGGCCGTGGGGCCCACATTAATTTTTTTTTATTTTTTTGCTGCTACGTGTACAACAGTTGTGTTTTCCGCCAACACAGTTGACGGACTCTGCCTTTTTTTCAAAATTTTGCAAACTGTTTCGTTTGCATGAATTTAATATAAATTTATTTCGCTACAGTAAATTTTCTGTTAAAATTATTATGGATCAAATTTTATTTTAATGATATTAAACAAGTTTATGCGTTCACATAACAAAACATCTAATTATTTATAGAATTTTGATTTAGCCAACTTTATTTAACAAAATTTAAGATTTATTTTATATTTGAGATTGATCCTTTTTTTTTTTTTCTTCTTCTTTGCAGAAGTTGTTTTGTTTGTGGTACTAAAAGACGTCTACAGTATAATTTATTTTGAAGTTCTTGGGAATACTTTTTGTTGTTGTTGTTGTGTTGCATGATAATCTCACCTAAATCTGACCAACTAACTTGATCTCTTGGACATAGCTTTTATTTCTTGGAATGATTATTTTAGTTTTAAAAAATACAATCACCCGTTCTTGCTCATTTATATGGTCATAATGTACTTTTTATTTTCAATTCTTGTAATTTTATATGCTCATATATGACCCATAACTAATTTATGAACTTCGATTCATGGTGAGAATAATGTTACTGTTTCAAATCGGATCCACCTAAATCAGAATTGAATGAAGAGGGAGCAGCAAATAACATAGACATATGCGTTTCCTTAAAGTTTAGGGAAATTTTTTTCTGAAATAATCTATTATAAAAGTTAAAAGTCAGAGTTATATAGTTTTAGTATGTAGATTAACATAAGTTTTCATACTGACCAAAAGAGAATTTGGATCTCATTCTGATGGATTGGAGATGACGGTCCTAAATGAACAAAAAATTTAAATATTATACAAACGTTTAAAAAATATATTATTTATACTGACTACCACTAATTTTTTGACTTTTTATATTTGATATTTCTACTTTTAAACTAATTACACTGATCACCCCTTCCTTTAAAAAAAAGGGGGGGGAGATAATTAGTGTTATAATTTTTCGTTTTTATCTTAAAGTAGGGGTACCCCGTGTAATAAACATAAAACATAGGGGTGGTCAGTATAATTAGTTTAGAAATAGGGGTACCCCGTGTAATAAGTCTAAAACTTAGAAATAGTTAGTGTAAATAATCCTTAAAAACTAAACGCAACTTTAGAATACTACGAAGACTTAAGCAAAATTTAACTTTCCAAATAAGCCGTAAGTATAAAAAAAAAATTTAGACAATATAAAGATCTAAAAAAATATTTGATATTAGGAAAATGATATTTGGTCCGCGGTTATGGGACGCCGACCAGATCGCGGACCACGTGACATATCCCCATTGTCCCTCCCTATTTGCTTGGCCTCACCACCGAAAATAAGACCAATGGAGAACTACCACGTGGCTCGCGGTCTGGTTGGTCGTCCAGAACCGCGGACCACGTGACATATCTCCATTGTCCCTCCCTATTTGTTTGGGCTCACCACCGAAAATAGGACCAATGGAGAACTACCACGTGGCCCGCGGTCTGATTGGCCATCCAGAACCGTGGGCCACATAGTGCTGTCGGTTTTTTTTTTTTTTTTGACTCGGGACTCGACTTAATGTTAGGGACTTTGTGCACACTGCACATTTGGGTCCACTGTCCTCCAATTTCCACCGTTTTATAAATGGAAGAAATAATATGCCTCTGTGGCTCGATTAACTAATCTTCTGCTATCCAGTCAGGATCTTATACCTCTTTTCGATAACCAAAAGGGCTACTCGAGTCCGGTACATAGTGTTGCGGTAGATAATATTCTTGATCCTAGAAACTAAATAACCCTAAAAAGTTAAATGGAAGATATTTTAAGTTATAAATAAGTACAAGTTTTGCTGTTGTAAATATCTTATCCCTTCCCCTCCCAGCAGCTTCCAAAGTGAGAGAGAGAGAGAGGGAGAGGAGAGGGAGGGAGCAATGGCTCATGCAGCAGTAGTTGGTGGAGCCTTTCCAGTAATGTCTTCTTCTTCTTCTTCTTCTTCTTCTGCTACCAACTCCAACCCTCTCCGCCGCCGGCTCTGCGCTGCTAGGAAAGGTGGTCGAGGAGGCATTAATATTTCAGCTCCTACTACCACCACCGCCACAATTAGTGCCGCTCTTTCGACGACAAACAAGGAACATGTTCTCAAGAGCTTCCACCACCAAAGAGCTCTCAAGGTCTCTCCTCTCCTGCTTGCCAATCCACACCCCCCCAATCATTTCCTTCCTTCTTGTATTAGGGACGGGTTGCCTCATAGTTACGATGATAAATTATCCACCGACGGTGTTGACTTTACGCACGATCTGTGTTGTATGACATTTGGACCCACTGTCCCACACCTTCCCGCAGTTTGATTCTGAGACCTCCGTCCAGCCAGCCAGTGAGGTTATACCTCACTGACCACAAGAGCCAGTTGAGTTCGGTACCGACGGTTACCATATGTCAAGTGTTTAGTCTCATGCACGTGGAATTGGTTATTATTTGGACACAACGGAGTTTCGTATTCCATCAAACCAACAACGGTGTATGGAATATAAATTTATACTTAGGGGGTTTTGAGCCGGAAGTGTTTAGACAAATCATGCTTGGTAATTTATTTGAGTCATTGGTTTTGTAATGTAATTTTGGGCAGCTTTATAAACATCCCAAATTGGTGGGTTTCGGTTGGTTTCTATTATTTTCTTCCATTTATACCCTCAAGAGGGGGAAAAAAAACAAAAACATAATTACAACTAGTACCTAAACTAAGTACCTAAAATAGTCTAATATCATATTTCCTCTTTCTCGTCTTTGATTTGCTCGTCCTTGCTTTGGTCGTGAATTTCTAATCACATAACATCAAATTGAGAGTGGCTATATTTTCTGGATGTAATCTGAAAATAGGCAATGATTCTTGCTTTGGGAGGGCTTTTTTATATATGGACATATAGGTAATTTTATTCTCTTAAAAACTTCCAGAACGTTTGATAATGAATTAACAAGCATGTACTGGTTTGAAAATCGTTACTTAAAACCAACCGAACTACTCGTAATTGCTCATAACTAGTACCTTAAAAACACCTTATAACCAAGCAGACCTTTAGTTGAAAAACTCCACCACCGGTTACAAAAGCTGTTACAAAAGACACATATGTACCAAGGGATGTTGTGCATGCACACACAGTTGGTTATTATTTGGGTGTGTGTCAATCTCTACTCTATATAAGGAGGCTTGAAAACGGCTCAAAATGAGCCGTCTAAACCGTATGTATATTCCTATGTAATTAAAAATAAATAATTATAACTAATTGGTTAACTACCTAATATTATGTAACTATAGTCAAACATCTCTAACCCATGTGATTAAGGTGGAAGACATTCTCTTTGGCTAGGTGGGTTCGATTCCACGAGGCTTTGTTATTCATAATAAATTCTAATTAAAAAAAATATTTCAACAAATTTTTTTTACGTGCGTGCACGTGCACGTTACTAGTCATCTGTAACCACCATACCCACTTGCTATGTATATGAGATAGTATCAGCCTCATGTTGCTTACCTTTTTTCTGGGCGGATATCTGGATTTTATTCTGCGGTACTTTTTCTTTCTGCAATTTTGTTTAAAACGCTTGCATGACTTGCGTGAAGTTTTCTTGTCAGTGTTGTGTCATGCCGATTTATGTTATCTGGGAAGCACAAACACTCCTAAATGGAGTCATGTCCATGTCACGTTTGTTCCATGTAACAGAAACCTGGTAACGCATTATGAACATGGTGACACAGACACTATAAGGAGATTCTAAGTGAACTGGTAAATGCATGGTTCTTAAGACATGGGAAGGTTCTATCAAATACTGACTGTCATAGTGACACTTCTCCTTAGTGTCAGTGTGACTGAAACCTCCTCTTTAGGCTTCCTGGAATTTTTTTTTTTTTTTTTTCGCCAAAGTGATTTTATGCTTCCATTTTTGACAGATCATCTCAGGACTTCAGAATTTTGACAAGGACAATGTTGCATCTGTTGTTACTGCTGCAGACAAGGTATGTGTTTCCTCGTCATATAGGGTTTTGCTAGTTCCTGAACCATTACACTCTCCTTGAACCGAGATAATTTTCACTTAATTTAACATTGGCTTGTCTGTTCCCTGTCCGTACAACATCCCCATGCTAATAAAAAAAAGTTTATGTAATAAACTGTCAATTCAAAACTTGGAAGTATAATACATCTCGCTTTTGCTTGGAGTCACAAAATTGTTCCAATTTTACCTTGTTTTAGCTCACATAGCATGGCTATCACTTGTGGGATTGTCATTCCTTTACTCTTTGGCGTAATGTCTCATAGAGGTGAATACAATTTCCTATAGTAAATTATATCGTTTAACCTCTTCATCTGGACTCTTTATAGTCTAGAGGAACTAGGAGGGTGCTCCTTGGTTGCATGAGTCTAAACTGTAATCCAAAAGGTAGAGTCTACCTACATACCAAATGGCTACCTAGATTTTATGGCATTGCCCTCTCGTCATGCTTATAGCTATCTTGACTTAAGATTTGGCACCAACATAGAGTCTTGACACCGGTCATAAAACTGTGACAATTTTTGTATCAAGCTTTCTCATGCTCCATAGTCAACCCAATTCTGATGGGAGAAGGCTTGGATGATGACAATGAAAATAGCTATCGCTTCCCGGATAAGTCTAGATCATTACATTGGAATGTAATTTCATGATTTCATCCCATTTTTTTTAATTTGCTTCCACTTCATTTGTACAGCTTAGCTTTATGTTTGTTCAATTACAATGACAGGGAGGTGCTACTCATGTTGATATAGCTTGTGATCCAGAGTTGGTAAAGCTTGCTGTGAACATAACCTCTCTTCCGGTATACTCTCTCCACTGCAGACAACTCCTGATTATTTTATATGTTGCAATTCTCATCAGTATCTCTCTTTAACATCTCATATTTCATATCTTGCTAACTCAGATTATACATGATCCTTAGTTTTGTGCACATCTTTTTTTCTTTACCGTGAGAGGAATCACTTTCCTATTATAAGATATCAATATATATTCCCATTTTTCTACTTGTTAAGTTCCTTAATATGGAAAATAAATTCCTAATTACTGAATGTACAAGACAGAAGCATTATTCAAAATAATTAAATTTATTTATAATTCAAAGTTCATCGCTGTAATTATGATTTTGGCAGATATGTGTCTCCTCTGTAGATCCGGTGACATTCCTTCCTGCAGTGGATGCAGGCGCTAAGATGGTTAGATCCACATACCTGTAGAAATTGGAAATTATGTACTTTATAAGCCCTTGAAAATCCCGGGTAGTTGATGTTGAGTTGATTACGAGTTACATTTATGCATATGCAGGTAGAAATTGGAAATTATGATTCCTTTTATGAGATGGGCAAACAATTTTCGCCAGAACAGGTATTACTGCAGTTAACCTGATATGGGAGCCAACAAATTTTTGTGTGTGCTCATGCCGCTTGACCAGACATTTTTCTGCATCATTTCCTTTAGTCATACGAATCTATGTTTGTTTCTGAAGTGATGAATTGAGTTCCCAAGGGTTCTAATTCTAAGACTCTACTTGTAGTTATTTTTCATTTTTCATTTTACATATTGCTCGTCTTTTGCTTTAGATTGCAAAATGGACAATTTTCTATTTGCAGCTTCTTTGATTTGCAGAGAAGAAATACTCTTTAGGTTTTCCAGTGTATTACATTTCTAATTGGTCGTACCTGGTTGTGTACAAGCGAATGCCATGTCTGATACTAATATCTAATGCTTTTGATTACTTTGGTTTCCTCTATGCACAAGGACCTGCCCCAAGATTACCCGATTTATTTTGTTTCTATATCGTCAAGTCAGGTCAAGGATGTCGCTTAAGTTTTGTTTTGCTGTCATACTATATTTTTAGTCTGAAATATGCTAGACTTAAGTTAACTAAGCTTCATAATAAGTTTCTAGGATATTTTTACCTATTTCTTGATAAGTTTAAAATGCCTATCAATTTCTTAAATACAATACTATGTTTTATATTCATAAGTCCTCTTACAATAGCCTTTATTGCTGAATTTCCTTTTGTATTCATAAATTAGAATATCTTGTTTTGTTCTGTTTTTTTACTTTTGGTATATATACTCTGGTGTTTTTCAGATACTAAAGTTGACACAAGAGACGAGGAAATTTCTTCCATTTATCGCGCTATCGGTCACTGTGCCTCATACACTAAATCTACCAGATCAGGTAGTCAATTTGAAATGTTCGTCAAAAGATATTTCTAGAGTCCTGGGAAAAGTTCCTTTCTTATTTCTCTGGTGGCAAACTAGGTGAAGCTGGCCGAGGTGCTGGAACAGGAAGGTGTTGATGTCATTCAAACGGAAGGAGGAAAATGCTCTAATCCTTCAAAACCCGGCGTTCTTGGCTTGATTGAAAAGGTAATAGTAGTTTTTGCACATTTACTTATTTGCATTTTGTTATATTTCGATGCCTGAAGTTTATAGTCCAATACAGCCTTTCATAAGTATATCCTTTAAATTAATGTTTCACAAAATCCCTTCCATTTCAGTTATTCCCAATAAATATATGTATCCGCACTGCATGCACGCTAATCTGAATAACATACTTCATAATGGATCACATGACAGAACAGAGATTGCCGTAAAAAATCTAGTCACTATTTAGTTCTTAGATACAATTTCTTTACAAAGTTGCTTAGAGTTTACATCCGCAATTACAATTATACATTCAGAACTCGATACTAAAAAGTTATCAAACATGAGTTACAAAAATTGAATTGCAGGAGTGAGCTATACGACATAGCAATACGAAATCCGGTATATTTTCAATTTGTTAAGATTAAAGCGATTTGTAGAACTTGAGAAGCAAGATAGTGCAGTAATGCAGGTCATTATCTATGAATCTTCTTTCTCTACCTTAGTATCATAGGTAAACAAACATATGGCTTCTGTGTTCCTGCGATTATCTTTCCATAGTACGGTTTATGACTTATATGGTTTTCGAAGAACCAACTTGCCTGAAAGATATCAGATCAGATGGGTTCATGCCAGCATCTGAATATCACAAGATGCGATCCTCAACTTCCTGCCATAGCCCCCACACGACAACCCAGGTATTACAGTGGCACGTCAGTTGACACTGCATTATCAAGTTCCTGCAGTTTGCAGCATAATTGCATAAGTTGCACTACATAAGGCAAGGTGATTTTAGTATAGTAATAGAGCTGCAACTGGACAATTGAAATTGCTGGCAAAATACATCAAGTTATATAAATCCCCATCAAGTTATCTAAACATATCGTGAATAATGTTTGAATTAGCACATTGTCCCAACAATACAATGACATGGACTGACCGGCCATCAAAATACCAACAAATTATCCAAATCCCCGTTATTATAACCAGCATTGTACCCTATAGGACGGCCCTTCGTTTCACGATGACGTAGAGAGGAGTAGACCTGAGCCGGTAATGACAACTGGGATTTAGATCTATGTTATTTCGTTACAATCAATACTTATTCAAGTTCATTACAATGGCTTGCAAATTGCAGTTATTCAATGCTAAACATGTTATATTCATTGTTTAGCCATCTGTGTTAATGATTATGACTTGTGACTTATATAGGCGACACCGACACTAGCTGCTGCATATGCTATTTCACGAGCAGTGAAGATCCCTGTTATGTGCTCCTCTGGACTTAGTGCTGTTACAGCACCAATGGCAATAACAGCAGGAGCGGCTGGTGTGGTATGTACTACTATCATCCCAAGATAGCTCTAGTTTACCTTATGAATCTGAGTAATGCCCATTAAAATTAAAATTGGTTCGAGTAATCAGACAGGTAGTACAGGTATATGAAAATCAACACTTCAAATTTCAACGCTAACCCCAGCATTTGTATGTGAATGCAGGGTATCGGTTCAGCAGTGAACAAGCTCAACGATATCGTTGCAATGATAGCAGAGGTTAGAAGTATCGCCGACTCGTTAGGCCTCTCTACCACACATCATACCCAGTTTGAAGATTTGGGAACTGTCAGAATATAGTGAATTTGTCTCTCTTGAGTTCAGAACTGAAATTTCGCTCTTTCTGTATGCTATTTGATAACTTAATGCGTCTTTGTCGAGGAAAGAGTGAAATAGGCACGGGGCACTTCATCTTAAGAAAATAAAGCCCTTTGCAGAGCCCTAAACAGTGAAATATATCCCCAGGCTCCGAGCTTTAGAAATAGTATGCAACCAAGTGGATTGGATCAAAAGCACTGATATGTGAAATTGTTTAGTTTGATTTTTTTTTTTTTTTTCTTCCAGATTCTCTGTTGCCAAAGTGAAAGAAATCTATATTTATTTTCTGAAAAACATTTCAGCTTGTCATAGCCTTTCAGCTATCAGTAATTAACAAGCTATAGGCCTTCAAAAGCAGCTTGGACTTTCTAGTTTATTTTTGTAGCATCTTGATATGCCAACAGGAATATACTACTTATTCTTGTAACTTCTGATAATGCTTATGGGGCAGTTTGGATTGTAGTTTAGGGGTTGTAGTTACGCTGCAGAGCTGTAGCTGGCGCTCTTCACTTCACATAAACGAGCATAAAGCCCTTCAATAATATCTTTCATCTCTTGCTACTAAACCATGATTCCACAAAATGATAAAGTAGCGTTACATATTGCTAAGCTTAGTTGACATTTGGTTTGCGGATATAGAGTGCAGAAGCAACTAAAATCGGAATTCTTGTTCATTTCACATGTTTGGTTGAAGAATTTGCGGACAAAATTTATTGCAATTTGACATGAACAATAAAAATTTATTTATCACGAAATTTTGGCTTTTACGCCAACAAGACAGCTATTTGGGTTTTATGCCAACAAGACAACTATTTGGCTTTTACGTCAACCATCTTTACGCGAGGGGCAGTTACCTACGTGGCTTGCATGCCGTGATCTTCAAGAAGCAGTTATACGCATTACCTCATAATGGGACACGCATTATACGCGGATTCAGGAGATCATTCAAACGTGGGTAGCAGTTATTATAATCGTTGCGTAAAATGTGCAACTTTCTCCACAGTTGTGCTTCTACGCCGACTGGACAATTGTGACTGATCTCTATAAATAGAGACCTCCAGTCACAGGAGAGGGAGGAGGATCAAGATCAGGGATCGAATCGAAAGAGGAGCAGAGAGCACAGACAGAGAGTGTCGATTGACAACTTCGACAACGAGAATTCAATCCCACTTGCAACCTTTGAAGCTTCTTCTTCTACAACACTTCTTCATCATCGTGTGGTCCAAGGGACAAAGTGATCGACCGCAGATCAGACTCCTATAGCAATTTTTCTCCAGAATTATTTTTATTGTACTTAATATCCTCGTATAGGATTAATTGTACTCTTTTCTTGTTTGTAAACAAAATGGTTTAGTACAAATCCTCTATTTGTTTTATCTCAAACAAAATGGCGACTCGCCAGGTGAATTTTCAAAACCTATCATGTTCATAATACCTCTGATAGTGTTTTGTATACCAGGAGAGTTTAATAGCCTGAGTTTGTAAACCAAAAGAGTTTCGTACAAACCATTTATTTGTTTTATCATCAAACAAAGATGGCGACTCTGCTGGGGACGACTTTCTCCTCTGACGAGAAAGCAATTGCTCAACACGATGCTGTATCCGTCGAATCGACGAAGAAGACTTTGGTCGTCCATTTCGACCAATCTGCTTATGAAGACATGCTTCGCGCAGGGGGTAGCTCTCATGCCCTCTCTGTCCAGGACAACAGAAAGCTGCGTAAAGTGTGGATGCCCAAGACATCCTCTACCCTTCCTGCAAACTCTCCTCCTCTGATCAACAAGGTTGTGACAACATAGCCTACGCGCTCTGCGCGTAAAACTATGTCTCCCGTCTGTGACGTGGCAGACAAAATTTTTGACAAGGCCTCAGCGCCAATTCGGAAATTTCAAACGAGCCCTGCGCGTAAAAATACATCTCCCGTCTATGATGAGGCAGATGGACTCTTGGATCACATCAAGGAAAAACAAGTGGCGAATCTCCCAACCTCTAGGCTTTTACGCCCACAAGAGAAGAAGTTGCCCACTCTACAGATTACACGAACTTTCCCTATTTCACGAGAACCTGGGCCAAAATCCAAATTATGCCAGGATAGGTCTGTCCGTGTAAAGGAGACTCGTCTTACGGGAAGATACACTCCTCAAACAGATGATGGATTATATGCCGCTCACATGGGTGGACTACTGTATTCCTATGGCCGAGAAAGGGTTATGGTTCCTAATCTCCACAGGCCTACTGATGTAAAAAGGCAAAATAAGCCTTCTTCTTCTTCTGCTAATCTCCCTGATTTGCGTGATTTCTTGATCCAGAAACGCAAAGACAGGGGTCAAAACCAGGATTCAGTTCCCCTAACTACCAAGCGTGGGGAGATCATGTGGGAAGTAGCGTCAACACCTAACGTCGTCATGACATATGGGCCACATGAAGATTCTATCTTTATTGTTTCACCGACTCGCAACGATCAACATCAAATAATCTTCGGTCAAATACGGAATAGACCGATTGTACAAGAAGAATCCTACGAGTCTGAGGTTGGGAGAATGCAAATCCACAGATATAGCCCACAAGCTTTAATGATTATGCAAAACATGGGTTATGTTTGAAGTTGAAGCAGGGCCTCAATTATGGAAAATGCAGACGAATACCGTTGCATGGTGATCCTTACTGTCAACGAACTCGTTTTGGGTTAGGGTTTACCGCATCTCTTGCAAACTCCAAACCTTTAGAGTCTGATCCTGTAATACCAGAGGCAGGTCCTTCTAAATCAACTTCGGTGAACAAAGGCAAACAAAAAGAGGAAGAAGAACCAGACAACGACATGTCTGGGGGTAGTCTCCCTCGATAAAACAGAGCAGCATCCAAAGCTGGGGGTAGAATTCCTTCTGGGTCCGAAGATGATGCAACTATGACCATCTTCCCTGAAGACCGTACGACTCAGGTATCGGGAGCCCGAAAGCCAAATGGGACTTTCTCCTTCAATGAGGATGACATCATTGAAATCTTCAATATATTGATGAAGGAAAACAAACTTCGGCTACGCAACATCAGATACCCTGAAAAGGCTGGCAAGATCGATGACCCAGAATATTGTCTCTTTTATCGGTACATTCATCACCCCACAAAGGCATGCTATGTACTGAAAAGGAAAATCCAGGAGTTGATTGACGCCAAAGTCATCACTTTGCGTTTATAATGAGAAGACGGTGTCTCCCTAGAGGAGCAACCTTCAGGACTATCCCCACTCAGAAAATCACTCCCCAGTGAATTTTTCGGACATGGGTTCACGTCCAAACTGTTTTTTCCTCCAGCTGAGTTTGCCATGTCCAAGTGACCTCTGAGCAAACCTTCCAGGTTGTTGCTATCGATCAGTTCACATCCATACTACCTTTGAACTACGTCTCTCCACTTTCTCCAGCAGAGTAAATCTATCACCACAAAAATGGTCATTCCCATATTTTTTCTGCCCTGTTTTTTCTTTATCCCCACTATATCTTACCACGTCCACCTTACCTCTGAGTAAGATATTTTCAGAACTTTTCCATGTCTACATTACCTCTGAGTGAAGTTCTTCTCTTCGACTTCCTACTATCACGTTCGCATAACCCCTGATAGTGCTAGTCGTTTCAGCTTATTATCTGTACTTAAGGGACGCCATGAGTAATAAGTCCACAACCCAGATAGACAAATCAACTCTTGGCTCTTCATCCCCAGCAAGTGCCTAGATGCAATATTTTCTCGATCATTGAAGATCAAGAATCATATTCTATCATGTTCATATGACCTCTGGATAGATATGATCAGCAATTTGGCATCCCCAGCAAGTGCCTATGTGCAACATTTTCTCCTTCGTTACAAATTCTTGTAAAGAACCATCATCCGTATCCAAAAGTCCCGGATACGCAATGGATGATGGATCCTCAAAATTCCCCCCAGCGGAGCAATCATTAGGTCTACTTGCACACTCCCGCAATGACTATTCAAACCAATCTCGTTTGACGCTAGCCATGTTCATATTACCTCTGAGCTATCATCCCATCAATTTCTCCAGCGGAATAATCCTTTGGTCTATCTTCATGTTTGGATAGACCACACTCAACGAATCACTCCTCAATGAGTTTTTCGGACACTAGTTCATGTTCATATTACCTCTGAACTACTGTCATAATATTTCTCTCAGGCTGAGTTTGTCATGTTCATATTACCTCTGAGCAAACCTCCCGAGTTTTGGCTATCGATTATCATGTTCATATTACCTCTGATATCGGTTATCATCTAAACTTAGCACCCGTACTTAACTCTAGGTACGCCAGTGGTGTTAGGTCCATGAAAATTGCCACATCCATATTACCTCTGGCAGGGCTTGTCTTAAACTTATTACTTGTACTCTCGTGCACAAGAAGTAATAGGTCCACAAAAAACCCCCCTGTGGGATGCCCGCAATGGAAACAAATTGTTCATGTTCATATTACCTCTGAACTATCTTCATTTTCCCTAGCAGAGAAAAAGTCAGTCCATGTTCATATTACCTCTGGACTACGTCTCTCCATTATGCCCACAGAGTCATATTTTACCACGGCTTTATTACCTCTGGCAGGAATTGTCTCAAACCTATTACTTGCACTAACATGCGCAAAAAGTAGTGGGTCCAAAAAAAAATCCCCCAGCAGGATGACTTTACCAGCCACAAAAAAAACTATCACGTCCATATTACCTCTGATAGGGCTTGTTTCGAACTTATTATTTGCACTCAACGTGCGCAACGAATAATAGGTCCATAAAAAAATCCCCCAGTGGGATGTCCTCAACAAACACGGTATTGTACTACGTACATATTACCTCTGGTACGATGTCCAAAGCTCGCACAAGCAATCGTAAAGAAATGGAGGGCCCTTATATGATTACAAATGGCGCTTACAGATTAGCCAAGCCTAATGAAAATTTGGCAATGGCTCCTATCAACGGCAAATTCCTGAAGAAGTACTATACTGGATCTCCTTTGCTTAACGGAGTATGATGAAGATCTTATTCTGACGATACCACGCACAAAGGTTAACTTGATCATATTCTATCAGATTCATATGACCTCTTAATGGATATGCTTAACTAATTTGTAAACCTATCATGTTCATATTACCTCTGATAGTGTTTGGTATACAAATTTAGTTAGATTATATTCTATCAGGTTCATACTACCTATGAATAGATTTACATTCAGCAAAACCTTAAGAAAAGTATGTCATGTTCATAATACCTCTGATATCACTTTCATCTTAGCCTATCATTTATATTCTAAAGTGATGGGTCCACAAAGTCAGAAAATGTATCTTTATTATCTCTGAGAAATTACAGGAGAAAGAAAAAAGTACATCATTGGGGATGAGCAGTTAAATCCCTGATCTGTTGCGCCAAAGCAGCCATCCTCTCATTCCTGGAGTTTAAAATGTTAGTGCGAGCCCGCTCCAGCTTTGCTTCGTCATCGCTCAAGAAAGATAGTTCGGACAGAGAATCAACAAAACTTGAGTGGATGACACCCGCATGTACCAAGTTCTGCTGAGCTGTCTTCACTTGGCCCTCAATTACATCACGAACTAGCGATGCTTTGAGAAGCCTATCTTTGGTTTGAGCAAGTTCAGCCTCCAATTTTTGAACCCTCACTTCATATCCCTCACATTCAGCGCAGCACTTGGCCAGCTAAGGAATACTCTCCACCAATACTGCCTTCTCTTTCTCCTTCTCTGCGGGAAACCTATTTCAACAAGGGTCAGTACATCGAAATGTACTGGTGAAGGCGAGCTAACCCAACTATACCAATCAACACGTTGTTTATATGAAGCATGCAACTTATTTATGATCTTTCTATCTTGCCTTAGTTCATTTTACAAACAAGCAGTATATATAGAAATTACTGAAATGAACTTGTCATCGTTCGGCGACTTTTACCTTCCCGTCTGAACCACCTGCACAATATTTATCATGTCCTTTCCTGCCACGAAGACACAAGTTAGCTTGCACAGGTTTAAATATACGAGGGGATCACTGGCATGATGCCATAAGGACAATAGTCATGACGAGGATGGTATGCAACGAAAGAACATGGTGCTCTACAAACCATCTCGTCAAGAACAAGAGACTAAACTAGAAGTTCCGTCCAGATCGGATCGATGCCAGTGCCCCAGCGACCGTCCGCAAGAACTATGACCTTGTGCACAAGTTGTCCGTGATCAAACGACGTCTATATTAAGTTAACAATTCATGCAGTTGAGGCAACACGAGTACAAGACAAGTAGCATGGCATGATTCATTTTGCATAGTCTTCCTGAACAATTTATTGTATAACAATGTGTGTTCCATACTTAGCACAATTTATAGAAGAAGTATACATTCTAACTAAAATTGATGCATGTATAAAACATTCTAAACGAACTGGCACGCAATAAGATAACCGTTCACAAGTTGATTGACAAGCATAAAGTAGTCCAAGTCTATTCATTTTGATCTTGACATCTTTTAGTTATTTTGATATCGTTTGATCGGGGCAAACAAGAATGCAAGATTTTAGATGTGAAGACTTAGAAGAAGGGTCAACTGAATCGAAAATAGCCATTCACAAGTTGGTTGAAGAAAGGAAAGGAAAGAGATGCTTCAAGACTCCGTTCGCACGTCGCCTACTGCACGATCACCTGCATTGCCACGAACAACTGATCAATACCTCTTCTACTCTTTCCAAGCTCGAAATTGAAGTGCAGTTCAACGAACGAAAATAATGAATCCATCGAAACCGTTCAAGAAAACACAAACAAATCCGAAAACTAACTCAAAGCACGAAAACTACAAAACGACAGCGAAAACTAGGCAAGAAAACTTGCAGCGGAGATGTCCCTCTTGACTCTGCCGCTAAGTCCATCCTCGGGGCACGATCCACTAAATATGAAAATCGATTCCGAAGAAGCAAATCCATAACGAGGATGAGTTCTTGATTCAATCTATCCCGATCGAACGATACCGACTTGTATTTCTTAGCCGCGCTCCCGGAATAGGGGGAACGGGGCACCACAAGCGACGTGCTAAATGCAAAGTACGCCAACAAAGCGCCACTTTACGTCCTTGAGCCCGAGTCTGAGTCGCTTAGCTCCTATGAAAATAATTCCAAGAACATATCAAAAAACATTAATGCTTTTATGAGAAGTTAATCTTTTTTCCTCCTAGGAAAACACCCCCACAGGGCACCCACGTGCCCCACCACACCACATGTGCACACCTCAACTCATACAAAGTATTATATTGAGATACCCACTTGGTGTTGTAGTCAATGTGGGACTATCTTTACTAGTCCAAAGACAAAAACATCAACATTATGTTGTTGGTCAAATACATACCATGGATCTACCCTTGTTGGGGGTTGAACAATAGTTGGGAATTGAGGAGCCACCACAATTGGAACCTTTGATAAGGAGATAGCTATTGTTGGAGGTGGGTTGGAAGGAGAAGAAGTGACATGTTGCCATTGGTGGTTGTAAGAGGGAGATGGCTTGAGTGGAGAAGGTGGGCTAGGTAGGGTGGAACAAGGTAACACTGAAAGTCAGGAAGAATTTCTTGACACAGAGCAGAGGATGACTTTGAAAGTTTTTAAGGGAGCACAAGACAGAGCCAGTGAGTGCTCAAGCTCCCACAAGCTTGAGAGTGCATCCTATACTAGGTAGTTTATTGCCATATACTAGTAGTTTATGTCTTAAAATCCAGTGGGGTTTCAAGCACCAACATGCTTGACAGTGCATCTACCCTTATAGGGTTGACAGGGTTTTTGGGAAGAACAAGAAGATTTTGAAGTTGTTACTTGTTTGATGGCAAATATATATGATACCAATAGAAAATAACCTGATAGCTCAATATCTCAAATTGGCCCAAACTAGACCCAATCTCCAATATAACTCAAATTTGAACTGGTGTCTGAACTAGTCCCAAGTCACTTGGAATCTACTTTGTAATGCAAACCCTAAGTGTTCATAGCCTCAGTGCCATCAGACAACAAAAACCTTCCTATATATTACATCTTTTTCCACAGCCTTTGCAGAGGCTAAAAGTTTATAACTTTGTGCATAAGCCGCATTGCACATCCCTTGTTACAATAAAGACTATATAAACTTGGAACTGGAAATTTACCTTCCCAAAGCTAAATCAAGTTCGAACTGTTGCATTTGCACTTGAAACAATGGCAAGACCATGCATTAGTGGCCTAACATGCATTAGTGGCCTAACAGCTATGAATCTTTGTCCTGGAAATCGTCTCTAGATAACTGAAGTACTTCTCAGATAGAGACGGTGGGAGAAAGTACTTATTTGCGCAGTTTGAATACCTGATGTTTTCTGTTTTGATTTCTCACAAATTGGACAAAGGGACTAGGTTGTCAAATCGCAATATGTATCGTGCATCGATTTGCTTACTTATTGTATTGTGTATTGTGTATCGTGTATCATATGATGCAGTAAATCTAGTAGTTTAGGTCTATACTTCTAAATACATATAGGAACATATTTAATATAATTCTCTCATAATTTTTTTCTTTACAGGTCCATCTAGTTTTAGAATACATATTCTTTAAGTATAAATTACATGACTCAAATAACAATAAGCAATAGTATCTATCAACCTATATGTATTTTATCGGATCAACTGATTTTGATACACAACAAATTGGTAGTATATCGTATTATAAGATCCGTATCATGTATCCTAAGATACTAACAACATAGAAAATGTGCTCAACACAATCGTTCTACTCTTTATGCTACTTCACTTTCACAGTGTCACAATCCTGTGTCATATGCTTACTTTCTCCGTACTTATATTAGCCCAACAAAACACTGAATGCATTATAATTAATTCACAAATTAACAATTAACAAGGACACCATTAGCATGGACACAATGCACAACACCAAAAACCTGGAAATATCTAAAGGCTTATATTTAATACAAGTTAAATCCTAACTGATAAAATCTAAAAATATTCTATCTAAAATAACCAAAAGATAACATCAAATATGTTATCCCAAATTTACCAAAGAATCCAACAAAACATGAAATTTTTTTGTAGTCGGGTTCTGAAAATACATACTTCAAACATGAAAAAAAAATCCCTATTTTCTCTTCATATCCACATAAAATCCCAACTTTCCCCACCACAACAGAAATCCCAGGCAGGGTTTAAGCGCAGAAGTTGCCAAGTTCGCAACTTTATCGAGCAAAGGAACCACAGCAGAATAAAACCCAGAAAGGAATATTGGGGAAACGGAGGAGGAGGAGCGTACGGGAAGTAGAAGAAAGCAATGAGGGACTTCTTCGGGTCCTCGCCAGTGGGCCTCTTCTTGGTGGCCTTCTGCTTTGTTATGGTGACGAGAGCTTTGCTCGTGTCCTCTCTCAAATCTTTCTGTTGAATCGATATTTGGCTCCAAAGTGATAACGAGCTGAACTCTTCCGTACCTGAGTTTCTGAATGACTTCTCCGATCTTACAGAGCTTCAACTTGTCGACAACGAATTCCGGAGATTCTTTTTGACCAACATATTTCGTCTCAAGAGCTTGACTCACATCAATTTGTATGAAAATCGGATACTTTCTGGCAACTTGTCCAGCTCTATTGGGCATCTCAACCCTTTGAAGACATTGGATCTTTTCCTGGATCCATCCCTCCATCTATCGAGGAGCTTCTCCGTCTGACATTGCGATTTGAGTAAAAATTCTCTATCTGGACAAGATCCAAGTTCAGCTTAGCTCTCGGGCCTCAAGTTTTTCAATCTCACTCGGAATGATTTCAACGACACCATCGAAACGGATTGGTTCAGAGGTCTCAAGAATCTTTCCTAAATAGATATATCGTACAATAGTCTTTCAGTACTAGACGGAGATGGAAATTCTTATCCGACAAAAAAAAATTATTGTATGATAGATCTATGTAAGAAAGTCGCGATTATTGTGACAACTTCCCGGAATATATCCTTTGCTATTTGTTGGGAGTAATGTCGTCCCATATTGACTACTCTCTCCAGAATATCGTCTCCTATGCATGGTTCCATAAAAATGTGCACAAAGGCCACCTCCTCCCCCTCCAACAAGATGATATCCTCCAATGAGCCCTTAAGTTGAACGACTTTGTTGCATCCGACGAGCCGCTGCATCACCGCGATCTCGTTATCTACTTTGATCCGGCCGTCTGAATTGTAGATAGGAATACTCTTACATCCTATTCTCTTGTCGAAGACTAGGCTGAAGTTTCTTTCGTATTTTCCGCTTCTATTCTTCTCCAGCAGCAACTCGAGATTGCATTCTTTAACAATGCTTCTCTTGGTTTCTTCGGATTTGGAGAGATTGGAGAGGTCTAGCTTCGGGGAGGTCTTTTGATTTGGGTTTTCCATCTAGGTTGTGAGTGAGTGAGGGGAGAACAATAAGAATAAGAAGAGAGAGTGTAAGAAGAAGAGAGATGTATGTAAGAAAAGAGAATAGGTAGAGGGAGGAATTTTATAGCGTTCTATCCGCATAGAAACCACATTGCTGTCCCAGTGCCACCTGCACCCAGCCACGTTTTTTTTATGTCATACTAAACAACCCGACAGTATCCCTTCTTTTTAGTTTTCTCTTGATCATCTCTCCTCCTCCTTCACACACCCTCCATTTTCTTTTCCTCCGCCTGTGAGCCGCCCTCGCGTACAACAACAGGCCGACCGATCTGCAGCAGAACCAGGTCCTCCTCTGTCATGCGACAGGAGGAGGACTTGACTTGGCATTAATGGCAAATGGAAAAAGAGAGGTAGTTGAAGTCAGGAAGTGAGAGATTCGACAGTCTATGTACTGATTACCTGCAGCTGCTTCAACCTCGGCGCTGGGCACTTTATAAAGGACTTTTAGGTAATTGGACATGTGCAGATTGAGATTGGCTTCTCTATGTTGCCTTTAAGTTTTTTTTTTTTTTTTTTTGGTTTTGTCTGTAGGGAGTGAGAGTGAGAGTGAGAGTGAGAGTGAGTAGGGAGTGAGAGTGAGTGTCGTTTGGATATTCTTTCTGATTTTTTTTTTTTTTTTTTTCTGAAAATAATTTTCTGAAAATAAGTTATAAAGTTATTTTTTGAGTATAGAAATTTTGAGTTTGCATTTGGTTACTTTTATCTGAAAACTAATTTTTAGAAATTAAAGTTTTTAAAATTTTTTTTTATTGAAATTAATTTTTCAGAAAATAATGTGTCCTTCTGTGTCCGACTCCACCCAAATTGTGTCTGCGTGAAGGTCATCGTCATCAACCCCCAACATCATTCGCCGTCCTCGGCATCTAAAAAAAATGCTAACCCTAACCCCACTATTGCAGCTCTCCACCACCGTCCTTGACCCACCCTAACCCTAACCCTAACGCGTCGTCGAGGTCGTCGAGTCAAGTCATCGAGTCCTCCGACATCGTGGGGTGGTCGACCACCGTTGAGGTCGTCGTCCACTCGAGCTCGATCCCTAACTCTAACCCCGACCACCGTCGAGATCTGGCCGCAAAGGCAGCCGTCATCGTCGTTGTCATCCTGTAACCCAACCACCGTCGTCGCCCTCGAGCTCGAGCACCGCACCGCTGTCGTCCTTATCCTCATCGACCCCACCGCCGTCGACGTTGTCATCCTCAACGACCCCACTGCCGTCGTCCTCGAGCTCGACCACCGACGTCGTAGCCCTCGAGCTCGAGCTCGAGCTCGAGCACCCCATCGCCGTCGTCGTTGTCCTCAGCGGCCCCACCGCAGTCGTTGTCGTCCTCAACGACCCCACCGCCGTCATCCTCGAGCTCGACCATTGCCGTCGTCGTCCTCGAGCTCGAGCACCCCGCTACCGTCTTCGTCGTCCTCAATGACCCCATCGTCGTCGTCCATTGGAAGAAGAAGAGAAGAGAGAGGAAGAGGGGGAAAAAATGAGAGAGGAGAGAGAGAGTTGAGAGGGGGTTGGGGTGGGGCCCGCAAATAGTGGAAAATTGTTTTCAGGAAACAACATTTTTCTTCTCCGAAAAAGCTAAGTTAAAACTTCGTTTTTGAAAAAAAATATTTCAGAAAACTGTTTTGTTGGTGGAGGCAGCCAAACGCTATTTAGCGGGTCGTTGGCTTTTAAACTCAGAAAACTAAGTTTAAAAGACCAACCAAACAGGCCCTGAGATGCGTTGTCATCATTTACACTAGTTACTTTGACGTGCAACGAGCACGTAAGGTTTTTTTTATATAATACATAGAAAAATTAGATAAAAATTTAAATTATGTTATAATATTTTAAATATAATTCGAATATATTTTACTTATGATTTATTATAAATGTGCTTTTATAATTTTGGATATGTCTTTAGTTAGATAATATCATTTAATTAGTTTAAATATAATATATATATTAAATATGTTTTAGAATTTATACATGTTCAGGTACTTAGAAAGATTTTTTTTTCAACTATAAGTACAGTAGTTAAAAAAATTATTAATTTTTTAAAATTAATTAGTGAGGATATAAATACGAATTAGACGACTTATTTTTGAGCCGTTTCTAAGCCGCATTATAATAGTAAAGATATACACTCCACTACACAGAAAACGTTGGGTGGGCTCAAATACATAGTCCACTACATACAAGACTTTGGGTGGGATGAAGCCAGCCCTTGCCCACCAGTAGCTCCGCATTTTCCCATGCTCGCTATCTGTTGGAACATCCAAGACCTTACGACCGATTAGAAACTACCAATCTCCTGCGTCTCCTGACCAGTGCCGTAACCTTTTAGAATTTTGCGCATCGCCACCACTGTCGTAGACTCGTTGACGATCGGTGTACCTCATCCTTCCTTGATTAGTTTAATTTCTATTGGATATTTTAAGCACAAGTAAAAGGATAATGTACGTGATGATAAGATGTTCTATTTATCAAAAAAAAATATCAACTAAACTATCTTGGGAAATAAAATATTGTAGTTATATATATATATATATATATATATATATATATATATATATAATGGAAAACCCTAGCAGAGAAAGAGCGGAAGGCGATCACGCCTCTGTCGGCGGCGGGAACATCGCCGGCGGGAACGTCGTCGGCGGTGCCAACCATGGTTTCAGAGAGGGCTGGGATCCTGGTATAACAGATGGGAACGGGAAATGGCTTGGTGATGGAGGGGGTTGGACTACAGTAGCACGTCAGAGGTGGATCCGACCTGATGGGGGAAATAGGATGATTAATGGTGGGAGGCGTTCGACCTTCGAGGAGGAGTTAATGAAGGAAGGCTGATTGGGGGCAACATAGGGCATGTATTAGGCGGGGGAGGACGGAGGTCGATTGCTGGACAGAGGAGAGGCACTTATCGTCATGAGACTAATGGGTGTGGGTCGGTGGCGACATTTCCGAGAAGGCCCAAGGCAACACCGGAAGAGAAGGGGAAGAGTATTGCAGAGGACTCCGGTGGAGGAGACCCGCTAAGTGGGGAACGTCGAGATATGTACATGAGTACTCCAGGGACCAAGACCCCTCAGATGAATAGATCATGGGCAGATATTTGCAACCTAGGGTCGTCATCTGGCAGCCCTGTGATGAGATACGTTGAGCCAAAGAAGGTAGTGGACAAGTATCGTTCGTCGTTCCTTGTGTTTGTCATTTTATATCATAACGAGAAATGAGAGAACTGGATTTGATTTAACAAATTAAGAAAGTACAAAGAAGAGTCGTATGAGACAATCTAAGTACAAATTTGTTCCTAGGGGGTGACGATGGAGGGTTAGGACTGTAGCAACTCTCTTTACTCTGTAGACGATCCGATGAGGAAGCTTTTCTCTCCCTCTTGAGTGTAGATTCTCCGATAGCCAGCCTTTTTCATAAGGGTAGTACCAT
Source organism: Iris macrosiphon (assembly GCA_036927795.1). Lineage (NCBI taxonomy): Eukaryota > Viridiplantae > Streptophyta > Magnoliopsida > Asparagales > Iridaceae > Iris > Iris macrosiphon. The sequence goes on along the minus strand of JAYESA010000016.1, from coordinate 98,750,402 downwards.
GCTATTTATAGTCATATTTGTGGCCGCATGGATTTTAGGCCACATGGATGGAGAGGTTTGTCACGTGTCCCCTCTCAACGGAAGGGTGCTACAACTATGCATGGGAATCCAGGCTTTGCTGCCACGTGAACATTTGTTGTTTATTGAGTATCTACACGGTTCTCAACTATGTAGGTGCGACTTAGTCAAATGGACACGTGGCCGCTATTTGGTTGGAGAGGACTACTCAGTTGTAACAACAATACTTGGTCGACGTGAAATCTGGGACACATGTGGCCAAAGACGCACGGGACGCACGGAGTCTGGAACGCATGGGGCCAGAGACGCAAGGACCGCATGGAGTCTGGAACGCATGGGCCAGAGTCGCGTGTGACGCATGGAGTCTGGGACGCATGGTCCAGAGATGCATGGACCGCATGGAGTCTGTGATGCATGGAGTCTGGGACGCATGGGTCGAAACCGCATGAGATCTTCTATCGTATTGTACACGTGGCTCTGCACCATCCTTGGGACTTCTGCCTCTTAGTGTGTTCTCGTCCTTCGAGGTGACCAGGAAAATCTTTTTTGTCAAGATTCTGTGTCAGGCGCCATCTTTGCTGTCAGGACGTCATGACATGTCGACCTGCGGCCAGTTGTCAGGACGCTTGTTTGGACCGCATGGGTATTCTTTTTCTGGGCCGCATGGTGTCCGTGCGATCCCTCTGTTGAGTTTTTATTTGGGGGGCGCATGGACGTCGGTCGGATGTCTGCATCTTTTCCATGCTTCCCCAGCATAGTCGCTACCGTGTTTGCCATTTTATATCCAAACGAGAACTGAGAGAACTTGATTTGATTTAACAAACTAAGAAAGTACAAAGAAGAGTCCTATGAGACAATCTAAGTACAAATTTATTTCTAGGGGGTTGACGATGAAGGGTTAGGAGTGTAGCAACTCTCTTTACTCCATGGACGATCTGGTGCAGAAGCTTTTCTCTCTCCCTTGAGTGTAGATTCCCCGATTGACAGCCTTTTGTATAGGGGTAGTACCCTGCTATTTATAGTCATATTTGTGGCCGCATGGATTTCGGGCCGCATGGATGGCGAGGTTTGTCATGTGTCCCCTCTTAATGGAAGTGTTCTACAACTATGTACGAAAATTCGGGCTTCGCTGAACATTTGTTGGGATTTTGTTGTTTGATGAGTATCTGGACAGTTCTCAACTGTGTAGGAGCAACTTGGTCAAATGGACACGTGGTCGCTATTTGATTGGAGAGGACCACTCAATTGTAACAGCAAGACTTGGTCAAAGTAGAATCTGGGACACATATGGCCAAAGACGCACGGGACGCATGAAGTCTGGAACGCACGGAGCCAGAGATGCATGGACCGCATGGAGTCTGGAACGCATGGGCCAGAGTCGCATGGGACGCATGGAGTCTAGGATGCATAGGCCAGAGATGCATGGACCGCATGGAGTCTGGGATGCACACTACCAGAATAATTCAAATTAGCGATGCCTGAGAAGGTCGCTAAATGGCCTAAAAATATCGCTAAAAAAAGTAGCGAATTAGCGACGCTTTAATTAAGTCGCATTTAAGCTAGTCACTGACAGAAAAAATGTCGCAAAACGTCGCTATAGTGACGTTTTCTAGCGACGTATTTGCGTCGCTAATATTTTTCTTATTAGCGACGTTTAGCGACTCAACGTCGCTAAATTAGCGACGTATTGTGTGTCGCGAAACATCGCTCAATTTATTCTGTTTAGCGACGTTTTGCAACACATTAGCGACATTTTATTGACCTGGCAAATACTGCCATGTCAGCAATTAGCAACGTTCAGCGACGTATTCAGCGACCTTTTAGCGACGTATTCAGCGACGTATTTAGCGACGTTGAGAAACATCGCTAAACGTCGCTAAATTTTCAATAAAAAAATAAAAAAAAGAATGTAAAATGGTTTTTAAACCAATCTTCCTGCAGTTTATGAATTCATAATTTATATAGATAGACCCAGAGCAACCCTCCGTTGAATTCCCTGGGTTCGCTGACCCCTTCGGTAGAACACTCAACACCGGTATATAAAACCAACACCACTGCCATTACCGCCCCTCCTCTTTACTAACACCGACACCACTCCACCACATCTGAATACTATTGCAGCTATGTTGTACCCAAGCATGGGTACACTCTCCTCTAATCCTAACACTCACCAACACACATCAACACCACATAATATATATATATATATATATATATATATATATATATATATATATATATATATATATATATATATATATATATATACTCTAATTGTTGTTGTTCCATTTTATCAGTTGTACCTATATTTCCTACAATAAAACACAGGCACACCCTTACTCGAGCTTACACTGACACTGTGAACACTTGCACAGTTTCCCTCACTCACACACTGTCACCCTCATTTTTCCAACTAAGGGTAGTTTAGTAATTTGATATGGGTATTTAATTTTAAGAATAAATATTGAATATTTGTGTGATTATTGTATTAATTAAGTTGAGCTATGATTAGTGGACTTGTATAAACTAGTTATTAGAGACTTGTGTCTTTTGTTAGTTAGTTAGAGAGACTAGCCAATATTAGACTTAACACATATGGACCTAGTTAGATTTATCATGACAATTAGTGAGCCCAACTTGGACCCAAGACCATTAGTCATTCCACTAATTAAATTAAGGATAATTAGTTTAATTATAATTAGTTAGATACTTCCAAAAATATCCACCCTTAATTATTTCTCATAATACATTATGTAGGGGTGATGGGTTGTTAGCAGTAGGACTGTGTGGTATTGGAGTGTGTGGGGGTTACATTGTGCTCGAGTAGTTGTGAGGGGGTCAGGTTTTACATAAGAGTAGCAATAATTGCAGGATCAGCAACTACATGTCTGTGCAGTAGCACAACAACATATGCTTGACAGTGCAGGCAAGGGGGAGCTCGAGATGTAGCAGACTACAACTGAAACAGCAGCAGTGACTGCACTCAGTTGTAATATGCAGTGAAGGGAAAGGATAGCAATATGCAGCAGCAGCTAAGTAGTAGTAGTAGTAGTAGTAGTAGTAGTAGTAGTAGTAGTAGCCGTGCACATTCGTGCACTGCCTATAGGCAGGCAGTTGCAGTAGCACCCGGAGCAGTAGAAATAGTAGTAGGTGTCAACAACATGGAGGGGAGATTAAGTGTTACATCAGTGTGAGTGTGTATGTGAGGTTAACCTTGAGTGTATGGTGTGTATAAGTCTGTGTGCAGGAAATTTTTTTGGTGATAGTTGATCAAGGAAGTTCAGTGGAGGGAAGAAGGGTTGATACTCGAGTATCCTTGATACTCAGGAAGTATCCGATACCTAAAAGAATGGGATAGGTTATGTTGAGAATTCAGTTGTGGATTGGTGTATTTAGATATCAGTTAGTATCATAGCTAAGTATTAGTTTAGGTTTAGTCCTTGTGTAAGGATTGATGGATGACGACCAGGTCAGAATACTTTGTGCAGAGGTGTGGGATATTGGGGTCTTAGTACCACTGATGAATGAATTATCTGATACATTAAATTCCAGATAGATATAGACTTGAAGGATAGCAAGATGTGAAGGTGATGTAAATTAGAGTATCAGAGCATTGGGAAAGTAGTTGGTGAAGTATCAGATATTGATATCAGTTGGAGCTTGAATATACTCAAGTGTAGCATCAACATTGGAACTAGAGTATCACCTGGAGCAATGACTTGTGTACCTGAGAACACACAAACTGAGGTGTGTATCAGTGTATTGAGTTGCTTGTGTATCCTGGGTATTTTAGGCAGCAATCAATGCAGAAGTTAGAGGGTAGTGCAATTAGGTATCAGTGTAGTTGGGGGATCAGTTAACAGTTAGTATTATTAGTGTTAGTGAGTATATAGTGTAAGTTGTGTCAGTTAGAGTGGTAAGTTGGTTAGTGTATATATTGTGTATTAGTTAGCTATATATATATATATCTATATATTGAGTATATAGTATAAATTTTGTGTTTATTGTGTGACTTATAATAGTTCATAAAAATAGACAGACCCAGAGCAACCCTCCGTTGAATTTTTGGGTACGAAATATCACAAAATTATATGAAATATCACAGTCACACAATAAACACAAAATAAAAGTATCACAGTCACACAAAAAGCACAATATAAAAGTATCACAATAACCATAATAAAAGTATCACAGTTACACCATAAGTCTTATCCAATTTCTCATTCTCTCAAGGAAATCCAATACGCTGGGGCAGAACCCAGTCCCTCAGATACTTTGCATAAGCAGGGTCTACTCCATCAATCTCCGCTATAGGTGCTCGGTGACTGAAATTCCCACTCTGAGTTGGTGCCTGCCCAACAGTAGGAGGCACCACTTCCTCCTTAACAGTAGAAGTTGCCACTTCCTCCTTAACAATCGCTTCTAATTTAACAGTAGGAGGTATCTCTTCCTCCTTAACATTCACTTCCTCCTTAACAGTAGGAGGTATCACTTCCTCTTTAACAGTAGGAGGTGCCTCTTCCTCCTTAACAGTAGGAGGTGCCTCTTCCTCCTTAACAGTAGGAGGTGCCTCTCTCAAGCGACATGCACGTGCTCGGGTCATAGGTGCCATTTGGCAAGATAGATGAAAACAAATAATATAATTGATAACATATATTAATATATGTATCCATATAGTTAAAATAGATGTTACGTTCCACATTAAAAATATAGTACAAAATTTAGTTGTTATATGTTCATGTTATTGTACTCATAGATAGTGTTTTCTTGTTGCAATTTAGACATTTTATATTGTTAATGAACAGGGGGGAATGGAATTGTGTAATGTATGGGTTCAACAGTGCATTTGATAGTGCTAGTAAGTAGTATCTAGTAAAATATCTTTTAAGATAATGTTGTGAGGTTGAAGTATATTACATTGGTGAGATAGTGGTAAATAGGAGCTGGTAAATAGGAGTGCCACAAACACGTGAGTTGGCCTCTAGTTCACTATTATTTAGCTACATTTTGTCATAGTTGTTGTGTAATGTATGGATTAGGGATGTGTTGCAATCGGGGTAGGGTGTGTGTTGCTGTCAGATGTTGGTGCACTGCATTAGACGTCTGGACTGATACCAAAGTATCAATCATAAAGAGTATCAGTTAAATGGTTGACTGTCAAGTGGCAGTGTGAGTGATTGTGTGTGAGGGAGTGTGTTACAGGTGTATGTGGGGAGTACAGTATCAGTCAAGTGACTAAATCCAGAAAGAGGTGCCAAGTGAAGCACAGTGGGGTATATATATATATATATATATATATATATATATATATATATATATATATATATATATTAGTGTTTGTTATTAGAGTGTATGTATCTTAGTGTATATGAGGGTTTGCAAAAAATTAATAAAAAATTAAAAATTAAAAATTAAAAATTAATAAAATTAATAAAAATTAATAAAGTCAAGAGCATATTAATTAAAAATTAATAAAAAAATTAATAAAAAAATCTTTTACTGACTTAATTACAGTTATTATAAGTTGGTATAGCAATATGTCTATAAGACGTGAAACAAAAACTGAGAAATACCAATACTCCACGACAAAGTTCCATTGCTATAAAAGAGGGATAATCCACACTTTAAATTGCCAAACAGCCACTATTCAAAACATTTTCCACCTACGCAATGCAATATTTAAGTATATTTTGTATGGGTAAGGTTACTACCATAGCATATCAAATTACTTAAATATTACATTGCATGTACCAATTATGAAGAAGAAGAAAATATCAATAAGAACAAGGCTGCTAATTAACATGTACAACAAGCTAATACATGTACCATAAGCTTTAAGGAGAACGAAGTGAGCAAACAAGAACTATTTGAATCTTATATTAGTAGTTAAATGAATCCATATCAAATAAAGTTGTCCAAATGCTTGAGCCAACAAGAATAGTTTGATGCATGTTTTGACAAAAAATAACGCAATCTAAATTGACATGAGTTGAAACCAAACCACATATTCAGTTGATAGGAAATAAAAAGCATCATAGAAAATAAATTCTTCACACATTTATTACAAATGTCTAACTTTGACAAGACATAAAACTGAGTAATGGCCAAAATAGGACAAAAATCATATCACCATCTCAATGGACAAACTTTTAAAGCAAAACCTTCAACAGTAGGTTTAGCAGTCTGCAGTAGCCAATGCAACAGCTCGTGCAGCAAGAAGCATCAGCCCAAGTTGGATACGAGTTCTAGTAGAAGTCAATACCGTATCGTGTCTCGACTTTGAAGAGTCATTCCCGTGTGCGTGTATACGACTCTTCTTGAGTCAAGATCTGCATCATATTATATACGATACAGATACGCAAGGTTGCGTCTAAACTCAGACAGCTAACTAGAAGAGAGATAGGGTTAAGGTCTGTGTCATATTTCATTTCATGTCATGTCAGTGTATGTGTTTGTGTCATATCCCATGTCATGTCTATGTCATGTCTTGTCTATGTTTGTGTGTGTCCGTATCAGTATTAGGTTTAGTGTCCGCATGTGTTAGTGTGTCCGCATGCGTGTGTGTGTGTGTTCGAGTTAGGGTTAGGGTTAGTGTGTGTCATGTCATTTTGTGTCGTGTCATGTTAGAGAGAGAGAGAGAGACAGAGAAAGGAGACAGAGAGAGGAGCTCACCGAGTGAGGAGGATGGGAGCTGGAGAGAGGAGAATGCCGGAGGGAGGAGGAGCCGCCGGAGGAAGGAGGACACCGGAGGGAGGAGGGGAGCCGGAGGAAGGAGGAGATGACGGAGGAGGAGCGGGACGCCGAAGGGAGGGAGGAGGACGCGGCCGGAGGGGGTCGCCGAGGTGGGGCGCTGGGAGGGAGGAGGGGACGCCGGAGGGAGGGAGGACGCGGCCGAGGAGGGGACGCTGGGTTAGTTTTTTTTTTTTTTAATTTGGGAGAATCGAAGGAAATGGGGGGGGGAGATAAATTCGTCAACCCTAAATGAAATAAATTAGCGACGTTTAGCGACGCTAACTTATGACGTCGCTAATAAAAATATTTAGCGACATCATAGACGTCGCTAAAGACGTCGCTAAATATCTAAAAGAGTAACGTCGCTAAATACGTCGCGAAACGTCGCTAAATCATATAAATCAGCGACGTTTAGCGACCTTAAATAAACTTATAGCGACAATTCTTTTAAAAAACTAAATTAGAGTCGTTAAACGTCGCTATATATCGCCAAACAGTGACTTATAGCGATGTTATTATTTGGAGTCGCTGATATCTTTAATATTAGCGACGTTTTACTTTGACGTCGCTAAAAATGTCGCTAATCCCGCAATTTTTAGTAGTGGCATAGGCCAGACGAGCATGAGATCTTTTGTCGTATTGTACACGTGGCTCTACACCATGTAAACCCCTAATCCTGGAAAACCATTTTTTTTAATTAATTAATAATTGAAATATAATAATTATGAGCTAATTAGGAGAAATAGATTTTATTTAATTTTTATTTTAGGCGTTTGTGCATTTAGGGGATTTATGGAGTCATTATAAATTTTTCCTAAATTATTTCATATAGAAGACCCTTTGGACAGTTGTTAGCTTAATGGTATACATTAATACAAATTCTAGATTTTTCTATGTATATATATATATATATATATATATATATATATATATATATATATATATATATATATATATATATATATATATACATATATATTTTTAAAAGAAAAAGAAAAAGAAAAAGAAAAAGATAATTCTAAATGGATCCTTAAAAACTACCCAAACCCTACCCTAACTAACCTACCCGCTACCCCCAGGAGCCCGGCCCGCTGGAATGAAAGCAGCAGCGCCTCCCCCCGCGTTTGACCTCATGATCTCCCTCTATTTCCTATATATATACATCCATTCGAACCGAAAACCTAACCCTAATTCATCCTCTACTCCTTCCCATCTGACCGACGAGAGCCGCCGAGACCAACGTCGCCTGACAGCCGGAGAACCGCCCAGAACCGTCGCACGACGACTGTGACCCCGTGCAACCCCGCGCAACTGCAGAAAGTTACAGCAACTTACTTGTGTTCCAGCCCTGATTTCCGCCACCTCGCTGAACCAAACTCGACCCCGTCTTCACCGGTACGTTCACCACTTAACCTCCTTCAATATCTGTATGTTAGTTGACCTCGAACATCGCGTAACCCTAGGAGAAAACAACGTCTAAGTTGACGGAAAAAGATAACTTTCGGGTATCGCAGAAAACTGCAGTAACTACCTATGTTCCCGGATTCGTATCTCCCACCACAGAGATTCGAATTCAATTTTTCTTTTTGGTATGCGGAGACCACTTGACCTAGTTTAATTTCTGTTAATTACATTAATTTGTTAACTGCTGTATGTAGAATTAAATTCGTTAGAAAACCCCAAAATCCTACTTTTTTTAGATTTCCAAAAAATGTAAAATGGACCGCGTCCCGCCAAACGGGACAGCCCCGCCGTGTACCAAGTATACCAAAAGGTGCGCGCAGCATACCCGAATATGTGAGAATTTACGGAAACTGATTCGGACGCGTGTGCGCGTCGGAATTAGCCCGTATCTGCGGACAATTCTCGTGTCGCAACTTTTGCGAAAGTCCTCTATATTTTGTGCACGCTCGTCAAAATGCGACGAAACTTGCGCCACTAGACTCGTAGTAATGCGCTGGTCCTGTGACCCAATTTTCACGTAATTCTAAGACAGTTGACCAAGTCACCAATTGGCGGGCCCCACGGTTCTTTTTGGGCGAATTGGTGTTCGGCTCATCGGAATCCAAAAATGGACGTACCGTTGAGTTCGTATTGACGTCTAGAATTGGTTTGACCTATAATTTGTCCCATTTAGAGACCTTTACGCCTGGTACGCTTATCAGTGCAAAGTGGGCCATATGTGGACCCGCCTTGACTCGAAATTATCGTTTTGCCCCTGTGTCCAAATTGGACAAAAGGGTAGTATTTTCTAGCTATCTCGCTTATTCTGGAAATGTTAGTGATGTCTATTTCAGCATCCGAAGATGTTTATTCCGAGGCCGCAGCTTCTAATCATGTGTGCGTGACATCTGGACGTTACACTTTGCAGCTTTCTTGCCAGGTAAGTATACCTTGCCAAATTGTTTACAGTACTTTGCATGCTATTTATATTTTTGTTTATTGCCTATGTAGTTTCGTTCAGTTATATTCATTGCATGTGTAGTTCATTCAGTCAATACTATATATATTAGATATGTTGACACACACTTGACACCTAGTATCATGGGAGGACAATCATTAGGCGTATGGGCTCTTAACCACTCTGGTAAACCGTAGTATATAGCTCGCACTACGGGCGTGTGTCGCGCTGGTCGCTACCCCCGCGGTATGTCGATTTCTGATGTCCACTGACGTGTGTGTGAGTTGTGAGGATTAGATCGAGTAGCCTACCCTTGCACATACCTCGAAAAGTTGTCCTCATTTGCATTCATATAGATTGTCTTGTACAGCGTACTTATATATTTTCAAACTTTATGCATGTTTACTGTATTCAATTGACTTGCTTCTATGTATCTTGTTATGTCCCTCTGAGGACCTGGTCCCTTGCCAGGTATAGACGATCAGGAGTATACGCAAGAGTACAGGCCTGGACATGACGCACTATTTTCTACCAAGGAGGTCTTACCTTCTGAGCATCGTTGATTATATCTAGTGATGGATCTTCTTAGTTGATACACTTCTGTCATCACCTTATTTTTTATTGAAGATTTTATACTCCTCTCTCATTTTAGTTTTGGATATAGTCTTGGTAGTGGATTTGTCTCCACCCGACTATTATTTTGGATATTTCAGACTTATTATTCTAGTTTAGTATTTCTTTTCTATGACTTGTTGTATGGATGAGATTAGCATATCTGTGACTTGTGACACTATATATACCACATGTGAGTTTATATTCATATTACAGCGTACGTGTGTATTATGGTATCCATATATTGGAGTTGACATATACAAACGACTGGCATGCTTACGTGTTCCTAGTCCTATGTATTTTGGGACTGGGGCGTGACATATTTTTGTGGTGGCCCTTGCAGGTCGAGAGCATATTGTCTCGATTACGTTACTGTACCGAGCAAGCCTGCACCTAGGATTAGAATTTTAGGTCTCATCCACACTTGACTATAACTTACCTTCCTCCCAACATATCCTACTTAAGTTCTTGCATCCTTCTTGATTCATGTACTCTTTCTAATCCTTCGTCCATCTTTTGCAAAGAGATAAATTTGTATAACGGACAAGCCGCCACCGGGGACAACACGTCTCCAGGGGACGACGACCAATCTCCAGGAGAGACCTCAACACTCTTCTTCCCGGACCGGATGGACTGACTAGCAATCAAATTCCATTAACTCCTTCCACGATACCTGATGGGACCCTTCCAGCTTTATCAGCACCGCAGGATGGCCAGACACAGCTGTTTCAATTCTTCTAGATGATAATACAGGAACAGAGGCAGCAAGCAGCAGAGCAGAGGCTAGAATTTCTGGCAGCACTTGAGAGAATGGCTGCACTAGCCCCTACACCAACCAAGGTGCTAGTTTCAGTACCACAAGCTCGGGTTGGTCCAGTCAAGGACTTTGTGCAGATGGGCCCTAAGCCATATAAAGGCAATGAGAGTCCAGAGAAGACCATGAACTGGATTGCCAATACCAAAAAGTTGTTAGAAGCATCACAACTACCTATAGAACTATGGATGATAGGCGTAAGGACTCAGCTAGAGGGTAACGCGCATCACTGGTGGGAATCAATGGAGTGCCAATTGGGTACGCGTCAGACTTGAGAATAATTCTTAGAGTACTTTGAGAGAAAGTACTTCCTGGATACTGTGAGGGATGTGTTGTATGATCAGTTTCTACATCTAGAGCAAGGGAACAAGACAGTTGATGAGTATGACGCAGAGTTTAGCCGTCTCAGTAAGTATGGCACCGTCCTAATACCTAATGACTTGGAGAAGGCTAAGAGGTTTCACCGCGGGCTGACTTAGGAGCTCCAGCACTACACTAGCTCACAGTCCCGGATCTCTTATGTCGAGTTATTGACAGAGGTCAGGATTCAGAAGGCCATCAGCAGGGGAAACAGAAATCAACAGAGAAGTCACCAAGGACCAGTAAGGACGCAGCAAGGAGGACCCATTCGACACCCTTTGATGCGCCAACAACCAGATAGTGTCGTACCATATCCAACCAAGGACCCCCATACTTGTCACTTTTGTGGTAAGATAGGTCATAGTCATAGAGACTGTCATTGTCGATTGGGGCTGTACATGATATGTGGATCAAATCACCATCAAACCCGAAGATGTCCTCAGCAGAACCAGAGGCCTATGGCATTAGAATCAGGAGCACCGCATACACCCTCAAGTATAGGAGACTAAAGGGACCCACCGCTGCTTCTACAGTCTGCACAAATGGAGGAGACTAGACCCCAGTTGAACAACCAAGGACAAGGCCAAGCACTCATTATGACAAATATGTGAGAACAGACACATAAAGCCGTAGATACAGGTAAGACATTTTAGTTATATTGTCATTGCATACTCATAACCCCATTGTGACACAAGATCTTAGATTTACAAATAGATATAGAATTATATATATAGTACTTTAGCAGTTATGAGGATATATTTCTATTCTAACCAGATGGCATACACGCGATGCTAATGGATGACGTGAGTAGAAGTAGTAGTATTCTTTCCCTATCCTTATCTCGCCCTCTTGGGTGACTCATCCTCTCTTCTATATATCCATTCCTTATCTCGTGCTTAACTCTTCCTATCATAGTTGTATCTTTTTGTGCCATTATAAATTATTTGATTTATATCAACCTCACCCTTATTTTGTTAGTTAAAACATAAATGTGTTAGTAATGCTTGATAACTAAGGACGAGTTCTTAATAATAACCCTTATGTATATGCACTATAGCAATATCTGTATTCTTTATTAGTTTAACCCTTAAGTAGCATCAATTAGCATAATAAAAATTTGTTAGATTGTTTGAAGTAGGTCATACTCCTAATAGTTTTAGTCAAGACCTTAAGTGTTGCCTTAAAACTTAGACTATGCCTAGGAAAGAGTTGAAGGCACTTGTTACGAACTGATGACTATGACAAATCGCTGGCGAGGTAGCGACAGTTGCAGCCAGACGATTATGGTAGAGTAGTCGAATTACTTGCAGCCATATTGGCCAGGTAGCATGGCAGTATTAAACTACGATACTTGACGGTTACGGAGAAAATTCATAGTTACGAGATTCCAGACAGGTATCCCAAGATTCTCGACCCAATAAATATATTTACCTTACAACCTAGACAATAGCTTCAAGAGACCTTGACTACTAGTAGAATTCTTGTAAGTTGGGTAGTGTAAGATGAGTAAAAATAGAATGGTGTATGGGAAATAAATGAGGAAGTGTTAGAATGGCATACCATGACTTTTAGGAAGCACTGCTAGATACCAATGTAGTGTAATAGCTATAGTGATTATTATGAATATGGGTTAGTGTCAATTTCGAGGACAAAATTTTTATAAGTTTGGTAGAATGTAAAACCCCTAATCTTAGAAAACCGTATTTACTTTTTTTAATTAAATAATAATTGAAATGTAGTAATTATGAGCTAATTAGGAGAAATAGATTTTATTTTATTTTATTTTAGGCGTTTGTGCATTTAGGGGATTTATGGAGCCATTATAAATTTTTTCTAAATTATTTCATGTTGAAGACCCTTTGGACAGTTGCTAACTTAATGGTATGGATTAATACAAATTCTAGATTTTTCAATGTATATATATATATATATATATATATATATATATATATATATATATATATATATATATATATAAGAAAAGAAAAAGAAAAACATAATTCTAAATGGATCCTTAAAAACTACCCAAACCCTACCCTAACTAACCTACCCGCTACCCCCAGGAGCCCGGCCCGCCGGAATGAAAGCAGCAGCGCCTCCCCCCGCGTTTGACCTCACGATCTCCCTCTATTTCCTATATATATACATCCATTCGAACCCAAACCCTAACCCTAATTCATCCTCTACTCCTTCCCATCTGACCGACGAGACCGCCGCCGAGACCACCGCCGCCTGACAGCCGGAGAACCGCCCAGAACTGCCGCACGACGACCGTGACCCCGCGCAACCTCGCGCAACTGCAGAAAGTTACAACAACTTACCTGTGTTCCAGCCTTGATTTCTGCCACCTCGCTGAACCAAACTCGACCCCATCTTCACCGATATGTTCACCACTTAACCCCCTTCAATATCTGTATATTAGTTGACCTCGAACAACGCGTAACCCTAGGCGAAAACAACGTCCAAGTTGACGGAAAAAGATAACTTTCGGGTCTCGCAGAAAACTGCGGTAACTACCTATGTTTCCGGATTCGTATCTCCCACCACAAAGATCCGAATTTGATTTTTCTTTTTGGTATACGAAGACCACTTGACCTAGTTTAATTTCTGTTAATTACATTAATTTGTTAACTAATGTATGTAGAATTAAATTCGTTGGAAAATCCCAAAAACCCACTTTTTCTAGATTTCCAAAAATTATAAAACGGAGCAAGCTCCGCCAAACGGGACCGCCCCGCCGTGTACCAAGTATACCAAAAGTTGCACGCAGTGTACCCGAATATGTGAGATTTTGCGGAAACTGATTCGGACGCGTGTGCGCGTCGGAATCAGCCTGTATCCGTGAACAGTCTCCGTGTCGCAACTTTTGCGAAAGCCCTGCGCATTTTGTGCATGCTCGTCAGAATGCGACGAAACTTACGCCACTGGACTCATGGTAACGCGCTGGTCCTGTGACCCAATTTCATGCAATTCTGAGACAGTTGACCAAGTCACCAATTGGCGGGCCCTACGGTTGACTCTTTGGGCGAATTGGTGTTCGGCTCACCGGAATCCAAAATTGGATGTACCGTTGAGTTCGTATTGACGTCTAGAATTGGTTTGACCTATAATTTGTTCCATTTAGAGACCTTTACCTTTGGTACGCTTTTCTGTGCAAAGTGGGCCACATGTGGACCCGCCTTGACTCAAAATTACCGTTTTACCCTTGTGCCCAAATTGGACAAAAGGGTAGTATTTTCTAGCTATCTCGCTTATTCTGGAAATGTTGGTGATGTCTATTTCAGCATCCGGAAACGTTTATTCCGAGGCCACAACTTCTACTCCTGTGTGCGTGACATCTGGACGTTATACTTTGCAGCTTTCTTGCCAGGCAATTATACCTTGCCAAATTGTTTACAGTACTTTACATGTTATTTATATTTCTATTTATTGCCTGTGTAGTTTCGTTCAGTTATATTCATTGCATGTGTAGTTCGTTCATTCATTACTATATATATTAGATATGTTGACACACACTTGACACCTAGTATCATGAGAGGATAATCATTAGGCGTATGGGCTTTTAACCACTCTGTTAAACCGTAGTATATAGCTCGTACTACGGACGTGTGTCGCGCTGGTCGCTACCCCCGCGGTATGTCAATTTCGGGAGTCTCGCTGGTCGCTACCCCCGCGGTATATCGATTTCTGATGTCCACTAACATGTGTGTGAGTTGTGAGGATTAGATCGAGTAGCCTATCCTTGGCCATACGTCAAAAAGTTGTCCTCATTTGCATTCATATAGATTGTCTTGTACAGCGTACTTATATATTTTCAAACTTTATGCATGTTTACTGTATTCAATTGACTTGCTTCTATGTATCTTGTTATGTCCCTCTGAGGACCTGGTCCCTTGCCAGGTATAGACGATCAGGAGTATCCGCAGGAGTACGGGCCTGGACCTGACGCACTATTTTCTGTCGAGGAGGTCTTACCTTCTGAGCATCGTTGATTATATCTAGTGATGGATCTTCTTAGTTGATACACTTCTGTCATCACCTTATTTTTTTATTGGAGATTTTATACTCCTCTCTCATTTTAGTTTTGGATATAGTCTTGGTAGTGGATTTGTCTCCACCCGACTATTATTTTGGATATTTCAGACTCATTATTCTAGTTTAGTATTTCTTTTCTATGACTTGTTGTGTGGATGAGATTAGCATATCTGTGACTTGTGACACTATATATACCACATATGAGTTTATATTCATATTACAGCGTACGTGTGTATTATGGTATCCATATATTAGAGTTTTCATATACATACGGCTGGCATGCTTACGTGTTCCTAGTCCTACGTATTTTGGGACTGGGGCGTGACACACCATCCTTGGGACGTCTGCCTCTTAGTATGTTCTTGTCCTTCTAGGCGATCAGGAAAATCTTTTTTATCAGAATTCTGTGTCAGGTGCCATCTTTGATGTCAGGACGTCATGTCAGGTCGACCTGCGGCCAGTTTTCAGGACGCTTGTTTGGACCGCATGGGTATTCTTTTTCTGGGCCACATGGTGTCCATGCGATCCCTCTGTTAAGTTTTTATTTGGAGGGCGCATGGACGTCGGTCGCATGGTTGCATCTTTTTCATGCTTCTACACCCTGTTGAGGAAATAACAGAGGTGACGAAGTTCTGGCGGAACACTCTGGTGTTGTATGTTCTGGGCGATAAGCTATTCTACGGACAGATAATGGCCTATGCGCTTCGGGTGTGGCGGCCAAAGGGAAGTATGGAGATACATACCAGGAAGAACGGGTTCTACATCATCAGGTTTGGATTACATGACGATGTTGAGCGCATCATTAAGGGTGGACCGTGGACATTCGATAGACGTCTTATTATTCTGAAGGAATGGACCCCGGATTCCATGTGTGAGAAGGATGTTTTATACACGGTGCCCGTGTGGATCAAGTTCCCAAAATTTCCAGTGAAGTATTGGGGAGTTCCTTTATTGATGCGGCTGACAAGCTTGATAGAAAAACCTATAAAGGCAGATGATGCTACCACGTACAGGTCAAAGTTGATGTATGTGCGGATATTTGTGGAGATTGATGCGGGGAAGGAGCTACCTCGTATCTTAGAGTATGACGTCCCTAATGGGCAGGTGATCCAACATATGGTGGAGTACGAGTGGGTTCCCCCGACTTATACAAAGTGTGCCTGCTTCGGACACAGTGTGGCGGTGTGCAAAGCATCTGAAGAAGGTGCACCACTCCGGGCGGCCATGACTGCGGTGTTCCCATCAGATTCGGGGAGGACGGAGGATGGTCCTAGGGAACAACTGCAATTAGTTGACATAGATTATCTCAGCGGGATATAGGTGCAGCCGACCAAATTGGAGGAGGATTCGATCCCGGAGCAGGTAGAGGATATGATGGCTGACAAGAAAATGCACGTAAATGATAGGGTAGACCATGGGCAAGGACAAATGGTGGTGTTTCAGGCGAGTAGAGGAGTGGTTACGAGGGGTATGGCTGCTATGGATAGAGGGGATTCTTCGACATCAGGGAATGATTAGGGGGAAGGCTTCAGAAATTGGAAAAGACATGCAAGATCCATTCTGGAGGAGACCCGGCGAGCGGGATCTAGTGATGAACTGCCTGATCGGGTGATCTGTCATGATAATCCAGCATGGGAGCTACTTCTTGAGAAGTACAAGGAGGCAAACAAGGAAGAGACTCGGGATAAAGATATGAATCGGGTGGATTTAACACCCTCCCGGGTGCTAAATCTGATGGATGTCAAGGGGACTTACATGGTTAATAAATGTCTATTGTGACATGGAATGTACGGGAGGCATGCTCCATAGGCAGGTGGAAGGAAATTTGTGAATGCATAAGGAGAGGACGATGTAGTATAATAGCTCTTATAAAAACAAAGATAAAAGCTAAACATGTACTTAATTGGCGTACTCAGAACCCATGGGTGCATGTTCACAATCTCTCAATATGTAGTATGGCCCGGATTTGGGTCAGGTGGGATAGTTGCAGTTGGGGTGGGAAGGAGTTACTCATATCGGAGCAGTTGATAGCTATATATTTCTCTAATAAGGGTGGCTTTAACTTCATCTTTGGCGATGTATATGGACATAATGACCGTAGAAGCAGAGCTGACTTGTGGAGGGGTATAAATGATATTACCCGTATTGCAGAAGGCGCTGGATTGCCACTCCTCTTTATTGGGGATTTTAACGCCCTCTTGTTCAGAAAGGAAAAGATTGGGGGTCGCCCGGTCCCCGATTCTATTTTGCATGACTTCTAACAGTGCTTGATGTAGACTGGCCTTCGGGGGCTGGAACGAGCGGGCCACATATGGACATGGCATAATAAAGCTAAAAGTAAACGAGTTGCTTGCTAACTGGATAGGGTACTGGGAAACGGGAGTTGGTTCGATGCTTTTCCTAACTCGATGTCGGAAGGGCTTCCAGCAGGGACCTCCGACCACTTACCGATCCAGGTTAGCATTATTGCTTCTACATCGAGCCACCCTCGGCCATTCAGGTACGATAATAGTTGGCATCTGTCGGACGGTTACATGGAGGCAGCAACTCAGGTTACAGACTGTTGTCGACGGAACGACCCAGTTCATTATGGCGCATAAGCTGAAGGCGACCAAGGCAGCACTTCGGCAGTAGGGCCGGGAGCGTCCCCACACCCAAATGACGGCCATGGAGGATGAGCTTTAAAAGGTCCAGTCGGAGTTACAGACATTTTGGATGGGGATATAGGAGCTCGGGAGCACAAGTTGGCCCAGGATGTTAGTCTTCTACGGCTACAAGAGGAGATTCAACTGGCGCAACGGGCCAAATGCACCTGGCTCAAGGAGGGTGACCGATGCTCTAAATTCTTTCATGATGTAGTTCGTTCCAGGCAACAAATGAATGTTGTAACCCAGTTATTGGGTCCGAGGGGCAATCTGATTCAGTCGCAACAAGGCATCCAGGAGGAGGCGGTCAGGTACTTTGCTAATCTTTACTTTCAGACAGATTATACTAAATATTTTTCTGATATTAATTACAAGAGGCTAGTGACATCATTCAACGATTCTCTATTACTTGCTCCTGTCCGAATGAAGGAGGTGGAGGCTATTATAAAAGTTGCTGATCCAAATAAGGCTCCGGGACCGGATGGATTTAATAGTAAATTTTACAAAGTGCACTGGGATATTTTGAAGGAGCCGGTGTTGAAATCTGTTCAAGAATTTTTTTTAAGACGATAAGCCACTTCGCTAACTCGTTCCAAGATATCAAAAGGTCCAATGTACCTCGGACTCAGCTTGCCTCTGCCTCCGAATCTGATGGTACCATGAGTAGGCGATATCTTTAAAAACACATGGTCACCTTCCTTGAACTCCAAAGGTCTGCGGTGCGCATCTGCCCAATATTTTTGTCTGTCCTGTGCTGTACGCAGGTGGCTCTGAATCTGCTTGACTTTCTCCACTGTCTGTGTCACCAACTCTGGACCAAGTATCTGACGCTCTCCCACGTCACTCCAACATACTAATGACCTACACTTCCTGCCGTACAGTGCCTCATAAGGTGCCATCTGTATGCTAGCCTGGTAGCTGTTATTGTAGAAAAATTCCATCAAGTATAGATGGTCCTCCCAAGATCCTCTAAAATCGATCATGTACACTCTCAACATATCCTCTAGTATCTGTATCGTGCGCTCTGACTGGCTATCAGTCTGTGGATGATATACAGTGCTGAACTTGAGACGAGTTCCTAGACTCTCCTGCATACTCTGCCAAAAATGTGACATGAATCTGGAATCACGATACGATATAATGCTGACAGACACTCCATGTAGTCGTACTATCTGCCGCATATACATGTCAGCTAATATCTCCGTGGACTGCCCAACTCTGAAGGGCAAGAAATGTGCAGACTTGGTGAGTCTGTCTACAAAAACCCAAACTGCATCCTTCCCGCTAGGGCTCCACGGGAATCCTGTGACGAAGTCCATGGTAATGTGTTCCCACTTCCACTCGGGAATGGGAAGCAGCTACAATAGTCCTGCAGTCCTCTGATGTTCAGCCTTGACTTGTTGACAAACCAAACATCTCGCCATGAATCTTGCAATCTCTCTCTTCATCCCATGCCACCAAAAATGTTGTCTCAAATCTCGGTACATCTTCGTACCCCCGGGATGAATAGAATAAATCGAACTATGAGCCTCGGTCATCAACTCCTGGCGTAGCTCGCCACTCGGAAAGTATAGGCGATCTCCACACCTCAATGTTCCGTCTTTATGAATCCTGAGTCCTATTTGCATATCGGCCTCTGTCCTCTCTCGTAGCCGTCGAAATCTCACATTTGTAGGCAGGGCTGCCTTGATCCTCTTAATCAATGTAGACTGAACCTCGAGACTGGCCATCTGTCCATTCATGCCTGGCAATACAATCTCTATCCCAAGCTCCTGGAGATCCTCTAGCAATTGCCGCTGAGTCATCAAAAAGTAGGCCATGGGCTTCCTACTTAAGGCATCTGCTACTACATTCACCTTGCCAGGGTGGTACTGCAACTCTATATCATAATCTGTCATCAACTCTAGCCAGCGCCTTTGTCTCATATTGAACTCCTTCTGCATGTAGACATACTTTAGATATTTATGATCTGTGTAAAACTTAACACGCTCACCATAAAGGTAGTGTCGCCATAGCTTTAGTGCAAATATCACTGCAGCTAGCTCTAGATCGTACGTCGGATAGTTCTTCTCATGAACTTTCAGCTGTCTCGATGCGTAGGCTACGTGTTGCATCAGTACACAACCTAATCCGCTCCCAGATGTATCACTGTACACTACAAATCCTCCTGATCATGAAGGTAGTGTCAAAATCGGTGCTAATGTCAGACGCTTCTTTAGCTCATCGAAAGCCGTCTGACACTCGTCGGTCTAGATAAACTCCTCGCCTTTACGCGTCAGTCGTATCATAGGCACAACGATCCTTGAGAAATTTTCCACGAACCTCCGATAATATCTAGCAAGTCCGAGGAAACTCCTAACCTCTGTAACTGATGTAGGGGTAGGCCATGTCTTAACTGAAGCTATCTTCTCCGGGTCAACTGATAGCCCATCTCTGGTGATTATGTGTCCCAGAAATGGTACTCTATCCAAGCAGAACTCACATTTGCCGAGCTTGGCATACAGCCTCTCATGTCTCAGCGTCTCCAACACGATCCTGAGGTGTCTCTCGTGCTCCTCCTGGCTCTTGGAATATACCAAGATGTCGTCGATAAATACCACGATGAACTTATCTTAGTACTGGTGGAAAATATTGTTCATCAGACTCATAAATACTGGTGGTGTGTTGGTTAAACCAAACGGCATGACTAGAAACTCGTAGTGCCCATACTTCGTCCGAAATGCCGTCTTCGGGATATCCTCTCTCCGTACCTTCATCTGATGATAGCTGGATCTAAGATCGATCTTCGAGAATACACATGCACCACTAAGCTGATCAAATAAATCATCGATGTATGGCAGTGGATACTTGTTCTTTATCGTTACAATATTTAACGCCCTGTAATCGATACACAAGCATACCGTCCCTTCCTTCTTCGTCACAATAAGATGGGTATTCCCTATGGAGAAATACTAGCCCAACTGAAATCCTTGTCTAAGAGATCCTCGACTATGAACCTTCAACTCAACCAACTCTATCGGTGCTAGTCTGAAGACGGGAAAATAACTAGCTCGGCTCTTGGAGTCAACTTTATAATAACTCTATCTCTCTGTCAGGTGGCAGGCCTAGAAGATTCTCTGGAAATACATCCTCAAACTCGCTATAATGCAGGGTACACTGGTTCACCCTTTGCAATGTGTGTTATTAAGGTTGGACACCATGCTCTCGGGCTCCCTAAAGAAACTCAACTCAGGGTAACCTGGTGGTCAAAAAATAATACAACCACATCGATAATCTAGCGTCGCGTGATATTGGCTCAACCAACTCATGCTAGGACGATGTCATAGTCTAGACTTAACCTCAAAATAAATTCTCCTATTCTGTTTACAACACTAATCCTCCAAGAGAAACAATTTTTTCTTGCCTAATGTATAATTTCTCTTCTCCTCAAAGTTTTCCCTAAAATTTTATTCCTTAAATTTCTTCTTTTCGTTATTTATCTCTCCAAGTCACATAGTACAATAATGGTATCACCCAAGCACATACTAGAATTCCTGGAATCAGATCATTATCTTCCAAGTGAGAGCCTGAAATTTTATCTCCTCTAGTCCGTAATATCATTCCTGGTATCGCTATCATATACAACAACTAATTTCTAGCATCGGGCTATGCACTTCCATAAATTATTCTAGGTCATGATCAACAATCCTTCCAGCTCCCAGTACTTCCAAGATTACTGCTATCTCAAGTATGGATAGGGTACTACTGGGTCCAATTCTCTTGCTAGCCTTCCACGCTAGATCTAGAATCTAAAAAGAACCTATCAATCTATCCTACTAAGGGTAACAATCTTCTCAGAGAATATTATACGAATTCTGTCTTCTGTCGTCTGGACTATGATCTTCTTTTAGAGGGAACCATCAGGCTAGAGCATTCGTCTTCCCGAATAATAGGGGATGAGAAACAATGATAATGATAATGACGAAAATTGAACGAATACAAATTGGAAGTCCAAGGGCGATAATCACATACAAAGTGAGTTTTTAAAATTGATTATGGATTAAGATCCTATTCAACAATAAATTATAGTATCTATTCCTCATTTGCAGGCTCGCTTGGCACAGTCAGGTGACCAAGACGATTTAAAACGGACCTGTATGGGCCACCACAAAAATATGTAATGCCCCAGTCTCAAAATACGTAGGACCAGGAATACGCGACATGCCAGCTACGCATTCGACCAGACTCTGGTCCGACTCGAATACGTATAAGCTGTAATAAAGGGCACTATCTAAAGATCCCGTAAATGTAAACATCTATGTCTCAATCCATAATGAACAAAAATATACAAGAAGAGATGCATGTGCTAAAGTCAGCCGCCCAATAACACACCAACTCGAATAGACTCGAGAAGAAATATGAGTCTATAAAAAATAGGCTACAACAACAGATGAATAAACTATATAAAGTAACCATAATGTCGGTAGAAATGATCTGAGTACCTGGTACCAATGTCTACAAGACAAGCAACTCCATCAGCGACTCCAAATGCTCCGTAATCGTCTATGCTGCAAAACTGGCAGGGGACCAGGTCCTCAGAGGGACGTAACAAGGTACAAAATACAACATGCCAAAGTACAACAGAAAGAAAAAAGTACAACGATGGTGTAAACTAGCATAACCAACTAAGTGAGACATAGTTTGAAGACAATGTTCGACGCATGGGCTGTCCAAAATAAAACCGTAGTTCCGGACACGGAAACACACGGGACGTACCGCAGCTCCGGGCAAAGAGTCACACGGGTGATACAACTACACTAGATACATGATTACTACAGAGATAGTAAATATACATATATAAGCACGTGCAGAGGAGCCCAAACGTCTAGTAACTGTCTTCCCCATCCCAAGCGGCCAACGATTGTGCGTTGAACCCGAACCTCTATCTAACAGTCTCGTCACACAGAAATAACTGTCAACAGACGCGACCCTAAGGTCGTCCCAGTCTTCGATCATGATGTCAGTATCAGGATACAGAAAATCTGGCACGATAACAGTGTATGGACGTGTCCTAGGGTTATGATGTATACAGGTATATACATCAAGGTATTGCGAACATCTAACACTCGTTACCAGACGTTACCGATGAACGTCTACACCCGGTTTTGACCCGGACGCGGAGTAACGATTCTAATCAAACTCGCGCATAATGCACAAAATAAAATAATAAATATCGGGTAACTGAAATACAGGGTGGCAAGGTACACTTGCCTGGATACGGCTGCTGAAGATGGGGATCCGGTACAACGTCCAAGTCCGCAAGTCCCGTAGTACCTAGAGACGAGACACAAGCTCAATCAATAACTATCACGAGACTGAAATAAGATGTGATACACGTCTAAACATATGTTCAACCTTAGTTACAAGTCACAAGACACTAAGCTAGAAGGTTGACCAAGGTTGCCTAAGGTACGTTACGTCAAATCCGATCAATCACCTATACAATATCATCAAACAATCCTAAATCTTATATCTCACCACGGTGTTAAGTAGTTCAAGCCATGATCATTCCTCAATTTTACCCCGGTGTTCACAGACGTTATCATGCACGTTTAAATATGTCATCCTCGAAATAAATAATTATTATTTACTAAGATTTCCATATTAATCAATGGGTTGATATCACCCTACAATTTTTATAATAATTAACCAGCTCCTCAATGACAATTAATGTTTTAATATTCTCAGCATCATTCCATAACAATCTAAATTCGCTCATCCACGATAACCAATTGCATTTAATAAATAAATAACTCCCAAAGTCTCGTAGGACTTTTTAACCCTAAACTCATTATATTTATCATTTCAACCATCAAAGTAGATATTTTGGCACATCAACCCATAAAATTTCATTGCATTCGCATACCATCAATTGCATGTAATAATCCTAAAATCTCTACTTAGCATTTAACCATTAATGGCACATATTGAGATATAATAAACCTTAAACTCATGCATCCCAAAATCCTGAAATCTCAATGTATAGCAAACCCTTAAATAGATCTATATCATTTACAACCATTCATGCATTTTATTTCATGTAATAAACCCCAAGACCTCCCCTAGCATTTAAAACTCTAAACCCAATATTCAAACATGAACTCTACTAATCTATATGCAAAAACACAATATGACTACACAAGGGAAGGGGGATGTTCACCTTGCCGGCGGGGTGGGGGTTGTTGGCCGGAGGAGGGAGCTCGGCCGGGGTCAGGTGGAGATGGCGAAGGTGATGATGAAGACGAGGATGATGAAGAGGGAGTCGAGGTAGTCGTGGGGTGGTGCTGGTGGTGCTTGGGAATGGAAAAGCTGGATCGGGTGGTTGTTGTGGCTCGCCGAAGAATGAGCTGTCGTGGAGGTGCGACATGGGTAGCTCACCGGAGTGGAGTGAGGCGGCTACAGCAGGGTAGTCACGTTGGTGCTGGGGATGGGGATGATGACGGAGTGGTGAAGTGATGGAGCTCGGTCGGAAGGAAGCTCGAGATGGTTGTGGAGGTGGTTCGTGCTCGGTGGCAGGGAATGCCGAGGGTGGTAGAGCGGTGACTCGGGTGGAGGAAGCTCGGCAGGCGGTGGCACGTCGAAAGGAGGCGGTACAGTTGGTCGAGGGAGGCGGTGACTCGCCGGCTGCCGTGGATGCAGCAGCGGGTGGATGAGGAACGGCGGGTGGAAGAAGAAGAAGCGATGGTGATGGAGTGGTTCCGGGTAGCGGGGTGGAGATTGGCTTGCCGGGGAAGAAGCTGGCCGGAGGGGGGGTTGATGACTGATGGTGATGGCGGTCGGGGGAGCTATTATTGGTGATCGTGTGGTGATGGTGAAGATGAAAGGTGGTCGGAGTATGGGGGGCCAAAAATAGTGAATAAGATGAAGTGAAGTAGAAAGAGAAGAAGAAGAAGAAAGGAAGAAGGAAGAAGGAAGAAATATGAAACCTACGGTTAATGAAAGAGGGAGGAGAGAGAGAGGGGGTGGGGTTCTCTAGGTTTTGGGGATTATGGCCGGCATGGGAAAGAGTGTGGTGATGGAGACATTATATAGGGAGTTGTGTGAGGGTTGTGTGGTGTGGATGAGCCCAATTCAAATGAGGGGCTAGGATTTCATATGGAGGAAAATTCCTCATCCAAAGGAGAGAGAGTGGGGAGCTTGACCGGTCAAAGAAGAGGGGTGAGGCTTCTTCATTGGTCTTGACCAATGAGGTTATGACACATGTTACAACATTTGCAATTAAACCTCTTAAGTTTGGGTATTTGCACAAACACATAAAATGATTAAAAAATTATAGGAGAATTGGTGTTTGGTGTTTTGTAGGGTGGGGGGTATTGTGTGTTTTGCATGGGCTTAATTAAAGGGGCATTGGAATTAAATTGGGATTAAATTGGAATCAAAGTTGGTATCCCCAATTTAATTAGAATAAATTGTCATGTGCTCTTAAATTAAATGGGGGCACATGGAATCTCAATTGGGAGTGACACAAAGGTCATGAATGGTGTAGGCTTGGTGTTAGTCTTGGACCCTTTAATTGGTCCGGCTCAACGGGTTGAGTTGGTGTCTAAAAATTGATGGCAACGACACAGGTGCGCGACGCATGATTAAATAATGGATTTCGGTTACGAAAAATTGTGCAATTAATTTATAGCACAAGGAAATATGATTTTGAGTGACGGGAAAGTCCAGCACCTAAATTAGCGTGTCAAGTCAAGAGTGCAACACTCTGTTGGAATTTATGGGCTGATGTTGGGATCCGAATATTTCAACAACGGTAGGACGCTCCAAGGGTTTAATTAAAGAATCAGATTTCTACAAATCTTAATTCTAAACCTCAAATACCTACTGCTAAACCAAAATTTTCTAACCCATAATCCGTCTATCTATAAAAATAAATGAGGGAGTTTAAAATATTCCACAACATATCCCACATATAAAATATATCCACAAAATCTGAAAAAACCAATTAAAGATTTAAATCCCATATTTTCAAATTAGAAAACCCCTAGTTTGTTGCATATTCCTATCTTTTGATCAAACCAAATCCTAAGTGAATATTTTTGTGACAATCTCCTAATTTAAATTTCAGCCCTTACCATATTAAGACTCCACAAAATCCCACCCACATATTTTTAAATATTAAATCAAATCCTAATCACCTACCTATTTAAACAACATATATTTATTAACTCTCCGACACTTAAACCTAATTATTTGGTTCAATCCCCCATTTTCTCTCCCTTATGAAAAAAACTCCTTTCTCACGTTCTCTCCCTCTTCTAATTTTTTTCCTCTTTCTCACTCCTTCCCCACAGGCCACAACTCCAAAAAAACTCCAACTGAACCCCTTTTTGGCCAAATATTGGCTGCTAGTTGCAACAGTATTTCAGACCCCTCTACAGCAGAAAAATCCTAAATATCCTATATTTACATCATAATTGAAGTCTCCAAGAGCCTTGTCATGTTTTGTGAGGTTTGGAGTCGTTTGGTACTCCGTTTGGCCGTAGTCGCGAAAAATATCTCCGCCGTAATCGCAATTGCGTAAGTTTTCCAACTTTGTTTCTTTCCCTATTTTTTATGAATAAAATCTTGTGTAAATTTATATTAATGATAGATTATGGTTAGAATTTGTTCCATGCATTAGATCTATATTTTTACATATAAAAACTATCCCAAACTAATGAACAACCTTGACACGGACACGTCGCATCAAGACTAGTTATAGTTCTTTAATAGTTGTTATATTTTACTGAAGTAAATAAATTTTAAAAAATAATGTATATTATAATATTTAATGTATTAATTTTTTATTTAATCATATTTGGATGCCAATATGGAGGTTGTATGTCAAGGCTACGTGCCAAAGTTGGTTAGAATGACAAGTTGTCGTCTGAAGCAAATAAAGGCATACAATGCCGATGTTTGGTTATTTTTAATTATTTAGAAATAATTTCAGAATGTTAATTATGATTAATTCAGTAATAAATGATGTTAAAATACATTATTAGTAAGTTCCATGTATGTTAGATGAATATGATAGCAATAGTGCAAGTTTTACGACATCAATACGTTCCTACGTACATATATGACTACATTTAGCCAAACACATGTAAGTTCCTATAAGTACATATGGTATATCGATGTAAGACACCCTCAAAACATGTTTTGAGAGTGGCATAGCACGTGTATATTGGAACGTTGTTCAATGCTACGCAACTATTAGATTGTTGGACAAGAACGTCAACTGAAAGTTGAGGTTGTGCAACGATCTTTCGTGTTGTCCAAGAGTAGTTAGCGTGTATGGTTATTGATTAGAATATATTTAATATGGTCTCTTGGATCTGCTACTCTTCCAGCAGAAGATGTCGGACAGACAACATCACAGCCACAGAGTAGGCAAGTGTACCTTGCCATGATGTATCACAGTTCCTTGCCTTAATTATTTTATTTAGTTATTATAGTTATTTGATATGGTTGATGTGTGTGTATACCCTAGGGCCGTGAGACATTTTTTAGCATCCGAACAAGATTCGGGTGTCGACGTTGTACGCATAGTCAAGTAACGTCACTTAGAGAGTTAATACCACAATCCTATTTCACGTACTTGTATCCTTGCACGTCAGACCGTAGGACACTTGACACTATTTCATGTGACAGAATCTTTCTTGAGGTATTCATGGTGATTATGTATAGGATTATTAGACTCGTGATATGAGACTTATATATTATATACATTATATTATTATGACTCGTTGTACTAGCTAGAGGTCCTGGTCTTGCGTGTTATGGACATGAGACGTCATGGATATGAGACGTGAGGTTACATTTGGTGGTGAGAGACACATCATACTACAGGATGATTATGTTTATATATATACTATGTTATTGGAGATGCCTTAGACTCTGTCACAGATCTTTGGCACATTTACTAGCCCTATGAGATATTACTTGCTGCTATGGGCTCCCCAACACAGAGCCTGTAGTGGTTTCATCCTGAGTATGAGTGATGTTCTCATGTGAATATCACTTAGATGGTTATATTAGTTTACCCTTGAGTATGTGGTATTATATTATTTTACTTTAGCATGCTGTTTCTTGTACCTTGTTACGTCCCTCTGAGGACCTGGTCCCTTGCCAGTTTTGCAGCATAGACCATTGTGGAACCTGCCTGGAGTTGCTGATTTGGGTTACTTTTTCAAGTGCGCATTCATTTATATTATTAATTCATCTGATGATGTAGCCTAATTTTCTTAGATTCATATTTCTTTCTCGAGTCTATTCGAGTTTGTGTGTTACTAGACGACGACTTTAGTACAAGTAGCTTATTTTTGTTGTATTCTGTTCATTGTGGATTGAGGCATAGATATTTATATTTACTAGATTATCTAGATAGTGACCATTATAATATAGCTTATACATATTCGAGTCGGACCAAAGTCTGGTCGAATGTGTAGCTGGCATGTTACGTATTCCTAGTCCTACGTATTTTGGGACTGGGACATGACATATTTTTATGGTGGCCCATGCAAGTCCTGATTAAATTATTTCGGTTGCGTTACTGTACCGAGCGAGCCTGCATTAGGATAATTTTGTTAGGATCTCAATCCATAATTGCTATTAAAACTTTCTTTGAATTCTAATTTCGTCCTTGAACCTTAAAATTATATTCATTCATACTTCATTTGAACTCTTATTCATTGATTCTTGTCTTTTCCTATCTCGGAG
This sequence comes from Iris macrosiphon, assembly GCA_036927795.1. NCBI lineage: Eukaryota > Viridiplantae > Streptophyta > Magnoliopsida > Asparagales > Iridaceae > Iris > Iris macrosiphon. Next base: position 98,722,042 of record JAYESA010000016.1, on the reverse strand, counting down.
AGATGAACACTCGTGCACGGTGATTTTTTCAGAATATTCTCGTCAAGATAAAGAAGACATATTTGATAGAATATTTGTAAGAAGAGGGGTACCTGAGTAGAAAATATTATAGTAGATGATTTCTAGATATTAGAGTTAGAATAGATTAAAGATATGAGAATTGATATTAGCAGTAGGAACCTAAAATAAGAAGGACTCTATTAATTGGCATAGATTAGAAGTGATGGGTTACTATTAGATAAACATTTTGGATGAATGTGAGTTATTTTATGTGAGGGTATAATATTGTGTTTTGATGAGATAGTTTGATCTAAGGTGGGTAGGTTTCTCGACTAGCAAATTTGGTTTAGAGGTAATACAATTGATGAAGATGAGAATTGTCAAATTCTGGTACTTTAAGGCTTAAAATTCTATGTGATTTTAATTTTTTTTTTTTGAAAGAATACCGGACAATGATAATGTTGAATTTGTTGAGGATAATCAATTTATCAATATTAGAGAAATTTATCTAGATGTGAAGTTAAATTTTTAATTTTTTTTTGGAGATTGAATTCAAATTTTAGATTTTGAGGTTAAATGAAAGATAGATTGGTTGGATTAAAGATGGCTAGCAGCCCTCGAAAGATTTTTGTTAGTTACAAATAAAGAGAATTGATTATTGTGTTAATTAAAATTTTAAATTTTGAAGAAGGATGAGGAGATCATGATAAGACTTAACTTGGACTTTAAATTGGAGAATTTTGGGAAATGATAGTTGGTGAATTCAAATTTGATAATTTTATAAAGTTAATTATTATCGTCTTAGTAATTAAAAAAAATAGAGGAGTAAGTTTGATAGAACAAATTTTGGAATTCAAATTTTAAATGAGAATATTTTAAAGTCTATAATTTGATTCAAATTTTAAGAATAGATGAAATTAAATTAAATTTTAATATTTTGAGGAGATAATGATGTATTAAAATTAAAAATTTTGAGGATTTGATTTGGTCTTAAGAGATTGACTAGGATTAGATATGCCATATACCAATTTTTGTTGGGTAGATTTATGATTGCTAGGTTTAATGATAGATGGTAAATTGATTAAGTATGTGTATTATGGATTCAAAAGAAAAAAATAATTCAATAATTGGAGGGATTGAGGAGAAGACTATCTTAAGAATTAAATTTAAAATTTTGAAGTTTGACAACTTTGAGGATAAAATTTAAAAGTTATTATGTGGTTAGTAAAATATTAATTTTTTGAAAGATCATGATATTCTAGATTTAAATTTTCTTTGGATTTGAAGGGTCTAACTCTAGAAGAGTAAATCTTTAAAATTTAAATTTGGAAGATAGAATTTTGAGGATTGAATTTAAAATTTTGAGTATTGGGTTATTAATTTATACTTTTGAGAAATTTAAGAAGATTTATATTATAGTCCTTGGACTACAAGATGTCGATATAAAATGTATTATAAAAAATATAGAAAATTTGAAGATTGGAATTAAACTCAAGTTTTGAAAATGTTGAGGACTTGGAATCTTATGGATTAATTGTTGAAGAGAAAGAAATTTGATCAAGTAGAAGAATGATAATTTTAAAAGTGAGAATTTAATTTAATTTAATTTAAATTTAAGGAGTTTAATTCTTGAAGGGGTTAAATTTCGAGGACTTAAAATTTTATTTTAAGTATGAAAAATGAAGTTAATATTGATGACTTTGCAAAATCACAATAAATGATTTGATCCCATTGGGAAAAAAAATATATTATTGAAAATCTTAAATTGCGAGGACGCAATTCTTTTAAGGTGTGTAGATTGTAAGCCCCCTCATTTTGGAATAGAAATAATTTGGTACTTTTTAATTTAATTTATTTAATTTAATATTTTAAAGTATTAATTTATAAAATCGTTTTTTATATAAGACACTTTGTCATAGCTTGGATATTTGGAGCAATGCACAATATTTTTCCTTCCAAAAAAATTATATTACTAATCTAGTTTATACCTAATATATTTGGGAGATGTATGTTGTATTTGTTTGATCTCCCCCATGCTCCAAAAATATTGACAAACATCTAGAACCACGGTTACCGTAAAACTGTTTTCTTTTGACAAGAACTTGACACAAACCAAACCCAAACAGATGTAGGTATGTAGTGCACCCAAATACCCCCATATATATATATATATAAATTAATTAATTAATTTGTTTATATTTATAGAATTTCTATTTATAGAAAGTGCCATAGGTGTCATCATAGTTGGCCTAACTACCCATGATCAACTAAATCCCAATCCTAACAAACAACCCCCACACCTTTTTTTATTCCATAACACATCCCACATATAAAATATATCCACAAAATCTGAACAAATCAATTAAAGATTTAAATCCCATATTTCCAAATTAGGAAACTCCTAGTTTGTTGCATATTCCTATCTTTAGATCAAACCAAATCCTAAGTGAATATTTTTGTGATGATCCCCTAATTTAAATTTTAGCCCTTACCAGATTAATACTCCACAAATTCCTACCCACATATTTTTAAATATTAAATCAAATCATAATCTTCTACGTATTTAAACTACATATATTTATCAACTCCCCAACACTTAAACCTAATTATTAGGTTCGACCCCCATTTTTATCTCCCTTAAAAAAAACTCCTTCCTCGCGTTCTCTCCCTCTTCTAATTCTTTCCCTCTTCCTCTGTCCTTCCTCACAGGTCACAACTCCACAAAAACTCCAACTGGACCCCTTTTTGGCCAAATATTGGTTGCTGGTTGCAGCAGCAGTTCTTACCCCTCCACAGCAAAAAAACCCTAAAATTCCTATATTTACATCATACTTTAATTCCCCAATACCCTCGTCAAGTTTTGTGAGATTTGGAGTTCGTTTGGTACTCCGTTTGGCCATAGTCGCGAAAAATGTCCCCGTCGTAATCGCAATCGCGTAATTTTCCAACTTTGTTTGTTTTCCTATTTTTCATGAATAAAACCTTGTGTAAATTTATATTAATGATAGATGATGTTTAGAATTAGTTTCATGCATTATATCTATATTTTTATGTACAAAAACTACCCCAAACCAATGAACAACCTTGACACGGACACGTCGCATCAAGACTAGTTATAGTTCTTTGATAGTTGTTATATTTTACTGAAGTAAATAAATTTCAAAAATTAATGTATATTAATTAAATAATATTTAATGTATTAATTTTTTTATTTAATCATATTTGGATGCCAACATGGAGGTTGTATGTCAAGGCTACGTGCCAAAGTTGGTTAGAATGACTAGTTGTCGTCCGAAGCAAATAATGGCATGCAATGTCGTTGTTTGGTTATTTTTGATTATCTAAAAATAATTTCAGAATATTAATTATGATTAATTCAGTAATAAATGATGTTAAAATACATGATTAAGAGGTTCCATTCATGTTAGATGAATATGATAGCAATAGTACAAGTTTTGCAACATCAATACGTTCCTACGTACATACAGGACTACGTTTAGCCAAACACATGTAAGTTCCTATAAGTATGTATGGTATGTCGATTAAGATACCCTCACAACGTATTTTAAGAGTGGCATGGCACGTGTATCTTGGCACGTTGTTCAATGCTATGCAACTATTGGATTGTTGGACAAGAACGTCAACTAAAAGTTGAGGTTGTGCAACGATCTTTCGTGTTGTCCTAGAGTAGTTAGCGTGTATGGTTATTGATTAGAATATATTTAATAGGACATCTTGGATTTGCTACTCTTCCAGCAGAGGACGTCGAACATACAATATCACAGCCACAGAGCAGGCAAGTGTACCTTGCCATGATGTATCATAATTTCTTGCCTTAATTATCTTATTTAGTTATTATAGTTATTTGATATGGTTGATGTGTGTGTTTACCCTAGGGCTGTGAGACGTTGCTTAGCGCCCAAACAAGATTCGGGTGTCGAATTCGGGTGTCGACGTCGTACGCGGAGTCGAGTAACGTCACTTAGAGAGTTTCTTGTACCTTGTTATGTCCCTATGAGGACTTGGTCCCTTGCCAGTTTTGCAGCATAAACCGTTCTGTAGCCTACTTGGAGTTGCTGATTTGGTTTGCTTTTCCATGTGGCCATTGGTACTAGGTACTTATATCATTTCTATCAGAGTTATGCTATCCATTTATATTATTGATTCATCTGCTGATGTAGCCTAGTTTTTATAGACTCATATTTCTTTCTCGAGGCAATTCGAGCTTTTGTGTTACTGGACGACCGACTTTAGCACATGTAGCTTATTCTTGTTGTATTCTGTTCATTGTGGATTAAGGCATAGATATTTATATTTACTGGGTTATCTAGATAGTGACAATTATAATACAGCTTATACGTATTCGAGTCGGACCAGAGTCTGGTCGAATGTGTAGCTGGCATGTTACGTATTCATAGTCCTACATATTTTGGGACCGTGACGTGACACCAAGACCCAATTTTGTTGGAGTACTAGCACCTCTTTCCGCCAAAAATGTCTTGTATACTGCATTGGTTAATTTGGTGAGAAAATTATTTATAGATTTAAAAGATTTGTAAATGTTTACAAACTAACCTAATTTTTGTCTTGTCATAACAGGCTACAAAAGTGAAGTATTTGGGAAAATGTCTCCGCGCACGCAAGGGAAAAAATTACAAAGAAATCAGTGAAGAGTTGCAAAACATCGATAGCTCTGTTACATATTTTGACTTCATGATAACTAGGGAGAAGGGTACAAAAAGAAGAAATGATAACTAGTTTGATTGTTGTAATTTTTTTTGGATATTGTAACTTTGGTTATGAAACTTTTGACTATAAGACTTTGTTGGTATGAAACTTTTGTAATGTTTTGCGATTTTATGATGTTTTGTTATCAAACTTGTGTGGCATATGATTTTATGATATTTTGGTATGAAACTTCAGTAATGTTTTGGTATGAAACTTCGTATGGAACTTATGTAATATTTTTGTATAAACTAGTTGACAGTCAACTATATGAACTTCTGTAATATCAATAGTGTCAGTGTATCCTATAGGATTGTCAACTAGGTGACAGTCTAGTTGGCAGTCCTACATTTGGTTAGGAATGTCAACTAGTTGACAGTCCTGATTGGGACTCCTCTGTCAGTATATATTTAGCCCTCCAATCCTTTAGGACTGTCAACAAAGTTGACAGTCCTAAAGGATTGGAGGGCTAAATATATATTGACAGAGGAGTCCCAACAGTCCTAAAGGAATGGGGGTCTAAATATATACTGACAGAGGAGTCCCAATCCGGACTGTCAACGGTCAACTAGTTGACAGTCCTAACCAAATGTAGGACTATCCTATAAGATACACTAACACTATGGATATTTCACTGATACAATTATATAATATAAAAAAGTGGTTCAACAGTTCAACACTATGGATATTTCACTGATACAATTTTATATGGATATTTCTTTCATTAATATAATTCACTGTATACAAAGTGGTTCACCAATATACAAAATGATACAAAATTATACTCGAACCAAAGTGATAAAATTATACAAAATGATACAAAATTGTAAAATGCAACTAGCCCACTCGTATCAGTCAATCTCAATATCGAAGTAGCCAACGAGCATGTCTCTAGGCTCCTCCATCTTAAACAACTTCTTACAGAGATTTATTTTCTGCGTAAAAGGTGTCGTCCAGGCGATCGCTACTTCTGGTGCATGTTTATACCAAATTGTTGAAAGTGGAGGAATAGGAGAATGACTGATCAACCTTGGTATGACAAATTGGTTCCTGATATGTCCTATAGTGCATAGGTTACATAGTCTGTACTCGCCAGCGGAGCGCACATCGAAAAGAAAGTATTGTTAATATTCTCTAAAAGAAGTACAATTGGTATCTTATACCTATTAGCAAATAAATACGCAACGACCGGGTTGGACATGTAGTGGTCTTCTCTAGTAACGATATCGGTGCAAGGAATGCATGTCAATAAATCTCCAACATATTCTTGGCTTAACATGCCGGTGTAGAATGAAAGACGAGACTCCAACTCCTCGTACAACTCTACCCTAACCTGTCTCTATCCTTCTTTGTTGGGATAACCGAGATGTCTTGCAAGCACATAAAATCCACAATGGCCATCCTTGGGAACATCAACAATGGACCAAATGTGTCATTTCCCGCTCCTAATAAATGTGAGTCGAGTACGTAACTAGCATCCTCATGCTACGTGCTTTACGAATAAACCTATATTCGTAACCACGATTGTTGCCTGTAAGTTCTAGGATAAAGTATAGGGTAAAGCTAAACCATCAACAAATAAGAACTAAGTATACTCACGATATCAAGCTTTTACATTTACATCTCACAAGTCTGAGCACTGTCTTCAAAAGAAAGTATACAAGCTACTCACTAAAATATACAACCACATAACTATATCCCATAAAGATTATTACACATATAATTATACAGGAACACAAAATGAAGTTGTTCTACACGCGGCATCCCTTATTCTTCAGACTCGTCCCCATTATACAATGGAAGAATCTCGTCTTCGTCCCGGCCTTCATCTAGTAAACAAAAACTAGGTCATCAAAGACATGCAAGTCCTCGATTCAAGGAAGGTAAAATAATAAATGAAATAATATGATACTGAAGATCAAGTATAATGGAAATCTAAACCGAATAACTCTAGGTACACGATATAATATTGCTATAAAATAACTTCTAAAGTGATCTTAATATGGTAAAATAATTGTATCCAAAATCGTTTCTTAAGTCCTAAAGTCACTAATACAGTCACAAGACATTTTTTCCTATATGATGATGCAAAGTTTAGAGAACATGTTTGGATCTCCCAATCACAGTATCACAGGCACTATCTAGGCAATAATTCTATTACCAGGGATCAAGTGATGGCAGGTAGGCATGGTGCTTAGTAGTCTTGACACTCCTCTTCGGGAGCAATAAATCATAACACATTTAATACCAAATTCGATTTTTTATCGAATTAGGGTAAACATTTACAGATAACACGAGATACAGGTAGGTAGGTGATCTAAGCATTCACCCACTCTCAACGCAAGGCCATGCGAATGAGCTAGATGTACTGATCAGTTTTGTTTAATTATATTTCCCAGATTTCATACGTTGTGATCCAAACTGTTCTCCCCCGCCTAATGATCTATTCTACAATCATAATCAATCCTAAGTCCATTATAATAATTAAAACTCTATTTTTCGGCTCAAGTATACATCTTGATTTGTCTTTCTGGAATATAGATATCACTTAGCAGAAATACTTCCAACTATTAGAATGACACCAATTAATTCTCTATACGTGTTAATCTCACGTAATATGAGAATACAACCAACAGGATATTCCAGAACCAAGGAAACGAGATTTGATAATCAGATCGCTTACGCATTTACAAGTCCATGTCCGTACAAATCCGGACTTAGACTGTTAACCTCTAGGTATTCCTAGAATTATCGTTAGTTTGTCTTCAGTCGATATACAGTTATCTAGATTTAGGGTTCGGTACGATACCACGGTGTTTAAGCTTTGAAATTAGGCTATCTTCCAAAATTCTTAGACTTTCGGACAGAGTTTTCTTCGTATTTTGAGCTCCAAACACAGTAATATAACTGACACAGAGCAACACTTCATAGAATTGACATGGGTCAAAGCCCCTTCTGTGGAACAACTCTACACCGGTCACACCCAGTTAATAGGATAGATAGTAAATGCATAAAAGCACAAAACTAGATTGTGCAAAAAATTTAGGATGTATACCCTACATTATATAGAGCATAACTCCTAACATATGAATCCAAATACCATAAATTTATATACGGTTGGAAAGCTTATCGAATCCTCTTCGATTTCTATTTAGACAAAATCAAATTTTGACAACGTTTAATAGGTCAAAACTTGTCTACAAAATAAGATATAAAATATTCCAACTTTCGTTTCCAGAATTTTATGTCGATGGTGCACGGCCAATAACTCATATTATATACACCCGAATGTTATTGTATCATATACGGTTAGAAATCTTATCGAATTTTCAATGATGTTTGTTCAGACATATCCTGGTTTTGCAGAAGTTAAATAGGTCAAATCTGGCCTACACAAAAATGTGCACATAGGTTCCAGATTTTGATTCCAAGATTCTACACCTCTGTTGCACGACCCATAACTCCTACCATATAAATCCAAACCATATCGTATCATATATCGATGGAAATCTAATCGAATTTCCAACGAATTTAGTTTAGACACAATTAAATTTTTACAAGATTTGATAGATAAAAACTGACTCGAAAAAATATTGCACGATAGGAACGAATTCAGCACGTATGAACCTAGTTCTATCTCATGTCCAAGACTCCTATGGGTGTGTCACCTTAACAAAAAACTCTAAGAAACATGTTCTAAACCACATATATTAATCTCACAATTTATCTAAAATAAACACTTTACTTGAATTAATAGAATATCCAAGAACAATATGAAAAAAATACATAGAAATAATATTTGTGTAGAGAAAGGAAGGACTTGCCTTGATTCTATAGTATTTAGAAATTATGGAAGATGGAAAGATGATTTGGGAGGAGGTACGAAGTGGTGTATGGTGAAAAGTTAGAAGCTAAGAAGTAAAATGGGTTATGTAAAGAAGTTAAAAGCCATATACAAATACGTATATATCAAGACCTTCTTTCATGCAAGATATTTAAGAACTAACCAATTAAAACAAAGTAGCCCACACCCCCCCCCCCTCTTATGGCCAGCCTTGAAAGGGAATGGTTATTAGCTTCCTTAGGAAGCTAAGGAATTAAGTTAGAAAATGAGGGTATTTTGGTAATTTTTTAGGTAAAGTTAAATAGGTTTTAATTAGCCTAATCCAAATCAATCCTTACACCAAAACAAATTCCTAATCCACAATGACAAGATATAAAACTAATACTTCAAATAAAATCATAAAAGATTTTTGTAAAATAA